>JARQOD010000001.1:807094797-807136601 GCA_033576555.1 Oophaga sylvatica
AACCCGACTTTGGCGAAAGTCGGCGACTTATAAATCTGACCAACCTGTTTCGTTCAACTCTACATTCAAGTAATTTTGTCTTTTTTTTTTACCATTTTTGTGTTAGTAGCATTTTCAGAAAATGCAGCATGCGCTAGATATGGTGATTTTGTTTTTCCCTAAGATTTCTTTTCTTAGCCATTTGAAAAACACACAAAATGTTCTAAAATAAAATATGACCCTGTAAATACCTGTATGAAATGTAAATGAAACTTTTGAAATGAATGGTTTGGCTTTTCTTTCACAAGTGTTTCACAATTGATTCAAAACAATGAAAATATTGTGTGTGGGAAAAGTTCAAAGATGTTCAAACAAAACTTTTTTTATTACAATTTTGGAGCAGTTTCAAATTCAATATGAAAAAGCTTCAATAAGCTTTCTATGGATTTCAGTGGGTAAACGCCTACATTGCAGAAGAAAAAGCAATATTTCAATACTTTAGATGTTTTTGTCTTAATAAATTTCCAAATTTTAGACAAATTGGCAAGGAGAAAAATCTATCACAAAAACTCTTAGGGGCATAGTACAGAGACTAGGTAGTGTGCAGGGCAGTATAGAGAGGGGGAAGAGGTGGAGACAGTATAAGGACAGCAGTCTCAGGTAACGGCTGAAACGCACTCTATGGGTCAGCTAAATGCAGTCATCTGAGAGGTTCCTTGGACCATCTCATCAAGTGGCCTGACAGCACCCTTGCCATCTACACCTTGGGCAAATGCCCTGGTTGCCCCTCCTAGATACACCACTGCTTAATACTTCTAAACATGAGGTTTCAAGTGTTAAAACTTGATTTTTTTTCTTCAATACTCAGATATAATTCTGCTTGATTTGATCCACAATGAACACCTTTTTATCTCAGTTTACTTGTGCACCTTTCTTTGCATCAGAATGCTACAATTTACATTTACCATTACTTTAAATATGTGCCAGAGCATTTTTGAGCTGAAAAGTTACTACCACCCAGAAGCCATAAAAATATAGTGTCCCTTCTCAATTGGATTATTATGTTGAGTCCCATTCCCTTCTAATAAAGCAGCCACTGTGTTAATTGATTTAGCTCAGTTTCTCCAGAAGTAATGCCAAAGTTTCTCGGTTCTGCACCCACAATAGTCCCCAGTATTTAATTCCTATTGGTATTTCTTGAATCGAGAGGAATGTGTTCTTGGCAGAAAGTAACACAATCTCTCCATGTACACAATGCCAAGAGCACAGTTCTTGAAAGCAAATAAAGCTCTACTGTTTTGAAGTGTTATAGGTTTGGCTAGAGCTGTGTTTTTATTGATGAAACATAAATTAGTGCAGCCATGCAGAAATATTGCTTCAGTGCAGATTGCTAGGCTAGTTCTCTACATAGAATATCAGCAATTATCAGAATAATATACATTGTTCTATTAATTTTTCTATTGTCTATCGTTGTTATCCAGGACTTTTTGTAAACTAGGAAAGAATGTGAATATGTAAAATAAAAAATAAAGAAAAAGGTAAAAAAGACAAAAAACTCAAAACGCAGCATAAAATATGTTAAGACCCAGGAGCGATATATCACAAAACACCATCGTAATCTTTTCTTAAGAGGACAATTCCATTTTTTTATACTAAGAACAAGGAGTGAGTGATAAAATATCTTGGAGACATTTCATGAGCTGTTTTTGTAATTCCCATAAATTAAATGTCAGCACAATCATTTGACCGCAACTTCATTTAGACTTCTCTTCACCATGTTTATGTGGGTGAAAATGAACAGAGGACTCATATTATAGTGATAGGCATGGATCGCATTTGAGGATCCTCTTGTGATCACACATTAATCACACTATACTGTGTGTTTATGGCTACAATTAACACCCTTAAGGACCAGGGTTCTTTCCGTTTCCATTTTTTGCTCCCCTTCTTCCCACGCCCATAACTTTTATATTTTTCCATCAATATGGCCATGTGAGGGCTTGTTTTTTGCGGGAAGAGTTGTACTTTTGAATGGCACCATTGCTTTTTACCATATCATGTACTGGAAAACGGGAAAAAAAATTCCAAATGCGGTGAAATTGCAAAAAAAAGTGCAATTCCACAATTGTTTTATGGATTTTTTTTTACCATGTTCACTAAATGCTAATACTGACCTGTCATTATGATTCTCCAGGTCATTATGATGAGTTCACAGACACCAAACATGTCTAGGTTCTTTTTTATTTAAGTGGTGAAAAAAAATTCCAAAATTTGTAAAAAAAAAAAACAAAATGTAGCCATTTTCCGAAGTGTCTCCTTTTTTCGGGATCTGGGGCCAGGTGAGGGCTTATTTTTTGCGCGCCGATCTGATGTTTTTATAGATACCATTTTGGTGCATATACGAATTTTTGATCGCCCGTTTTTGCATTTTATTGCAATGTTGCAGCGACCAAAAAAAAGTAAGTCTGGCGTTTCAATTTTTTTCTCGCTAGACCGTTTACTGATTGGATTAATTATTTTTATATATTGATAGATCATGTGATTCCGAATGCAACGATACCAAATATATAACAACAATACCCACAAAGGATACATGGAATGTATATATAAAAATTAATTTTATCATTAGTCAATATTTGAATTCAATACAACACAAATAAAGGGTGTAAATTTTTTTTTTTTATGCCAAACGAGGAGAGAATCTGTAGTAGAAGGCAGTGGTCAACTGTTTCGAAAGCAGAGGACAGGTCAAGAAGGAGGAGTATAGAGTATTGTCCGTTAGCTTTGGCTGTGAGTAGGTCGTTAGTAATTTTGGTCAGGGCTGTTTCAGTGGAATGATGGGAGCAGATTGTAGATTGTCAAAGAGCAAGTTAGATGAGAGATGGGAGGAAAGTTCAGCGTGGACGTGCTGTTCCAGGAGTTTGAAAGCGAGTGGGAGCAGCGATATTGGGCGATAGCTGGACATAGCGGTTGGGTCGAGGGTTGGCTTTTTGAGGATAGGCGTGATTGTGGCATGTTTGAAAGCAGAAGGGAAGGTACCAGAAGTTAGTGATAGATTGAAGAGGTGGGTTAGTGATGGGATAAGAGTGGTGGTGAGGTTGGGGAGGAGGTGGGATGGGATGGGGTCGAGTGCACAAGTGGTGAGGTGTGATTTGGAGAGAAGATGAGCAAGCTCCCCTTCCGTGATGTTGGGTAAGGAGGTTATGGGGTTTGGGCATTGGTCAGATATACAAAGGGGTTGTGGTGGTTGAATAATAAAGACTTGCCGTGTTTGGTCTATCTTGTTTTTGAAGTGCATGGCGAAGTCCTCAGCAGAGATAAGGGAGGTAAGAGGGGGCAGTGGTGGGCGGAGGATTGAGTTAAAAGTATTGAACAATTGTTTGGGGTTGTGGGATAAGGAAGATACAAGGGATGTAAAGTAGGCCTGTTTAGCAGAGGTGAGAGCTGATTTGAATGCAAGTGTTGCTTGTTTGAGTGCAGTGAAGTCATCTTGTGAATGCGTTTTCTTCCAGCGCCGTTCAGCAATTCTGGATGCTTGCCGAAGCTTTTTTGTGGTGTTATTGTGCCAGGGTTGTCTGTTGATTTGTCGCAGTCTGTTATGCATGACAGGGGCGACCGAGTCGATGGCTGATGCAAGAGTGGCATTGTAGAGACTAGTGGCAGTGTCTGTGTCGTGGAGTGAGGATATGGATGCCAGTGGTAGAATAGAGTCAGAGAGTTTGTGGGTGTCAAGGTGAGCAAGGTTTCTGCGGGGGTGCGCATGTTGCTGGACATGGGTGACAGGTGAGGAGGACAGGGATGAGAAAGTGAGTAGATGGTGGTCAGATAGGGGGAGAGGGGAGGTTGTGAAGTTAGATAGGGAGCAGAGACGGGTGAAGACCAGGTCGAGTGTGTGCCCATCTGTGTGCGTGGCTGAGGATGACCACTGGGTAAGTCCAAAAGATGATGTAAGGGATAGGAGTTTAGAGGCTGCCGACTGGTGGGTGACAATGGGGATGTTGAAGTCACCCATGATGATGGTGGGAATGTCAGCAGAGAGAAAGTGGAGGAGCCAGGTGGAGAATTGGTCAATAAAAGCAGTGGTCGGGCCCGGAGGTCGGTATATGACGGCCACTTGGAGGTTGGAGGGAGAGTAGATGCGGACAGAGTGGAGTTCAAAAGAGGGGAGGATAAGGGAAGGAAGAGGTGGGATTGGGTTAAAGATACAGTTAGAAGAAAGGAGAAGGCCCACACCTCCACCATGTCTGTTGCTGGGGCAGGGAGAGTGGGTGAAGTGGAGGCCGCCGTAACATAGCGCAGCAGGGGAGGCGGTGTCGGAGGGTGTCAGCCATGTTTCAGTGAGGCCAAGGAAGGTAAAATTATGAGAGGTAAAGAGGTCGTGAATCACATGGAGTTTATTGCAGACGGAGCGGGCATTCCAGAGTGATCCAGAGAGAGGGAGCAGGGTGGTGGGTGTCAAGGGCACGGCTTTGAGGTTGGAAAGATTTCGGGTGTTAATACTGGGTTAGGAGCGATAGGAGGGGGTAATAATGGGAGGTATGAGCTGTGGGGGTCCAGGATTGGGAGATATGTCACCATCAGTGAGGAGCAGCAGAGAGAGACAAAGTATGTGGGAGGACAGTGGGCAGCTTGTTTTGTGTCTTATTAGGAGAGATCTGAGGTTGAGGAGCAGGTCAGTGGAGCAGGTTAGGTGTGGAGGCAAGAGGGAAGCAGAGATTAGTAGTTGGTTAGTGGGTGCTAGAGTTTGCGGATAGGGAAGGAGAGTGAGGATTAATGGGGGCAAAACTGGTAGAGCGTATGTCAGCATGGTGGGAGTAAGTGTGGAGGAAAGAGGAAGAAATATAGTACATTTAATAACAAAAGTTAGTCGTACCTTCTGTTCACTTCTGACTCATTTCTGACATATTTCTGTAGTCAGTTATCCTTAAAGAGGCATCCTTATAGAGACAGACCAAGGTCCAGACAGACCTATGAGTCTGAATTTATAACAAGTTAACAGCACATGAAACAGGTCAGGTGTGATCAGGAGGGAGGACCAGCAGGCAGATTGGTTACAGACACAGGAGGGGATTAATTAGATGTCAGAAGACAAAATACAAGGGAAATAGAGCCAAATCGACAGAAAAGGCCAAGTGACTGTTAGCATCTAGGAAATAAGGTATTGCAGCAGTCAGTAGACATACCAAGAGTAGCAGAGAGATGCAGGATGATTGGGATCAGGAAAGATGGGTTATATTATTGCTGCAGTCATTAGACATACCAAGAGAAGCAGAGAGATGCAGGATGATTGGGATCAGAAAAGACAGGTTATATTATTGCTGCAGTCATTAGACATACCAAGAGTAGCAGAGAGATGCAGGATGATTGGGATCAGGAAAGATGGGTTATATTATTGCAGCAGTCTTTAGACATACCAAGAGTAGCAGAGAGATGCAGGATGATTGGGATCAGGAAAGATGGGTTTTATTATTGCTGCAGTCATTAGACATACCAAGAGTAGCAGAGAGATGCAGGATGATTGGGATCAGTAAAGATGGGTTATATTATTGCTGCAGTCATTAGACATACCTGAGGATGAAGCAGAGCGATTGTTAGAATCATAGTGATAATGAAGAAGCATAGTAATAATAATAATGAAGCATCTGTAGCAGGGAGTTATCTGTCTGACATATTTCTGTAGTCAGTTATCCTTAAAGAGACATCCTTATAGAGACAGACCAAGGATAATAATGATCGCATAGCAATTATATTTGTATTGAGTGACTTAAGTATCTATGGCTGCCTATTTTTCTGGTTTCTGACCTAATGACACCCTTTATTTGTGTTGTAATGAATTCAAATATTGACTGATAATAAAACTTAATTTTTATATATACATTCCACTTATCCTTTGTGGGTATTGTTGTTGTTGTTACTGTGAGGAATGTTACCCTTTTGTGACGTTTTTTGGACTATAATGTTTCCATACCAAATATATGTATGTTTGATTTTTTGTACTGTTTTATTTTGAATGGGGCAAAAGGGGGGTGATTTGAACTTTCATATTTTTTAAATTTTTAAAATATTTTTAAAAACATTTTTTTTTTACTTGCTTCAATAGTCCCCATGGAAGACTAGAAGCTGTGATCATCTGATCACTTGTGCTACATAGGGCAGGGCTGCAGCCCTGCCCTATGTAGCAGATATGCTCACTTGCTATGAGGGCCGACCGCTGGGCGGCGCTCATAGCTATCTGGCTATGACAACCACAGGGTCTCCTGTTGACCCCAGGTTGTCATGCCAACCCATCGGCGACCCGTCATGTGACACAGGCGCCTATGGGAGAAGGTAATGATGCGCTTCTTGCGCATGCGTGTTAAATGCCACTGTCAGAGTTCGACAGCGGCATTTAACATGTTAACAACTGCAGGTAGATCGCGATTCCACCCGCGGCTATTAGGGGCACATGACAGCTGATCAGATCAGCTGTCATGTACCAGAAAAGTGCGGGCTCATTGCTGGAGCCCGCACCAAACAGGAATAGACGTCCAATGACCGACTCTGCCCGTCATTGGACGTTAAGGGGTTAAAGGGAATTTAAGATACAAGCAAAATGGGCAAGTGTCCTGCAGTAAGTAAATAAATAGCAATAGTGCATGAAAATAACATAGGGTACTTAGTTAACATTGTCTTGATAAAAAAAAGTGTAAAAACTATCCCATCATGTCAAGGTGACACTATTTGGGATGGTCTTAACCCCTAGTATTAAAGCCTTACCATATGTTAAATGACATAAATGTGAATAAGGGCAGAGCGGGACCAAGGCCCCAATAAACCTAATGTCCTGCTCAAAGAAAAGGGAGACCACATTCTTATTTGCTCGCACTGAAAAAACCTAAAGTAAAACCGAAAGAAATTAACTGGAATATAAGTTGGTATGCATGCAACATGTAGGCACATATTCACACTGGCCACTAAACAGATAAAAGCAAAAATAGAAAATACCCTGCAGTATGCAAATAAATAGCTATAGCGCATATCTTAGGATACTTAGTTACCATAGTTTTGATAAAAAATTTGTAAAAGTCATCCCACCACATCAAGGTGACCCTACTCGGGATGGTCCTAACCTCTAGTATTAAAACATTACCATATGTTAAATGATGTAAATGTGGATTAGAGGCTAAGCAGGACAGAGGCCCATACTATTGGACACCCAGACAAGGGAAGCTATATTCCAGTTAATTTCTTTCGGTTTTGCTTTAGGTATTTGCACTCAGTGTAAACAAGAGAGAGTGGTCTCCCTTTTCTTTGAGCTGGACATTACGTTTATATACCTTTCCAATGAAGCCAATAAACTGTCAGTCAAACACACGAAGGTGGGGAATGGTGGGGAATAGAGCTAGGGAGGCAAAGACTTGGGAAGTGATTTTGCACTCCTAAAACACTCAAGTCTTATTTGCATATCAATTACAACAGCAATTTTTCAGTCAGGGAGCAATAGATTGCATAAATTATAACATTATGGGCAAACAAGTACATTTTGTCAATTCAAGCCTGTTCCCATCTGGCAGAGCATATACAGTGGTACACGTTGCATATAAAGCCCCCTCGATCTCAATGACAGGGCAGCGAATGAGAAGACAGAGGTGAACAGGAGGCACTGGGTGGAGTGGCCTCTTCAGGTTTCTTCTCATATTCAGCAATCTCCACTATGACTGACAGCTGCTGTCATAATACAGCTTCCAGATCAGGGTCTACTTTGAAAGACTTGGCCCCTATTCCTATTGCATTCCTAGTATGACTGACGAAGGAAAAATGAAAATCTTGGAACTAACAAAACTAAAGATGGCAGATTAGGTTGATCTTGTGGTATATCTGTAATGTTATTGAAATTTGCTAATAAGCAATTTCAGCGACTGTTTATGCTGAGATAATATAGAATTTTATGTCATAAGCAGACACTCCAGAAATGTTTCTATAACAGTATGGGGAAAGTTCATAACTTTAGTGCTCCATTACATTGGAAAAATACTTAGAGAGTGGAAATTTCTCTGTATTTGTAATATTAGGGTACAATTAAACATACCATTATTCTTATAATAAGTATTTTTTTTAGAAATAACATTGTAAAGAATGCACACAGATAATTAAGTGTACTACTGAAGCGGATAAACACAATCACATGATTTTGTGAAAATTGGATTGAAAGGGAAGCTGTCACTATGAAAATGCAGTCTAATCTGCAGGCATCCTGTTATAGAGCAGGGGGAGCTGAGAAGACTGATATACGATATAGTATTGTAAGAAAAGATTCAATACAACCTGTGTTTAATTCAATTAAACTTCTGCTCTTGGATTTCCAGTCCAGCGTGAGGTCCTATCAGTGACTGACAGCTTTTTTTGTATGCGTATGCACAGAGAGACAGCTGTCAGTCACTGATAGGACCACCCACTGGACCCAAAAAGCCAAGAAAGAACAGATGATTAAATTACTAAAACACAGATTATGCTGAATGTTTTCTCACAAAACTATATACATCAGTCTGCTCAGCTCCCCGGCTCTACACCATGCACTATGGTACATGCAGATTGCACAGCATTTTCATGGTGACAGGTGCCCTTTAACCCCTTTCTACCATATGACGTACTATCCCGTCCATGTGACCTGGGCCTTAAGTCCCAGTGACGGGATAGTACTTCATATAGTATCAGACGCGATCAGATGTGCTCACGGGGTGAGCATGGCCAATCGCGGACAGGTGTCAGCTGATTCTCACAGCTGACACCCAGAACTAAGTGCCAGGAGGGGTCACGGACCACTTTCAGCAGTTTAACCCCCGGAACACTGCGATAAAACATGATTGCAGCGTTCTGACGGCTGCAGAGGGGCTGACAGCCCCTCTGCCTTTGGATCGGAGACCCCACGGCATGACGTGGGGTCCCGATTGTTCCCATGGAGACACGGATGTCATCACGACAACATCAGGTTTCCAGGTCAAAGAGACTTCCTGACATGCGCAGTGCATGTCAGGAAGTCTCAGGTTAGTGCACAGAGAAGCTGCAGCACTGCAAGCTTCTATAACATGCAGATGCTGCTTCATCTGCATGCTATAGAAGCGATCAGCATGCAGGAAATGAGTGTCCTGTAGTGGGACAAGGTGTAAAAATAAGAATTAAATAAAAAACATTTTTTTAATAATTTAAAAAATATTTAAAAAAATAATAAAAAATAAATAAAAAAATCAATATTTATTATATCAATAAATAAATATTTTAGTGAAAAAAAAGTCTAAACAATAAAAGTACACATATTTAGTATCCCCACATCTGTAAAGACCCGACCTATAAAACTGTCCCACTAGTTAACCCCTTTAGTGAACACCATAAAAAAAACAAAGGCAAAAAACAATGCTTTCTCATAATACAGCCGAACAAAAAGTGGGATAACACGAGATCAAAAAGATGGATATAAATAAACATAAAGTACAATATGTCACGAGAAAACAATGTCAGAATCGCCAAGATCCGTTCCAGAGTTATTACCTCATAAAGGGACAGTGGTCAGAATTGTAAAATAATTGGTCCGGTCATTAACGTGCAAACAATCCTCGGGCGTAAAGGGGTTAAATAAATGGTCAAAATAATGCACAGAATGACTTTCCATTTATAAACACAATAAGCAATTAACTGGGATGACAAATATAGCAAAATGATGGCTAACAATTTATTCCTAATGTAATCAGTCTTGTTTGTTGGCTGTAGTACATATCCTTTCAGCATTATTAGCCAGAAAACAATTATTTTCGTTAAATTATTGGCTGTGCACTCTCTCTAACATCAACCTACACTACACTATAGTATCCCTGTATCCAAAGAACTTTAGCTTGTTTAACCCCTAAATACCTCCTGTTGCCTAGACTGGAAGAATTATCTTGGTTGAACAAGAGACAATGATGGTCTGTATTATGTCTCGAGATATCTTCTAATGAGTTGTAAAATCCGAACAATTATATACAGCTGCTTGATGGTGATAATGAAATATGTGACATGGTGGATACGGTCTGATTGGAACACTCACAAATCTTTCCTAATGCTGTTAGGAAATGTCATAATTCATTGTAGACACAGAGATAATTCTGTACATCATTGACTTCTATACTCGGTTATATTTTTTTACACTTGTAATTTTCTAACTTGAAAAACGGGGAAAATACATGAATTTTTAGGAATGCTCTGACTTATATATGTAAAACTTGTTCTTTCCCACATGAATTACTCTTTTATATCACCTTGGACCCATGCACAATTGTAAGGCGATGCCAATATGTCAATTAACTTTTTTTTAGCAAGAAAACTCATTGTCCTTAAATTTTGACATAAAACACTTTATTAGCTCATAAAGACTACAGTAACTGAAAGCAATGCACTCAACATGGCAAACAAGAAATCAATGCTTTTTAAAGAACATGCTGGTGAATGTTTCCTTTAGCACGCTTGGGTATTTGACATGAGCTTGCTAACAGTACTCTAAGGCTGGAGTCACACACAACGTTTAAAAAATCGGTCCGTTTTAGTCGGTCAATAATCGGATTAAAATTTCATGAACATTGATGCGACTGGCATCCGATTTTTAGTAGTTGATGCGATTTTGTAGCATGTACGCTTACGTTTCACATCCGATTACCCACCGACTACCGATTTTTAGTGGCATCATAGCAAAATGGACATTTAACGTTTTTGAGGCCTGCAAATAATTTGAATAATGAGCCAGACCCATATTTAAGCGGGTTTGACTGTTATTACCCTCCCACCGTTGCCGTGGAGTGTTTTGCTTCTTAGTGGTTCCTGTTGTGTTGCTGCTAAGTTAAAAATATGAGTGACAGACTACGTTTTAATACAACTGAGCGTGTGCTGTACTATTGGCTGCTATCCAGAACTTTTGGGGAACCATACCCTGTAGTTGTTTCTCACAGAATCCGCAGAAGAATGTGGGTGCATCCCCTTGTGAAGCGAAGGATCAGCAAAGGCCATTTTGAGCGCCTGTATTCGACACTGCGTAGGAATCCTGACAAGTTTTTTGCCTATTGTCGCATGAGTGTTGTCACCTTTGATATTTTGCTGGACATATTGCGCCCTGGAATCACCTTGCAGAACACCAGGATGCGTCCTTCAATTTGTGCTGAGGAAAGGCTTCTTCTAACATTAAGGTATGTGTGTCAACGATATGTTGATGATGTTTTTCATAATTTACCATCTTTCACATTCTTCTTACTTTGTTCATCTTAACATACTGAACCTCATGGCATTATGAAATTGTATTATTTTCCCTATATGCTTGTGTGTAGCAGTCATAATGGTTATGAACTCCTAACATTAAGAGAATGTGTGAGTATACAAATGTCCACTATTTACATTTGTTTAATGTTTTTGAATATTTTGTTTGTCTGATGTGTACATGTTTGTTGTTGTTTCTGTATTGCAGGTTCCTTTCCACTGGGCTCTCATACGCTGCTCTGCATTTAGAGTTTTTAATTGGAAAATCCACCATTTCCGCAATAGTCAGCTCTACTTGTGGACAAATTTGGTCCAGACTAAATAAAGAAGTGATGCCAGAGCCCAAAATGGAAGATTGTTGAGGATTTCACATGGATTTCAAGAAAGCAGTAATTTTCCACACTGTATTGGAGCCCTGGACGGGAAGCACATACGTGTGCGTAAGCCGCCGAACTCAGGGACCCAATTCTACAATTATAAGCAATATTTTTCTATAGTTTTGATGGGCTTGGTCGACAGTAACTACCGCTTCATAATTGTAGACATTGGGGCCTATGGAAGGACTGGAGACTCCAGAGTCTTCAATTCTTCCATTATGGGTCGGCGGCTACGCAATAACCAATTGGACTTACCACCACCATGTCAACTTCCACACTCCAATATGGATGCAGTGGCATATGTTGTAGTAGCGGATGAGGCCTTCCAATTAAGTTGTAATGTTATGAGGCCATATCCTCGGCGCAATCTGAACCATCAGAGACGCATCTTTAATTATCGCCTTTCTCGTGCACGACGCCTGGTGGACTGAACATTTGGTATTCTTACAGCCAAATGGCGTGTCCTACAATCAGCCATTCAGCTAAGTGAATCAAATGTAAATCTTGTAGTGCAAGCATGTGTGGTACTACATAATTTTACAAGAATGCATGAATGCTCATCAGCTGATATGCCTGACCTTCAGTCTGATAATATGACGAGGCCTATGAGACCAGTCATCCATCCTCGTCGTCCCCCTTCTGGTTTGAAAGTGCGTGAATTATTGACAAATTATTTTGTTTCCCCTGGTGGTTCTATTCCTTGGCAAGATAGGCCATAGGTATGTAGTGTGTTTTATGTGATATCATAACATAAAGTTCCTTTTGATTATTCAATTCATGGTTGACTCTCTTTTTTTGGATAATACTTTCCCATACTTAAGACACTACATAACATATAACAATAAACACAGACAACCAATGTAACTTCACTAATTTTACTCATTAGTGTTTTCTTTTGAAGCCTTTTAAAGGCTGATATATTTTTTGGTAAACAGGACCAACATGTCCAAACAGAATAAAAAAATATGTATAACATTATTAATGTGAAAATACAAAAATATATAACTTAAAAAATAAAAAACAATTCTTACAGCTACAATTGATGGTAGCTTGGTGGTGGTGTTGGTGAGGATGGAGGGCCAGGTTGTGTATTCGGCCTTCCACAATCTGCAACCTGTGTTTGAGAAAGAGCTGCTGCAGATCCTACAGTAGCAGCTGGGTTACTGGCTGCATCATGAAGGCCTTGTGGGTAGGGGTACATAGGGAATTGATGCTCAGTCATATTGATATGACTGAGCACTAGCAGAGTGACCCCCAATATGCCCATGTCTAACATATCCATGTTGTGGCCAGCCAACAACATTGGGTATGTTAGAGTGGGCATATTGTGCATGGCCACTCTGTCCCATGGTTTGGAGCTGGGAAGCTCCATAGAAAGAATGAGCTGCAGTAGGATGAGGAGGATTGGGTTTTGTTGGACACAAGGAGGAGGTGTGAGGAGGAGGATGATGAGGAGGAGGATGAGGATCAGAGGCTGAAGCAGATTGTGCTGGATTTGGTGCTAACAACCTCACTAAATTTTCAGGACCAACCACCCATCTATGAAGATAATCTAGTAGGTTGGTGGGATCATTAGGAGCTGTTCCAGCTTCCAACACAATCTGCAGTCCACTTCTGATCCTCAGTCTGTGCTGTATTTGAGTAGCCCGGAGGTAAGGGGCCAGACTGCGGCAAAATCCCTCCTCACCATCATCTTTAGCTACACTGGACAAATAGTCCAGAACTCCTCGGTCCACCTGCCTCCTTGACACAGAACCCACTCCTTCTCGTCGCCGCCTACCTCGCTATGTGAGTTGGGAAGGAGGAGGAGATACATCTTGAGCCCTATTAGGGCTGCTGCTCAGAGGTAGGTCCTCATTTTCATGATGCTGTGATTGGGAATCCTCAGCTCCTGCAGCTGTTGTTGGTGCTGCTTGGGTGGACCCACATGCTGCTGAGGAAGGGCCTGCCTCCTGTGCTCCATCACCAACGGGGTCAATAAGCACTTCTGAGTCAGACCCCGTCTCCCTCTCAGTTAGGTTTGACTCAGTTCTAGGAATGAAAAAAATGACACAAATTAAAATCAATACAAATTGAAATTTTGCCATGAAAGTGCTTCAACACACATGCACTTACGTTCGCAGATCCAACGCTGGCTCAAGGAAGTTCAGTCTATCAAAATAGACGTACTTCCTCTTCTTAGATGCTGAAGCCCCACTCCGATCCCTAATCTGCCTCTCCCTCCGGTAGCAGTCCCGACAACTGCGCCATCGCCTTGTCACATCAGTCACTACAAATTTAAGAAGAGCATAACGGTTATTAGGACTGATATCTATTTATTAAGCCAAACAAAAAAAAATATGCAACACTGAACATTTAAATACTGGTCATGTGTGATGTGATTTACAATATTAAAAGACATCAACATACAACCAGAAGTATCCATGTTATAAGCACTAACATACATTTACAAAAATGCTTGGCCCTTTACAAAACGCCTCAATCAGTTTGAATTTTATGAACAAAACACTACATCTGAGGTGAAGAAACTACATAAATGTTGTAGTCAATAGATGCCGAAGCATCGATGATATTTAAATATACATGGATATTGTTTGCGTACACACACATCAATGTGTACTTCTAAATAGTAAGAGGTCGATAATGCTGGCTTTTAAATAGCATTTAAACACATAAGGCTACATTATTATTTGCTTCAAAAATTTTTAAAAACATTTTGAAAAACCGTTACATGCGGTACTTACTAAGTCGCTCTTGGTCCTCCCTGGATCTCTGGTGATAGTCCGGAAAAATGTGCACACATATTGTTTTCCATGCCGCCTCTTTGCGCGTCCGATTGCTGTAATTGGGATCGCGCTGGTCCCACAATTCAGGCCTCTCCTGCACCAATACAATGAGGAGTTCCACATTGATGTGGGTAGATGCCATGTTTCTGGACTCCGTGTAGGCGTTCTTCCTGTTTTTTTTTTAAGATGTGCTTAGCTAATTAGCATGTAAAGGCTTCCTGAGAAATTCAAAGCCAGTTTCCTGTCACCTGGAAAAGTTGTGCGATTTAATCGCAACTCACACGTGCGGTCCGTTTGTAATCCCACTTTTCATCGCTCCCATAGACTTGCATTGGCGATAGTCGACCCACAATCGGTGACAATCGCAGCATGCTGCGATTGCACTCGCACGTTTAAATCGGACCACAAAAAATCGGATATGGGAGCTACTCCATTGATTAATATTGGGTCGACTGCAATGCGATATTTCATCGCATTCTAGTGGTACGATTTAGTCGCCAGTGTGACCCCAGCCTAAGGGTATGTGCCGACGATCCAGAACTGGCAGCACCGACGCAGTGCATGTTCTCTGCGTACAAAGCGCCGCCTTCTGTTGAACGCAGGTGAATCCGCATGATTTATCTCCAAGGGTTCCAAAGAGTCACAGATAAACAGTCCAATATAGTGCCTACTGCAGACACCTACTTACGTCAGACACAATGACTTCATCCTGCCATAGATGATTTTTTTTACCACCATGCTGCCGCTCCCATTTTGATGTCTCCATGTCGGTTGTAGATATGGTAAATATAAAAAGTCTACACATCCCTGTTAAAACTTTTGTCATGCAAAAAAAATCATACTAAGAAGGTATGTGGACACAGGGAGTGTAGATTTTTTATATCCACTGTACCTTTTGCTAGCTACAATGCACTCTAGAGCTCTTGCCACAGTCATGCTTTAGAGACCAGTGAAGTAGATAAACTTGGCACTCAACTTGTGGATGATAATTCCAATTTTTTTATTGCAGTCACAGAACAGATAGAAGACGTTTCGGTCCAACAAGGGCCTTCCTCAATCTGACAGCAATATAAAGGATATTACAAAGAAGGAAAATAACAAAAACAATAAAAAGAATACTATATACATATATACATGTCCAATGAACCTATCTAGAAAGAAATAACAAGGAGGTGGACACCTATGGTGGATTCATTCTATTAGGTGAAAATATAATTTCGTGCTGTGATAGGAAGTTCCAATACTTACCCGACTGCTCGTGGCAAAGTAATAGTGTGAATGAGAGGCAGCTTGCCTGAAAGGAAGACATAATGCTATGTCATATCTATAATTTTATGTAGTCCTAGATAAGACATAATAGGGTCTATCACTGGTCATATATAGAAACTGGACGTTGTATACCTTAGTGGAAGAGAGTCCCTCTTATGGTTAAATTGTGGTGTAAGTCTCTTATAAGATGATCTCTAGTCAGGATCTAGGATATAGAGTAACAAAGACTTTTGTCTTATATGGAAAAGATAAAGAAAGAGTATGGGGATATGTAAGACTCACATTATCTTAATAGAGATCAGGTGCTGTGGGCCAGGATGGCTCCTCAAATATCCTAAAATATTAGAAAATGTATAGTATTGAGGATATATAGCAAAAATCCGCATATAATATAATCTACCACAAATAGCCTAATGTGGACCATAGGGGCCACTGTGGTCCAAATAGTAAGCCCGTATAAAGCATGGTGTGCACATTATATCATTAGTATGTTAAGAAGTATAAATGGAGGGCAGAGCAGCAGGCTATAAGGATGCTATATGGGGATCCTTAGTACTGTTAATATGGTCTAGGTACTGTAAACATTAGTGGCAGTGTGCAAAAATATTATGGATAGGTAAATATGTCAGGATAGAGGACATTGGTCTAGATGCTGTAAACATTAGTGGCAGTGTGCAACTAATGTGGATAGTTCAATATGCAAAAATAGAAGACATTGGTGGCAGTACTTACTATTAGAGCGTCAGGCAGGGGCGCAGGTCTCTCTTATCTGATGCGGTATCCACCGCTTGTCAGCTGGAGAGACCGTGCTGTACTGTGCCTTAAAAGGAAGAGGAGGTGTGTGGAGGTGGCGTGTGACGTCACAGGAAGTGACGTCTTGCGTTCCACCATGCGTTTCAGAGGGTTTGGCGCTGGCTGAGCGTCATAAATGTGTGTCAGGCAGGCGTTACACTGTGTGTAACTGTGTAGGGCTTAGTGCTCTTATTGAAATAAGGTCCTGAGCTGTAAGTGCGGAGAATATTAAATATATTGGTCTGCTATTGAGAACTTAATAAACTAAAGAAATTGTGGTATAATATACATAGAACTATATGATGTGCCAGTGTGCCGCGTGATGGAAGACAAGAAAATAAGAAAAGTAATGGTGAATATCACATGTTTATTGTAGTATTAAGTATAAAGAAAAATAGGTGATAATGGGAAAGAAAATAGGATAGAAAATAATAAAGGGTGCTGGAATGCAGTCGGGTAAGGGGTTCCAAGGGTGTGGGTTCTAGGTGGGAGAATCAATATAAACGACTCTGTAACAGAAAAAACAAAATTAGTCCAATTATACATGAGTCGCACGTACGGTACATATCATGCTGGAGAGATACAGGAGAGTACTTCATAGACAAAGATACAACTATCTATAAAGGAATAAACAAAACATACAGTCCATGGGTGTGTGGGCACGTGTCCATGGAGATTTAGCGTACAGTTAAGTCAAGAATTTATATTACGTATCCGATAGTAACCTCTAGATGTATTTAGGGTGAATGTTCTTAAATAAAGGAGTATAGGTCATATTCTCTATTCAGACCCTTTGGTGAAAGGGTCTGCAATTCATGTATCCAATCTCCTGTTTCTTAAGGAGGCGTACTCTGTCCCCCCCTCTTCTTCTAGGGCACGTACCTGTTCTATAACCTGGAATTTTAACTGTGAGATCTGGTGACCTTTGGTGATGAAGTGGGACGGTATTGGAAGAAGAAGGTTTTTACACCTAATTGTGCTCTTATGTTTAGAAATCCTTTCTTTAATCGCCTGCGTGCCTACTTCACTATACACTGGTTGGAAAACCTACTTGTGCACCATCACGGTAGTGCGACGGTATATTTTCACTATATGCTTTAGAGACCAGACCATGCTTACTTCCTATGATATGTTTTTCTACTTTCATAAATTTTTTGTACTTCAGCTCTAGCAGCCAATACACAGCAGCTGTATCAAGATACAATGTAATATAGCTGAATGGATCCATCGGCTTCATATGCTGCCCTTTGTAGTTCATTAATCAGGTTTATTCAAGAAGAGAATATCCTTCCACCCAAGTGTCAGTCACTGCAAAGAAGAGATCACTAGTTGATTTTTTTTACTATTTTGGCTACTAAGAATATGGACCTCTAGCTGTAATATCCTCCAGTATATAAAGCCGATATATACACTTTAAAATGAATTGGTATAAAATGATAAAAAGTATGAAAAACATTAAATAAAGTATTTAGTAAAATTGAGAGTGTGTGCAGTCCCATCAATAAAAATTCATATGAAGGTGAAAATTCCCCTTAAAATCTCCAAATTTGTAAAACAAACATTTCCATGTTGATGCTTCGGATCAGCACATTGGCAGGAGATATCCAGGATTCATCGTATTTTGCACATTTGGAATCCAGAAGGTTTGGAAACAGACTAGCAATATTAATGCAGTTTTATTGTATCTGGACCTCCATTGATGGAAAGCATTCTGTGGGACTCATTGCATGGAAATCTGCTTTATATAACCCTTTTACTGCCAGAACACGCATGGATTTCAGGTGCGGTGAAGTGAGCCTTGTACTTTTTTTGTCATACAAGTTGTAATAGCCTCGTTCCAAGCTCTGTTATCTGGCTGTTCACTTGAAAAACAAATAACAAGAAGTAACTCATGAGAAAGTACATGGTGTTTAAACAGCATAGAGAGACTCTCTTAAAACATAACTTTTAATTAATAGTATGAAATAGGTACGGTATATACCCATGGAGAAAAAAACACGTAAAAAAAGATGCCTACACCAATATTGTCAGTAGATCAGGTATCGGTATTGGTAAGTAACATGTAATTCAATGACAAACTATATGGAAGGTGCCATAGGTTTAGATTCCACCCATTTCAGACGTGGGGTTGCAGAAGTCCATGGAGTTCCATGGTAGCAGAGGGCAGTACCTATGTGTAATTCTCGTCATATTACTCCAAAATAAATTATTCTATTCTGATGCGTTTCTGTCTCAATAATGAGATGTCATCAGGGGCATGTACATGTAGGAGGGAAGAAAAAGCATATATTGCTCAAAAATGTACAAAGCAAAAACACATCAGTGTATATAAGAAATAAGGTAATATATAAATATATAACCGTATATACATTGTGTATTAGGTATCATGTAGTGACAGGTACACCCTATTGGGGGTGCAGAGTGCTGTATCCTCCCTGTTAAAAATTGGGGAGAAACCCATAGTGTCTATGATAAAGGTTTATATAGTATCAGCTCATTGTCCCTTCCCATTAAGGGCGTTTCACCTAATTTCCAGGGGTGGGCCACAGCCCCTGTGTCCACGTGTGTTTTAACCACTGTGATATGCAGTGTCTCCATGGTCTACAACCAGCTAAAGGACACAGCCATGGGTAACTCTTGTGCTTCAATTTATTCCAATCTATTCCTAAGCTGGTGGGAAGAAACCGACGTCTTTATTGATAAAAGAGGCGATTGCATTGCCCACATCGACAAAGGTCAGAAGATCGTTGCGCAATGTTCTCAGAGTTCCAAGCGGTAACAATGGTACAAACACTTCAGGAAAAAAAGGAACTGTCACTTGTAGTAAATGTGACGTCACCTGCTATGGGATTACCTGTGGGCAAAAACAAGTTGCACAGCGATCCTATGCGTTTCAGAGGTAACATCCGCCTTGATCATTGATTATAGCTTACAAGTGCTACATGATATTTTACTGGTAAGTGTGGATGACCTGATACTAATCAAATTCCCGCTGCTAAGAGTTAATTACCTACTGAATGCAAACAGTATTATTTTACCTGTTTTTTAAGCCCATTGGTTTGAGAGAATTTAATTGGAAAATCCAATGGATTTCCGCTCTAGATAATTGATGTATGTAGTTACCCCCTCTCCAGCGTTTTTTATGATTTCTATGCCACAAACAGAGCTGCCACTCCTTAAACTTCCATTATGTGCGTGTTTGTAATGTTTTAGGAAGGATGTCCCACATTAACATTATATGAATACTTTTTCATTCTGATTTTCAATTGACGATTATTACACCCTACATTCAATTTCTGCAGAGGCGTAGCTAGGGGTTCAGCTCAAGGGGGGCAAAAAATCTGAGTGGGCCCCTAACCGGTAACCCTGATTACAACTCCGGTGGCGCATTCTAGTCATGGGTATAGGAGAACCTCATCAGATGACCGTGCTGTAACTGAAAAAATCTCTATACAAAAAACAATACTGATATTACCGCCATATGGTGACCTCGTAATGGTAGGGTAGATATCATTGCTGCAGAATATACAAGAGTTTACAATACAGTTACAGACAATAACTTACAGGTGACGTTCTTTCTGATCGTTCACTTTTACATCTTACTCAGACTGACATGACGACTTCTCCAGCCAGGACTCGTCTGCAGAGATTACAAAAAAGACACATTTGACTTGTCACATTTAGGGCCAGTACCCATCTATCTCCAACCTACACAAACTACTCAACTCAAAACTGAGCCGCTGCTGTTGTGTCCCTACTACTACACCTGCTGTGTGGTACAAAAGCAATGCTCCTCATGCTGCCTCACATAATGCCACCATTGTGCCCTTTACATCATAGAATGTCTCTTTTGTGCCCCACAGTAACTCACTGTATGATTGCCCCCACATTAGCCTTTAAATTGTACTGTATAATGGCCCCCACATTAGCTCTCATACTGTATAATGACCCCTACATTTGTTCCCATGCTGTATAATGACCCCCTGCGTTAGCTCATCTGCTGTATAATGGCCCCCGCATTAGCTCCCATACTGTATAATGACCCCTACATTTGTTCCCATGCTGTATAATGACCCCTGCGTTAGCTCATCTGCTGTATAATGGCCCCCGCATTAGCTCCCATACTGTATAATGACCCCTACATTTATTCCCATGCTGTATAATGACCCCCTGCGTTAGCTCATCTGCTGTATAATGGCCCCCGAAACAAGCTCTAACACTATATAATGGCCCCCAAAATGGCTATCACGCTGTATACTGGCTCCCACATTAGCTCATCCGCTGTATAATGACCACCCGAATTAGCTGTAACACTGTATAATGGCCCCCGCTGTAGCTCCCATGCCTTTGATTCTGGTCTCTGTCTGTCCCTGTCTGTGGGCTGCTTCTTGCACAGCCCTGATATGTATGACAAAGAGCTAAATAGAAGAAAATAGAAACAGATAGTGGGTGTGTACAGAGGCCGGCGTATGTGAATAGCTCCATTAATGTACCCAGGTGACCCTAAAAGAAACACTCTTGTCTGGACAAGACCCCAAAGAGGGAAACGGAAAAAAAGAGGGAATTAGAAGAGAGGGAGGTAAAATATTACTCATGTAAAGAAGAAAGTGCACCCCCTGGTACGTCTTCTTTTTTTTCCCCTTTTTTGCCTTTGGGGGGTCTTGTTGTCCAGACTGACTATACGTTCAGGGGTCTATATGTGATCATCTATACGCACCTACTGGCTGTTTGTATTTTCTTCTATTTGTCTCTTTATCATATATATTCATCCTCAACTTTGTGGGGATTATTTTTTTTAATAAAAAGGTATATAATTGGGTTTTCATGCTTGCCACCCTGGTTTTACAATATGAGATGATAGTACCCTCCCACCGGCTACAGGACCAAGTCACAGGGTGTGTGTGTGTGTGTGTGTATATGTGTGTGTATATATATATATATATATATATATATATGTGTGTCTGTGTGTATGTATATATATATATATATATATATATGTGTGTCTGTGTGTATATATATATATATATATATATGTGTGTGTGTGTGTGTGTGTGGAGAGAGATTTGAAAGCAGCACTAGCAAACAGTGTGTAATATACGGCTGCCAAACATTCCAGGCATTTACCGATCTTCAATATAGCAGCAAAAAAATGAAGGCGGCACACCATTTAGACAAAATGAAAAAACAGTTTTGGTTCTCCCGGAAAAAGGTTCTCAGTAGAACTGACATGTGGCTGAGCCCCAATGGGCTATTAAAACACTATTTTTTAATTTTGTCAATAGTGCGCTGCCTTCACTTTTTAGGCACTATATATTTTTACGTACGTATGTAAAGAGGGAAAGACACATATTCTTATCTGTGCTGTCCTGCAGCTGGGGAGACTTCTATCAGGGCAGTGCATGATCAGTGGCTCTGAGGCACAATGAGATTCATGGCAGCTGATTTGAATTGACTGATCTGTCACCCTTAGGCTAAGTGCACACGTTTGCAGAATGTTTGCAGAATATTCCTGAGCAAAACCGGACTTTTTCGCGGCAAAAACGCGCGTTTTTTGAGCGGATTTTACGCGTTTTTGGTGCCTATTTTTGCGCGGTTTTGACGCGTTTTTACCGCGATTTTTTCCTGAACTTTCTAGGTCAATAATAAAGCGGGAAAAACGCTAGAATTCCGCAAAATTAATGGACATGCTGCTAGATTTTGCGCGATGCGTTTTTTTTTGCGGAAAAAAACGCACCATGTGAACAAACATTGCGGAATTCATTCTTAATGATAGGATGCTTAATACATGCGTTTTTGACACGTTTTTTCCCGCGAAAAAACGCGAAAAAAACGCAAATATTCCTGAACGTGTGCACTTAGCCTAAAAGTTCCAGTAGCCGCCATAAGGCTAAGTGCACACGATCAGGAATAATTGCGTTTTTTTCGCGGTTTTTCCGCGGTTTTCCGCGGTAAAAACGCGATAAAAACGCAAGCATTAAGCATCCTATACATGTTAATTGATTCCGCATGTTTTGGCCACATGTTGCGTTTTTTTCCGCGAAAAAAACGCTTTGCGGAAAAAATAGCAACATGTTCATTAATTTAGCGTAACCGCGGTGATTCCGCCGCCATAGGAATGCATTGAACCGCTTACTTTCCGCATGTGGCTATGCCCACTATGCGCAATGTAAGCGGTTCATGTGCGGATGGTACCCAGGGTCTGGAGCAGAGGAGACTCTCCTCCAGGCCCTGGGTACCATATCCCTGGTAAAACAATAATTAAAATAAAAAATAATGATATTCTCACCTTCCGGCGGCCCCCGCAGCCTTCCCGCGGCCCCCGCAGCCTTCCCGCCTTCAGCGACGCTCCCGGCAACTTCCGGTCCCAAGAGTCCTTTGCGAGAATCACCCAGATGGCATAGCGGTCTCACGAGATGCTACGTCATCGGTGTGATTTGTTGCAAAGCACTCCTGGGACCGGAAGTTGCCGGGAGCGTCGCTGAAGGCGGGAAGGCTGCGGGGGCCGCCGGAAGGTGAGAATATCATTATTTATTATTTTTTTTATTATTTTTACATTAGATCTTTTTACTATTGATGCGGCATAGGCGGCATCAATAGTAAAAAGTTGGTCACACTTGTCAAACACTATGTTTGACTCGTGTGACCAACCTGTCAATCAGTTTTCCAAGCGATGCTACAGATCGCTAGGAAAACGCTAGCATTCTGCAAGCTAATTACGCTTGCAAAACGCTATTATTCTGGCGGGAATCAGCATAAAAAAACGTGCGTATTTCCTGCGGGAGAAGTGCGGGATTGCCGCGGAAATTTCCGCGGCAATTCCGCAACGTGTGAACTTAGCCTAAATCTAGTGTGCCTCAGATACAAGACCGCAAATACAAGAAAATAAACAATCCAGGACTTGTAAGGAGGGGAGCAGTGTCCTGCCCCATCCTCACTGCAGACACCTCCAGGGCCCCCATGCACGCAGCAGCCTGAGTTCTTACTCACAGCACCATCTTGTCTTGCTCCTCTCCGGCGGGAAGAAGAAGCTGGTGCTGCGTGGTGAAGTCTCTCCTGCAGACACACAGGGTGGAATGTGGGTGTGTCTTCTGTTTGCAGGAGGCAGCTTACAGGTACAGCGCCGGCATCTAGAGTCCTGGGGGGCGTATCCTCCTGTCTATGGAACAGACAGTGGTAGTACAGCAAGGGAGATTGTCTCCCTGCACTACAGTGGCGCTTCAGCGTGCTGCGCACTCCGACATAGTTAACAGTGGCAGTAGCTCTGAGTGGGTCCCCTCAGAGCAAGGGGCCCGGGGTGACCGCACCCTCTGCCCTCCTGGTAGCTGCGCTACTGAATTTCTGACACGGATTTCTAATACAGTAAATTACTCCATTGCCATGGCATGTTATGTGATTCTTTACGTGACACCCATGCATCCCAGTTATCATGGTGAGTCGCACACACCAGGCGGTGTGGGTTCCAGGGCTATGGGGTACTCGGTACCGAGCCCATAGAAGTCTATGGGAGTTGTCACTGGCAGCGGACTCGGTCCGTGGCCCTGGGCGATCATGCAATGGGGGATATTTACAGGGGAATATAAGGATAGGTAGTTTGTGACGCCACCTGTGGTATCTGATCAATTGGACCAGCGCTGCTATAAAGATCTTCACAGGGGATGTTATGGGGGCAGCTGGGTGGTAAGTCTCCCACAGGTGAGACGGGTCCCTGGAAGTCTATGGTGATGATGCAGGGTGTAGATAAGAATTCAGTCACACACAATGCAGCTTCTTTCCATACCTTTACTTGAAGGTGTTTCAGGAAGATCCCGGGGAGCTGGTCGGGGTGGAGAATGCACATTCGGGAAACCGCTGAGCAGGTTAGAGGCCTCCTTTACTTCATATATATCTGAGTCCAAACTTGCATGAAGCGAAGTTAACTCTGCAATCTCCAGCTTTCTCAATAGCTGACAAGCCCGGCTGACATTGTGGTGGAGCCTTCTATGTCTCTGATTATCAGATGTTGAGAGAACTAAGTCCTTACTTTTGTCGTGCACTTGACTCAAAGTCCCCATTCTCCCTGACTCCGGTTACGTATCGACGCTTAGGGCTACCTTCTGCGACCTGTAGTCCAGAAAGCCTCCGGGTATCTTGTTACTATGCTTGAAACACTAGCAACGCTTCGGACCCCGGTGTCCGGTGATTTAGTGCAGGTAATCCAATACCCGAAGCACTTCTCTCTGTCTTCTCCACTATGCCCTTCGCCCTGCTCTCGCTCTTAACATAAGCACTTGTAGCTTTGATGGAAATGTCAGCTTTCTCCAGAGCTCACTGATCAGATCTCAGTATCCTCCAAGTCCAGACTGGACTGACACTGAACTGCACTGTCCTAAGACAGGAAGCTGAATCACTGAACTCCTCTCCCTCCTGCACAGATTAACCACTGACTGCTACGTGTCACTACCTTTTATACCCCTGATGGGTGTGTCTGAAAGTGTGAGTGACGTGAATGGATATCAAGCGTTGCGGTTACCTTCCTGTGCATTCTCCTGGATATGTGTGCCTGACATAGCTGGGCCACACAATGGGGACACTGCATATTACAGTGGCTAAAAAGCACATGGTCACCGTTCCCCATAAATGAGGTGAAACGCCCTTAATGGGAAGGGACCATAAACTGATACTATATAAACCTGTATCATAGACATAATGGGTTTCTTCACATTTTTAACAGAGGGTACAGCACTCTGCACCTCCAGCTGGGTGTACCTGTCACTGCAGGATACCCTTTCACAAGATATATATGTTTATATAGTGGGTACGAAAAGTATTCAGACCCCTTTAAATTTTTCACTCTTTGTTTCGTTGCAGCCATTTGGTAAATTCAAAAAAGTTTTTTTTTCTCATTAATGTATACTGGAATACTGTGTCCAGTTTTGGGCACCACATTTTAAAAAAAACATCAACAAACTAGAGCAAGTTCAGAGAAGAGCGACCAGAATGGTGTCCGGTCTGCAAACCATGTCCTATGAGGAACGGTTGCAGGATTTGGGAATGTTTAGCTTGCAAAAAAGAAGACTGAGAGGAGACTTAATATCTGTGTACAAATATCTCAAGGGCTGTCACATTGTAGAAGGATCATCTTTATTCTCATTTGTACAAGGAAAGACTAGAAGCAATGGGATGAAACTGAATGGGAGGAGGCAGATTAGATATTAGAAAAAACTTTTTGACAGTTAGAGTGATCAATGAGTGGAACAGGCTGCCATGAGAGGTGGTGAGTTCTCCTTCAATGGAAGTCTTCAAACAGAGGCTGGACAGACATCTGTCTGGGATGATTTAGAGAATCCTGCTTTGAGCAGGGGGTTGGACCAGATGACCCAGGAGGTCCCTTCCAACTCTACCATTCTATGATTCTATGATTTTATGATTCTACTCTGCACCTCATCTTGACTGTCATCTTGAAAAACATTTCATCTTGAAATATGGAAATGTAGAAATTTTTGCAAATTTATTAAAAAAGAAAAACTGAAATATAACATAGTCATAAGTTTTCAGACCCTTTGCTCAGTATTGAGCATAAGCACCCTTTTGATCTAGTACAGCCATGAGTCTTCTTGGGAATGATGCAACAAGTTTTTCACACCTGGATTTGGGGATACTCTGCCATTCTTCCTTGCAGATCCTCTCCAGTTCCGTCAGGTTTGAGGGTGAACGTTGATGGACAGCCATTTTCAGGTCTCTCCAGAGATGTTCAATTTGGTTTAGGTCAGGGCTCTGGCTGGGCCAGTCAAGAATTGTCACAGAGTTGTTCTGAAGCCACTCCTTTGTTATTTTAGCTGTGTGCTTAGGGTCATTGTCTTGTTGGAAGGTGAACCTTCGGCCAAGTCTGAGGTCCAGAGCACTCTGGAAGAGGTTTTCATCCTGGATATCTCTGTACTTGGCTGCATTCATGTTTCCTTCAATTGCAACCAGTTGTCCTGTCCCTGCACCTGAAAAACACCCCCATAGCATGATGCTGCCACCACCATGTTTCACTGTTGGGATTGTATTGGGCAGGTGATGAGCAGTGCCTGGTTTTCTCCACACATACCACCTAGAATTATCACCAAAAAGTTCTATCTTCGTCTTTTCAGAGCAGAGAATCTTATTTCTCATAGTTTGTGAGTCCTTCATGTGTTGTTTTTAGCAAACTCTATGTGGGCTTTCATATGTCTGGCACTGAGGAGAGGCTTCCGTCGGGCCACTCTGCCATAAAGGCCCGACTGGTGGAAGGCTGCAGTGATAGTTGACTTTGTGGAACTTTCTCCCATCTCCCTACTGCATCTGGGGTTCTTTTTTATCTCTCTCACCAAGGCTCTTCTCCCATGATTGCTCAGTTTGGCTGGATGGCCAGTCTAGGAAGACTTCTGGTGATCCCAAACTTCTTCCATTTAAGGATTATTGTTATGATTTGGTAGCTTAGGAGAGCAGGAAAAAAAGGAAATACACCAGAGAGGTTGGAATCTATTGGATTGCAGTACCCTGACTAACCACCACAACTAAAGGCAGCCGTGGAGCGTACCTACGTTGGTCCTAGACGCCTCGTCACAGCCTGAGAAGCTAACTACACCTAAAGACAGAAAGAGGAAAACTATCTGCCCCGGAGCAGATCCCCAAAGAACATAGAAAGCCCCCAAACATGTAATGGCGGTTAGACAAGAGGAGATACAGACACAGACAGAAAATAGTATGAGCAAACGTTGGGGCCCAAACTTGCTAGATAGAAAAGGATAGGAAGGACACTTACTGCAATCCCAAAAAACCCTAAAAAGTACCAACTCTACTAATTACAAAAACACCTGAGATCACACGACCACTACCACCTAAATTAGTTCTCTGGTGTAACAAAACTAAACAGCAGCCACTGAAAAAACTGGAAAAGGCAAATGAACAAACAACAGTGGCTGAACTAAACTGAGAGAAGCACAAGCCCCCGGAGGGGACCCGGCAGACCCCCACAGAAGTGCAGGACAAAATGCAAAAAGCAAGCACCAAAAAACTAAAAGAAGAAAATGTCTTATCTGTTAGCAGAAGATGCAGGCACGAAACATCAAGCTTCAAAGTGAACAGGAATCAAAGATGAGACCAGAACAATTGATCACCAGCAACCCTGATGGGAGGGAACCTCCCTTATATAAGACCAGTCAGTAACACCTAATCGCCAATCTTCACAATCTTCATTGAATAGTTCAGTACTGTTTGTAACCACCAGAGGGAGCTTCTGCTCAGAATTCATTTCTAGCACATTCACAACAGTACCCCCCCCTTGAGGAGGGGTCACCGAACCCTCATTTGAGCAACCAGGTCGGTCAGGATGAGCTCTGTGATACGCACGGATGAGTCTCCCAGCATGGATGTCCGAAGCAAACACCCAAGAATTGTCCTCCTGACCATAACCTCTCCACTTAACCAAATACTGGAGTTTCCGTCTAGAAAAACGAGAATCCAATATTTTCTCAACCACATATTCCAGATTGCCCTCAACCAAAACAGGGTCAGGAGGCACAGCCATAGGAACCACTGGCTCGACAAACCTCTTCAATAAGGACTTGTGGAACACGTTATGGATCTTAAATGTCCCTGGAAGAAGTAAACGAAAGGAAACAGGATTAAGAATCTCCATGATCTTATAAGGTCCCATGAACCTAGGCTTAAACTTAGGAGATGCAACTCTCATAGGGATATTTCTTGAGGACAACTAGACCAAGTCCCCCACTTTAAACCGAGGACCATCAGTCCTATGCCGGTTGGCAAACCGCTGGGCCCTCTCCTGAGAGAGGGACAACCTCTCCACTACCTGGTCCCAAATCTGCTGCATACGCTCCACAACAGAGTCAACACCTGGACAGACAGAAGCCTCCGTCTGTCCTGAAGAAAATCGAGGGTGAAACCCAAAATTGCAGAAAAATGGAGACATCAAAGTGGCAGAGCTAGCCCTATTATTAAGAGCAAACTCAGCCAAAGGCAAAAAAGAGACCCAGTCATTCTGATCAGCAGACACAGTTTGTCCATTGGTCTGAGGATGAAAAGCCGAGGAGAAAGACAATTGAACACCAAGTTTAGAACAAAAAGTCCTCCAAAATCTGGAAACAAACTGGACTCCTCTGTCAGACACAATGTTTTCAGGAATGCCGTGTAACCGAACCACGTGCTGAAGGAACAAAGGCACCAATTCAGAGGAGGAAGGCAACTTAGGTAATGGCACAAGATGTATCATTTTGGAAAACCTATCACAAATCACCCAGATAACGGTCATTCTCTGAGAAAGAAGGGAGGTCGGAAATGAAATCCATAGAGATATGGGTCCATGGTCTCTTGGGCACAGGCAATGGCATCAACAAACCACTAGAGCGAGAGCAAGGCTTGGAGCGAGAGCAAGTCCCGCAGGACTGCACAAATTCCCTGATGTCACGAGACAAAGTAGGCCACCAAAAGGACCGACTAACCAAGTCTCTGGTACCAAAAATTCCGGGATGACCGGCCAACGCGGAACAATGAATCTCAGACATCACACTCTTTTTCCACCGGTCTGGGACAAACAATTTCCCAATAGGGCAGCTGTTGTGAATAGGCTGGAAATGAGTTCTGAGCAGAAGCTCCCTCTGGTGGTTACAAACGGTACTGGACTGTCCAGTGAAGATTGTGAGGATTGGGAATCAGGTGTTACTGACTGGTCTTATATAAGGGAGTCACCTTCCCATCAGGGTTGCCGGTGATCATTTGTTCTGGTCTCAATCCTTGATTCCTGTTTCCTTGGAAGCCTGCTGTGTTGTGTCTGAATCTCCTGCTAACAGATAAGACATTTTCTTCTTTTTGTTTTTGTGCTTGATTTTTGCATTTTGTCCTGCACTTCTGTGGGGGCCTTCAGGGTCCCCTCTGGGGGCTTTTGCCTCTCAGTTCAGTTCAGCCACTGATGTTTGTACATTTGCTTTTTCCAGTTTTTTCAGTGGCTGCTGTTTTGTTTTTGGTTACACCAGAGAACTAATTTAGGTGGTAGAGGTCGTGTGATCTCAGGTGTTTTTGAAATTAGTAGAGTTGTTGCTTTTCAGGGTTTTTTGGGATTGCAGTAAGTGCCCTTCCTATCCTTTTCTATTTAGTAAGTTTGGGCCCCAACGTTTGCTCATACTATTTTCTGTCTGTGTCAGTATTTTTTCTTGTCTAACCGCCATTACATGTTTGGGGGCTTTCTATGTTCTTTGGGGATCTGCTCCGGGGCAGATAGCTTTCCTCTTTCTATCTTTAGGTGTAGTTAGTTTCTCAGGCTGTGACGAGGCGTCTAGGACCAACGGAGGAACGCTCCACGGCTGCCTCTAGTTGTGGTGGTTAGTCAGGGTACTGCAATCTCATAGTTTCCAACTGCTCTGGTGTATTTCCTTTTTTGCCTGCTCTCCTCAGTTACCAAATCATAACAGGCAGCGCTCGGGTTTATCCTCCTGACACCCTTCCAGAGCCAGTCTCAAATTGGGAGAGATGGCGGAAAGAACTACACCCTCTTTCAAAATAACAGCAGGATCAGATAACTCAGGAGAGTCCGCAAGGAAACTCCTCGAGAGGGCATCCGCCTTAACATTCTTAGTGCCAGGAAGAAAGGAAACCACAAAATTAAACCTTTGAAAAACAAGGCCCACCTGGCCTGTCTAGGATTAAGTCGCTTGGCTGATTCCAGATAAACCAGATTCTTATGGTCCATGAGGACCACCACCTGATGTTTGGCTCCCTCCAGCCAATGTCTCCACTCTTCAAAAGCCCACTTCATGGCCAATAACTCCCGATTACCCACATCATAATTACGTTCAGTTGGAGAAAATTTTCGAGAGAAAAAGGCACAAGGGTTACTTTTAGAGGTCTCTGGATCTCTTTGGGACAAAACGGCACCTGCCCCAATTTCAGAGGCATCAACCTCCACCTGAAATGGCAGAGAAACATCAGGCTGCCGTAGAACAAGAGCAGAAGTGAATCTCTGCTTAAGTTCCTGAAATGCAGAGACTGCCTCAGGAGGCCAATTCACCACATCAGAACCCTTTTTGGTCAAATCAGTCAATGGTTTAACAATAACAGAGAAATTACCAATAAATTTACGATAAAAATTGGCAAAACCCAAGAATCTCTGAAGAGCCTTTAATGAAGTAGGTTGGACCCAATCACAGATGGCCTGAACCTTGACCGGGTCCATTTCAATAACAGATGGGGACAAAATGAATCCCAGAAATGAGATCCTCTGTACGCCAGAAAGACACTTTGATCCCTTCACATACAGAGCATTCTCTCTCAAAATCTGGAACACAGTCCGAACATGTTTCACATGAGAGTCCCAGTCATTGGAAAAAATCAAGATATCATCCAAATAAACAATCAGAAATGTATCCACAAAATCCCTGAAAATGTCATTCATGAAGGACTGGAAGACAGAAGGAGCATTAGTGAGCCCAAAGGGCATCACTAGGTACTCAAAATGCCCCTCTGGGGTATTAAATGCCATCTTCCATTCATCCCCGTGCTTAATGCGAATAAGGTTATATGCCCCCTGAGGTCAAGCTTGGTAAACCAAGTAGCACTTTTCACCCTGGAAAAGAGGTCAGAAATCAAGGGTAACGGATATTGATATTTCACAGTGATATTGTTCAAGAGACGATAATCAATACACGGCCTTAATGAACCATCCTTTTTGGCCACAAAGAAAAAACCGGCACCCAAGGGTGAAGAGGATGGTCTGATATGACCCTTCTCCAATGACTCCTTGATATAAGACCGCATAGCGTCATGTTCATGTACAGACAAGTTAAAAAGGCGACCTTTAGGGAATTTACTACCAGACACTAATTCAATAGTGCAGTCATAGCGCCTATGGGGGGGCAAGGATGCAGATTTACTTTCGCTAAACACATCAGAAAAACAGTCAAAAAGTCAGGAACATCCTGAGCCTGGGGGGAGGCTGAAAAAACAGGAGTGTTGGCATTAACACATTGGCAGCCCCAACTGGTTACAGACACAGATTTCCAATCCAAAACAGGATTATGAGACTGTAACCAAGGGAAACCCAGTACGATAATGTCATGCAGATTATACAGCACCAAAAATTTGCAACTCTCCTGATGATCAGGTTCAACCCTCATTATCACCTGAGTAGAGAACTGAAGTTTATTCTCAGCCAAAGGGGTAGAATCGATCCCCAGTAGGGGAATAGACTTCCGTAGGGGTATCAAGGGAAACCCACAACGTTTAGCAAAATCAAAATCCATCAGGTTAATAGCTGCTCCCGAATCAACAAAAGCCTTAGCAGAAAATGTGGACAGGGAGCAAATCAGGGTAACAGTCAACAAAAATTTAGTCTGAACACTACCCAAGACAACTGAGCGTGCAAAACGTCTTCCCCGCTTAGGGCAGACTGAAATAGCATGAGAGGCATCACCACAGTAGAAACATAACCCATTGCGTTTTTGAAACTCATGACGCTGTGCCCCAGAAGCCACTCTATCACACTGCATGGGTTCAGAAGCTGGTTCACAAGGCAACACTATTCCATGCATACCTCTACGCTCACGCAAACGTCTGTCAATTTGAATCGCTAATGACATAGAATCATTGAGACCAGAGGGGACAGTGAATACCACCATAACATCCTTTACATTCTCTGACAGACCCTTCCGAAAAAGGGCTGCCAAAGCATCGTCATTCCATTTGGTCAGGACTGCCCACCTTCGGAATCTCTGACAGTATAACTCAGCGTCCTGAAGCCCCTGATTTAATGCCAACAAAGCTTTTTCAGCTTGATCAGTGACATTAGGCTCATCGTACAATAACCCCAGAGCCTGAAAAAATGCATCAACATTACTCAAAACAGGATCCCCAGGTGTCAGGGAAAAAGCCCAATCCTGAGGATCGCCGCGCAGGAGAGAGATGACAATTTGAACCTGCTGTGCTGCGTTCCCTGAGGACTTAGATTTTAAGGCAAAAAATAGCTTACAGTTATTTTTGAAATTCAGAAATTTAGCTCGATCCCCTAAAAACAAATCTGGCATGGGAATCCTAGGTTCCACAACAGGCAACCCTGCAAGATAGGTAGCAATACTCCGAACTTCAGTGGCAAGCTGATCCACACGGCCAGACAACTGTGCAAACTCCATTGAGAGAAAAAAAAAATCCTCCTCAGCACCCAGAGATACAGAGGGAAAAAAAAAAAATCTCTGACAACTCTGACAATCTTCTTTCTTTAACACTATTTTTCCCTTCTGTGAGTACCATATAAATATCCGTTTTTTTGCCGGTGATACTGTTATGATTTGGTAGCTGAGGAGAGCAGGAAAAAAAGGAAATACACCAGAGAGGTTGGAATCTATTGGATTGCAGTACCCTGACTAACCACCACAACTAAAGGCAGCCGTGGAGCGTACCTACGTTGGTCCTAGACACCTCGTCACAGCCTGAGAAGCTAACTACACCTACAGACAGAAAGAGGAAAACTATCTGCCCCGGAGCAGATCCCCAAAGAACATAGAAAGCCCCCAAACATGTAATGGCGGTTAGACAAGAGGAGATACAGACACAGACAGAAAATAGTATGAGCAAACGTTGGGGCCCAAACTTGCTAGATAGAAAAGGATAGGAAGGACACTTACTGCAATCCCAAAAAACCCTAAAAAGTACCAACTCTACTAATTACAAAAACACCTGAGATCACACGACCACTACCACCTAAATTAGTTCTCTGGTGTAACAAAACTAAACAGCAGCCACTGAAAAAACTGGAAAAGGCAAATGAACAAACAACAGTGGCTGAACTAAACTGAGAGGAGCACAAGCCCCCGGAGGGGACCCGGCAGACCCCACAGAAGTGCAGGACAAAATGCAAAAAGCAAGCACCAAAAAACTAAAAGAAGAAAATGTCTTATCTGTTAGCAGAAGATGCAGGCACGAAATAGCAAGCTTCAAAGTGAACAGGAATCAAAGATGAGACCAGAACAATTGATCACCGGCAACCCTGATGGGAGGAAACCTCCTGTTGTGAATGGGTTTGAGATGAGTTCTGAGCAGAGGCTTCCTCTGGTGGTTACAAGCGGTGCTGGTCTGTCCAGTGAAGATTGTGAGGACTGGGAATCAGGTGTTACTGACTGGTCTTATATAAGGGAGTCACCTTCCCATCAGGGTTGCCGGTGATCAATTGTTCTGGTCTGAATCCTTGATTCCAGTTTCCCTTGTAGCCTGCTGTGTCGTGTCTGCATCTCCTGCTAACAGATAAGACATTTTCTTCTTTTTGTTTTTGTGCTATATTTTTGCATTTTGTCCTGCACTTCTGTGGGGGCCTTCAGGGTCCCCTCCGGGGGCTTTTGCCCTCTCAGTTTAGTTCAGCCACTGATGTTTGTAGTTTTGCTTTTTCCAGTTTTTTCAGTGGCTGCTGTTTTGATTTTGTTACACCAGAGAACTAATTTAGGTGGTAGAGGTCGTGTGATCTCAGTTGTTTTTGAAATTAGTAGAGTTGGTGCTTTTCAGGGTTTTCTGGGATTGCAGTAAGTACCCTTCCTATCCTTTTCTATTTAGTTAGTTTGGGCCCCAGCGTTTGCTCATACTATTTTCTTTCTGTGTCAGTATTTCATCTTGTTTAACCGCCATTACATGTTTGGGGGCTTTCTATTATCTTTGGGGTTCTGCTCCGGGGCAGATAGCTTTCCTATTTCTATCTTTAGGTGTAGTTAGTTTCTCAGGCTGTGACGAGGCGTCTAGGACCAACGTAGGAACGCTCCACGGCTGCCTCTAGTTGTGGTGGTTAGTCAGGGTACTGCAATCTCATAGATTCCAACTGCTCTGGTGTATTGCCTTTTTTACCTGCACTCCTCAGCTACCAAATCATAACAGTATCACCGGCCTAAACTGAAAATTATATGGTACTCACAGAAGGGAAAAATATTGTAAAAAAAAAAAAAAAAAAAAAGGTTGTCAGAGATATTTTTCTGTTTGTTGCATTTTTTTCCCTCTGTATCTCTGGGTGCTGGGGAGGATCTTTTCTCTCAATGGAGTTTGCACAGTTGTCTGGCCGTGTGGATCAGCTTGCCACTGAGGTTCAGAGTATTGCTACCTATCTTGCTAGGTTGCCTGTTGTGGAACCTAGGATTCCCATGCCAGATTTGTTTTTAGGGGATCGAGCTAAGTTTCAGAATTTCAAAAATAATTGTAAATTGTTTTTTGCCTTAAAATCTAAGTCCTCAGGGAACGCAGCGCAGCAGGTTCAAGTTATCATCTCTCTCCTGCGCGGCGATCCTCAGGATTGGGCTTTTTCCCTGACACCTGGGGATCCTGTTTTGAGTGATGTTGATGCATTTTTTCAGGCTTTGGGGTTATTGTACGATGAGCCTAATGTCACTGATCAAGCTGAAAAAGCCTTGTTGGCATTAAATCAGGGGCTTTATGACGCTGAGTTATACTGTCAGAGATTCCGTAGGTGGGCAGTCCTGACCAAATGGAATGACGACGCTTTGGCAGCCCTTTTCCGGAAGGGTCTGTCAGATAATGTAAAGGATGTTATGGTGGGATTCCCTGTCCCCTCTGGTCTCAATGATTCTATGTCATTAGCGATTCAAATTGACAGACGTTTGCGTGAGCGGAGAAGTATGCGTGGAATGGTGTTGCCTTGTGAACCAGCTTCTGAACCCATGCAGTGTGATAGAGTGGTGTCTGGGGCACAGCGTCATGAGTTTCGAAAGCGCAATGGGTTATGTTTCTACTGTGGTGATGCCTCTCATGCTATTTCAGTCTGCCCTAAGCGGGGAAGACGTTTTGCACGCTCAGTTGTCTTGGGTAGTGTTCAGACTAAGTTTTATTAACTGTCACTCGGATATGCTCTCTGTCCTCATTTTCTGCTCAGGCTTTCATTGATTCTGGAGCAGCTATTAACCTGATGGATTATGATTTTGCTAAACGTTGTGGGTTTCCCTTGATACCCCTACAGAAGTCTATTCCCCTACTGGGGATCGATTCTACCCCTTTGGCTGAGAATAAACCCCAGTTTTCTACTCAGGTGATAATGAGGGTTGAACCTGATCACCAGGAGTGCTGCAAATTTTTGGTTCTGTATAATCTGCATGACATTATCGTGCTGGGTTTCCCTTGGTTACAGTCTCATAATCCTGTTTTGGATTGGAAATCTGTATCTGTAACCAGTTGGGGTTGCCAATGTGTTAATACCAACACTCCTGTTTTTTCTGCCTCCCCCCAGGCTCAGGATGTTCCTGACTTTTTGATTGATTTTTCTGATGTGTTTAGCGAAAGTAAATCTGCATCCTTGCCTCCCCATAGGAGCTATGACTGCGCTATTGAATTAGTGCCGGGTAGTAAATTCCCTAAAGGTCGCCTTTTTAACTTGTCTGTACCTGAACATGACGCTATGCGGTCTTATATCAAGGAATCATTGGAGAAGGGTCATATCAGACCATCCTCTTCACCCTTAGGTGCCGGTTTTTTCTTTGTGGCCAAAAAGGATGGTTCATTAAGGCCGTGTATTGATTATCGTCTCTTGAACAATATTACTGTGAAATATCAATACCCGTTACCCTTGATTTCTGACCTGTTTTCCAGGGTGAAAAACGCTACTTGGTTTACCAAGCTTGACCTCAGGGGGGCGTATAACCTTATTCGCATTAAGCACGGGGATGAATGGAAGACGGCATTCAATACCCCTGAGGGGCATTTTGAGTACCTAGTGATGCCCTTTGGGCTCACTAATGCTCCTTCCGTCTTCCAGTCCTTCATGAATGACATTTTCAGGGATTTTGTGGACAAATTTCTGATTGTTTATTTGGATGATATCTTGATTTTTTCTAATGACTGGGACTCTCATGTGAAACATGTTCGAACTGTGTTCCAGATTTCTCTCGAAAATTTTCTCCAACTGAACGTAATTATGACGTGGGTAATCGGGAGTTATTGGCCATGAAGTGGGCTTTTGAAGAGTGGAGACATTGGCTGGAGGGAGCCAAACATCAGGTGGTGGTCCTTACGGACCATAAGAATCTGGTCTATCTGGAATCTGCCAAGCGACTCAATCCTAGACTGTCATGTGTGCATCGCCACGAAGATCGTCGCGGTTGCACATTCTGACTTCTCACAGCTGAGTTGCTGTTTCTTTGTGTTTGGCAGTTAGGGAGTTAATTCTGTCTGTGCTCAGTTCTGGGACTGGGTGCAGTTTCTCCCGGCTGCAATTAATTATTTGTTGATTGGTTTCCTTTAAATCTCTGGTTTTCTGTTTTGGGAGTTGCCAGTGAAATTCTTCATGCAGACCACAGATAGGATTGTATCTTTATAGACTTAAGTTAAAGAGCTCCTTAGTTGTTTTAAGCTCACCTTGCTTAGAGTTTAATATCCCAGATCATTTATGTTCCTTCTGTGTTTGAGTGTGTATGCAAGTCTGTGTTTTCTCCAGTCTGTCTTATATGTCTAATCTGTGTATTTAGCAGAGATCAGCCCATATCCCTTTGGTGGTAATCAGAATCCTTCTTAGGACTGATTACAGGGTTCAGGGACTGATAGGAGACAGGGTTAGGCTGGAGACTTGGACCTCTGAACCATTATCAGTACCTCCAAGGTGAGGGATTAGTTAGGACCCCAGTTTAGGGTCAGGTTAGACCCCCGGTCCTCCTCTTTCCTGTGACAGTGTATCAAGTCCTCAAGATTAACCCTGAGTTCAACGGATATCGTGTCAGGTAAATCTATTCTATATTTACATGCTGATGTTGCTAATCTATATGTTGTATAGAGTGTTGTTCTTTTAAGAATAGTTTACTGACATCGTACACATATCATAAGACCGCGTGACATTTTCACTGGCCCATAAAATTATTCCCAGTTGCCATGGATCCAGTAGCCCAGCTGGCTCTGCAGTTGCAGGGATTATCCATGGAGCTGACGGACATTAAGTCCAAAGTTTTGTCTCCCTCGGAGCAAACCAGATTTGAACCTAAAGTAGCTCTCCCGGACAGGTTCACTGGTGGGCGAGACAAATTTTTTACCTTCAGGGAAGCATGTAAATTGTATTTTCGGCTTCGGCCTCGATCATCAGGGAGTGAAGAGCAGAGAGTGGGAATTGTTATCTCGCTCCTACAAGGGGACCCTCAATCCTGGGCCTTCTCCCTTCCTCCGGGATCCCCGGCTCTACAGTCAGTAGATCGATTTTTTTACTGCCCTGGGTTTGGTATATGATGACCCAGATCGGGTCTCTCTTGCTGAGACAAAATTACGTAAGATACAGCAGGGAGATCGTCCGGCGGAGGAATTTGCTTCTGAGTTCCGTAGATGGGCCACAGATACTCAGTGGAATGACCCAGCTCTTAGGAGCCAGTTTTGTCATGGGCTTTCTGACAAATTAAAGGACGTTTTGGCTCAGTATGATTCTCCTCCATCACTGGAGGCTGCTATGGCCCTAGCTATCCGTACTGATAGACGGCTCCGGGAGAGGTGCGAGGTAACCCCACTCCCTGTTGTTTCTCCACCTACCACTAAAGTCCCTTATGTTGAGGTTCCCCTTGTCTGTTCGGAGGAGCCTATGCAGTTGGGAGGGACATCATTTCGTAGGAGGGGATTGGCGGTACGCCGCAGGACTAGAAGGTGTTTCTTCTGCGGGAAAGAGGGACATTTTGTTGGGGGATGTCCATCCCGTGCCTTGTTGAGCAAAAAGTCGCCGGAAAACTGTTAATCCCAGGTTGTGTGGTGGACGACAACCTGGGAGTATGTATTTCGTCCGCTAGTTCTTCTCAGTTCCTTGTACTAGTGGAGGTGGTGGTTGGTACGAGAGTGGAGAGATTTTCTGTTCTTCTTGATAGTGGGTCCAGGGCTAATCTGGTTGACGCTCAGTTTGCTCAGGCTCAAGGTATGCATCTGAGTGTATTGGTCAAACCTATCCCTATATTCTCCATTGACGCCAGGCCTCTTGGCCAAGGTAGCTTTGTTCATGAGGTTCATAACATTGACCTTCGGGTAGGGGCAATACATAGGGAACTATTATCTTGTTATGTGTTGGAGGGTCTACCTACTCCTATTGTGTTGGGACTTCCTTGGTTGATTAAACATAACCCTGTGATTAATTGGCAGTCCAGAGAGATAAGCCAATGGGGTGAGTTTTGCAAAAGTAACTGCATGAACACAGTCATCAGTGCGGTCGTGCCTAGTACTTTGCCTCCTTTTTTGGAGGACTTTGGGGATGTGTTCTCTGAGGAGGGGTGTCAGGAGTTGCCTCCTCATCGTGTGTATGACTGCTCTATTAATTTACTTCCTGATGCTAAGTTACCTAAAGCTAGGTTATATAACCTTTCTGGTCCTGAGAGGCAGGCTATGAAAGATTATATTTCGGAAAGTCTGGCCAAAGGGCATATTAGACCTTCATCTTCCCCAGTGGCCGCGGAGTTCTTCTTTGTGAAGAAAAAAGATGGAGGCCTACGCCCTTGCTTGGATTTCCGCGAACTTAATCGGATTACTGTTCGAGATCCGTATCCACTCCCTCTGATTCCTGATCTCTTCAATCAAATTGTTGGCGCCAAATGGTTCTCTAAATTGGATCTCAGGGGGGCGTATAATCTGATTAGGATAAAAGAGGGGGATGAGTGGAAAACGGCGTTTAACACGCCAGAGGGACATTATGAGAACCTTGTCATGCCTTTTGGTCTGACTACTGCACCAGCAGTATTCCAACATTTTGTTAATGACATTTTTCGTCATCTGGTGGGGCTGTTTGTGGTCGTATATTTGGATGACATTTTAATTTACTCACCAGATCTTGTGTCTCACCAGGAGCATGTGAGACAGGTGTTGCAGATCTTGCGAGACAATAAACTATACGCTAAACTGGAAAAGTGTGTATTCGCCGTACAGGAACTTCAGTTTTTGGGTTTCTTGGTGTCAGCCTCCGGTTTCCGTATGGACCCTGAAAAGGTGAGAGCAGTGCTTGAATGGGATCAGCCAGAGGATCTTAAGGCTCTGCAGCGTTTTCTGGGGTTTGCTAACTACTACCGGAAATTTATTTGTAATTTCTCATCTGTTGTCAAACCTCTCACTGACATGACAAGAAAAGGGACGGATTTTTCTAAATGGTCGGACAAAGCTTGCCAAGCTTTTTCCTCTTTGAAAAAATGTTTTGCTTCGGCACCCGTTCTCATCCAACCAGATGCATCACAGCCGTTCGTTGTGGAGGTGGACGCGTCTGACGTAGGGGTGGGTGCAATATTGTCCCAGGGTCCGTCCCCTGGTAAATGGCATCCGTGCGCTTTCTTTTCTAAAAAATTGTCGTCCGCCGAAAGGAATTATGATATCGGCAATAGGGAACTTTTGGCCATTAAGTTGGCTTTTGAAGAATGGCGTCACTTTTTGGAGGGGGCAGTCCACCCGGTCACCGTCATTACTGATCACAAGAACCTGCTGTATTTGGAATCTGCTAAGCGTCTGAATTCCAGACAAGCTCGATGGTCGTTGTTTTTTACCAGGTTTAATTTTGTTGTCACTTATCGCCCTGGATCTAAGAATGTTAAGGCGGATGCCTTGTCTCGCAGTTTCCCAGGGGTCGGGAAAATGGATGACCCGATTCCTATCCTTCAGGAGGGGGTGGTAGTGTCGGCTGTATGTTCTGAGCTTGAGGAGGAGGTATTAGAGGTTCAGGGGGACGCCCCTGCAGGACCTCCAGGGAGACTGTTTGTCCCAAATCAGTTGAGACAAAAGGTTATTGAGGCACATCATAATTCTGCTTTAGCAGGACATCCAGGGAGTAAGGCTACTTTAGATCTCCTTTCTCGCCGGTTTTGGTGGCCTAACGTTAATAAAGATGTTTTAACTTTTGTCGCGTCCTGTGGGGTTTGTGCTCGCTCTAAGACCCCTCATACCCGTCCGTCTGGGACCCTCTTACCCTTGAAACTTCCGGAGCGTCCATGGACTCATTTGTCTATGGACTTCATCACGGACCTTCCTCAGTCGTCAGGGAAGACTGTCATACTGGTGGTTGTTGACAGGTTCAGTAAGATGGCACATTTCATTGCTCTTCCTGCCCTCCCTAATGCTAAAACTCTGGCGCAGGTGTTCATTGGGGAGATTGTGAGACTTCATGGGTTGCCTTCTGATGTGGTGTCAGATAGGGGGTCTCAGTTTGTGTCCAAGTTTTGGAGGGCATTTTGTTTACGTCGGGGGATGCAATTGTCATTTTCCTCGGCTTTTCATCCGCAGACCAATGGTCAGACAGAGCGTCTGAATCAAAGCCTAGAGACTTATCTTCGGTGTTTTGTCTCAGAGAACCAGGAGGACTGGTCTTCTTTCTTGCCTCTGGCAGAGTTCGCTCTTAACAACAGGCGGAGCGAGTCCACTGGTAAGTCCCCGTTTTTTGGGGCATATGGTTTTCATCCCCAGTTTTGTACTTTCAACGGGGGGGGCCCTTCTGGGGTTCCTGAGGAGGAGCGTTTCTCGTCGTCACTTGCTTCAGTGTGGAGAGGTGTATTGAATAATCTGAGTGCTATGGGGAACCGTTATAAACGTATGGCTGATAGGAGGAGAGTTTCTGGTCCAGATCTTAATGTGAACGATCTGGTATGGTTGTCTACCAGGAATATAAAACTTAAAGTTCCCTCCTGGAAGCTGGGCCCCAGATTCATCGGGCCGTACAGGATCAGTTCCATAATTAATCCTGTGGCATTTCGTCTGGACCTCCCTCCTACGTTTAAAATCCACAATGTGTTCCACAAGTCATTACTTAAGAGGTACGTGGCACCAGTCATACCGTCACCTCTACCTCCTCCTCCAGTGGTGGTCAATGGTAACTTGGAGTTTCAAGTGTCAAAGATCATTGACTCACGTCTGAATCGCCGGTCCCTTCAGTACTTGGTGCATTGGAAGGGGTATGGTCCAGAGGAGAGGACGTGGGTTCCTGCGTCTGACATTAACGCAGATCGTTTGGTGCGGACCTTCCACAGAACTCACCCGGGCAAACCTGGCCCTGAGGGTCCGGAGGCCCCTCGTAGAAGGGGGGGTACTGTCATGTGTGCATCGCCACGAAGATCGTCGCGGTTGCACATTCTGACTTCTCACAGCTGAGTTGCTGTTTCTTTGTGTTTGGCAGTTAGGGAGTTAATTCTGTCTGTGCTCAGTTCTGGGACTGGGTGCAGTTTCTCCCGGCTGCAATTAATTATTTGTTGATTGGTTTCCTTTAAATCTCTGGTTTTCTGTTTTGGGAGTTGCCAGTGAAATTCTTCATGCAGACCACAGATAGGATTGTATCTGTATAGACTTAAGTTAAAGAGCTCCTTAGTTGTTTTAAGCTCACCTTGCTTAGAGTTTAATATCCCAGATCATTTATGTTCCTTCTGTGTTT
>JARQOD010000001.1:807136701-807186169 GCA_033576555.1 Oophaga sylvatica
CTGAGGCTGCTTAAGAAGCAAGAGGGAAGAATCAGGGCGGGAACATGAAAACTGGAACTCCATATTAACTGAGGGCAAGAGCTACAGAAAGACAGAAAGCAAAATGGCCGACGGAAAACTGAGTTTCAAGGAACATGTCAACAGAGACAAAGAACCTTACATCACTTCTTCCATTACATGAGTGATATCTATTGTAAATTGTACAGTAGCTCAAAAACCGCCAAATCCTCACAGCGCACAGTACAGACTGGACAGTACAGTCCTCCATACAATATTATGGGCACCACAGTCTCCCCCTCATCACCCATATCATACCCCATGCAGGATGTCACCCCCCATATAATGCTCCATACAGAATACTGGACCCAATATAATGCTCCATACAGAATACTGTACCCAATATAATGCTCCATACAGGATACTGGTCCCCATATAATGCTCCATACAGGATACTGGTCCCCATATAATGCTCCATACAAAATATGGAGCTCTCCTCTGCGCTGCACTGCGTTCTGCACTGTTACGGCTCAGGAAAGGGCGCTGTGGAAAGACTCCCCATTATCATCATGATTGCCTCCCCATCATCATCAATGCCTGCCCATCATCATCTTCTCCCCATCATCAATGCCTGCCCATTATCATCAATGCCTGCCCATTATCATCATCTTCTCCCCATCATCATCAATGCCTCCTCATTATCAGCAATGCCTGCCCATCATCATCTTCTCCCCATCATCATCAATGCCTGCCCATCATCATCTTCTCCCCATCATCAATGCCTGCCCATTATCATCAATGCCTGCCCATTATCATCATCTTCTCCCCATCATCATCATCAATGCCTCCCCATTATCAGCAATGCCTGCCCATCATCATCTTCTCCCCATCATCAATAATGCCTGCCCATTATCATCAATGCCTGCCCATTATCATCATCTTCTCCCCATCATCATCATCAATGCCTCCCCATTATCAGCAATGCCTGCCCATCATCACACACAGACAGCACACAAGCATTCTCTCACATACATACACACACACATACACACACACAAAGCACCGCACTACATACACACAGACACACACAGAGACACACACACACACGTCTTACCTGTCCAGCATCCGCGCTCTCTGCCACAGCCGGCCGCTGAATGATGACGTCATTCAGCGGCGCTGCTGTGAGAGGAAGCGCGGCGGCTTGCAGGCGCCCCCTGGAGCCCGGAGCTGCGGCAGCGGAGGCACGGGAGAGGTAAGTATTGTGCCAGCTGATGCCGGGGCCCTGAGCAAGCGGGGGGGGCCCAGTGGCGGCGCTGACACCGCTCTCCTCCGCTAACGGGCGCGGGGGTGCCAGACGGCGAGTGGGCCCCCCCGCCTGCTCAGGGCCCCGGCACTTTCCCGGGTGTGCCGGGTGCTGACGCCGGCCCTGTATACTAAGCTCCACCAGCTTTCAAATTAATAATAATTTTTAGCTGCATCTTGCCTGTAGAATAATTTTGGGCCTGTAGCCGTTTTGTGATACTCATTCTAATAGGCCATCTATACTAAGCTCCACCAGCTTTCAAATTAATACTAATTTTTAGCTGCATCTTGCCTGTAGAATAATTTTGGGCCTGCAGCAGTGTGTGGCACTCATTCTAATAGGCCATCTATACTAAGCTCCACCAGCTTTCAAATTAATACTAATTTTTAGCTGCATCTTGCCTGTAGAATAATTTTGGGCCTGTAGCAGTGTGTGGTACTTATTCTAATAGGCCATCTATACTAAGCTCCACCAGCTTTCAAATTAATAATAATTTTTGTTCTCTCTGAACGTGTGTTCAGCGCTGCTGGTGGTGTGCTGAGTCTGACAGATAAGCGCACGCGGCTGTCCACTGAGAATGTAGACAGACTCACTTTCATAAAGATGAAGAAATCATGGATCCGCAAGGACTTTTCTACCCCTGTGTCATCCTAGGGAGAGTAAAAGCTTGAGGATTTGGTAAAATCACCTCACCAACCATTTTAAGCAACTCTGGGGCAATTGATGCTACTTAACTGGTGTCTGTGCCCCAAATTTTTGGAAAAAATGGAGACTCTTTTTGGTGTCCCCTTGCTGTGTTTTACGTGACATTGGCATTGTCAATTACAGGTGGGTTGGGTCTTTCCCCACCCCCCTTTTAACCGTAAGAAACTACATACACTATGGCTTGGGGTAACACAGATGCTTGAGTGTGAAGACTAGAGCTGTTTACTCATACTATAGTCTGGGAATCAGAGGTCTGCTCCAAAGCTTGAGTGTCTGCTAGTCAGCGGAGTAGCCACCGGCTGTAGATATATTTACAAATTTTTAACTGCATCTAATTTAGACAATAATTTTGGGCCTAGTAGCAGTGTCTGCTAGTCAGCGGAGTACCCACAGGCTGTAGATATTATTGCAAATTTTTAACTGCAGCTTGCCTGGACAATAATTTTGGGCCTAGTAGCAGTGTCTGCTAGTCAGCGGAGTAGCCACCGGCTGTAGATCTAATTACAAATTTTTAACTGCATCTAACCCAGACAATAATTTTGCAACCAAATTCAGATAGACGGTTTCAAAGGAGCGCCAGGCTGGCGATAAAGGCAGATGAGATTAAGGTTGTCCGCTGCAGCTCCGGCCGCGTACCTCAAGAGAGGATCAGACATAAGTGATGATAAAGCAATCTGGTCAAAAGGAGCGCGAGGGACGCAATTCAGCTGATATTAAAAAGTCTTCATTTATTGATATCCACAACGCGTTTCAACGGAATAGCTCCGTCTTCCTCAGGTGGCAGTTATACATAGAATGAAGTAGGAAAGCTATATAAAGGTGGAGAAGCAAATGAAAATTAAAAGGCAATTAATCAAAACCCCCTCAAATGATTAAAAATGCAAATATGACTGCAAAAAAGAAAAAAGAAAAAAAAAAGATAAATTGAATAAAACCAACCTAAAAACGACATGAAAAACAATGTACACAAGGAAAAATAAATGAAAATAAATAAATAACAAAATGCATATATTACGTGACTTTTTCAATAGTGAGGTTTAACCCCTCAGGGGCCAGTGTATCAAGTTTAAAAATCCAGAAACTCTCCCTTGTTATTAGATTATTAGACCGATCAGGCATATCATGTGGTATCTGGTCAATAACAGTGAGTTTTAACAAATTCAAATTCTTTTGGTGCACTAGGAAGAAATGTTTTGAGAGACTGTGTAGCATGAATCCACTTCGGATATTTTGACGGTGCTTGTTTAGCCTTGCATGCATCGTCTGTATCGTCCGACCGATGTACTGCAACCCACAACCGCACTCAATTTAATAAATAATGTAGCACGATTGGCAATTGACATGACAGTTGATTTTAAAAATGGTGCCTGTGGTACGAGATTGAAATTCTTGCACCCCATTCATAATAGAGACGCAACATAAACACTTAGAGGTCCTACATGCAAAACAACCCGGATTAGAATTTATCCAGGTTGCAGATGAAGATAAGGACTTGAGAGTTGTGTTGCTGGGGCAACTAGATTTTGAAGAGTTCGGTTTTTTCCGAAAAAACGACAATAATTGTGGGCCTAGTAGCAGTGTCTGCTAGTCAGCGGATTAACGCAGCTGTTAAGCAAGCTACACCACCTGTACTTTGGACACTTACTTTTTTCAAAGGAAATGCTTCGGGCCCCCGGGAAAGTCAGTGAAGAGCATCGGGGAGGCACCCCAAGGCACAGGGGCTTGAGTGGCGGTAGAACGCCTTGCGGTGGACCGCCAAGCTCAATCCTTATAAAAGCTTTTTAACTGCAGCAGCTTTACTGGACGCTACTGGACCTGGCATTACCGCAGCTGCTGGCATGAGACTTGCCCTCCAATAGATCCTTGTAAAAGGATTTAAAGTGTACTCATTCAAATTAGAGAGACAATTTAAATAAAAATGATTAGACCTGCCTCCACCGCAGGGGGGCTCGCTCGACCCACCAGCGGACAGGCACCAGTATTGGGAGAGGGGGGCTGGCCGTCAGGGTCCACCGCAGCTCTGGCACAAACCCGGTGACACGCAGGTCCCACGGGCAGGAACGGACTGGCCGTGTCGGCTTGGCACTTTTTTGGTTTTAGAAGGGCATGACATGCCTATATCTGTGTCTCCCCCACCTTTTACTCCTCCACCTCTTTTCTTTTCGCATGACTATATGTACTTGTCACTTTTCCATGTGTTAGTTGTGTCTTGTGAGCAATTTGTCAGCTTTTGGACACCTTTGAAGTGTTTTCTATGTGTTTTCTTTGTGTTTCTATGTGTTTTGGTTTGCCTGCCATTGGTTTTAACGGTGTTCGACAGTGTTCGACGAACAGTTCGACGAACAGTTCGTCGAACACACGGCTGTTCGGCGAACCGAACCGTACTCGAACACTACGGGGTGGCTCATCACTAGTAAACACATATATGGTATCCAGGGATAAGAAAGACTGAACATTGTACTCATATTGTGTGATGTCATAACAAGACAAAGTCTTATCGATGGTCACATGATTGGGTATTGCCTATAACGGGTTCGGCATCTATAAAAAAAAGTTGCATAGAAAATAAAGCTAGCACAGCTGCAGCTTTGTTCTGTAGATAAAGAGTGAGAGCAGTTGCTTTTCTCTCTGATGATTGGACATCAATATGTGACAAACCCTTATTTAATATCTAACATCGACCCTATTTTTTATATTAAAAATGCAGATAGCAGAATGTATAAAATGATAGACTAGAGTGTGTGAATGGAAATTCTTGAATTTCTATTTGCTAACACGAAACATCTGGTGGCTGTGCTATTTTAAATGCAAACTAATGTACCAAACAAATACCACATAAATGTCTGAATGAAGCCTAAGGGAAACATTGGGTTTATAAGTGAAATGAATATGTTTCTGACTCCTGATGTCGAAATATCTATCCCTAAAGCCATGACGGATATACAGTTATTCTACAAAATAAAAATGATCATTAAAAGATCATTCAAAGGTAATGATCCAAAATGTGACTGCATCTTTAGTTACTATCATGCAGTCTCTCCTCGCTCTTACTAGTATCTCCTCAAACAAACTGCAGCTTAAAATCCTACTTTATGCTTCATTCTGATGCACACTAATTATATTGCAAATCAGTGCCTAATCACTACAATAACACCATGACAATAAAACAAGATACAAGCTTTTTTTTACATCGTCATCACAACAGAAAACAAGCTAGCAACAAAGGTAAATTACTTCCATTATAAAACCCCAAGAAAACACAGTTTAATCAGTTCAAGACCAGGCCATTTTTCCCTATTCCTGACTAAGCACACTCTCTTGTTTTTTTGTACCTGTGGTTTAAAGAGCTGAAAAATATTTTGTTATTTGGTTATATAAATAAATGTAGCATTTTCTTTTTCTTCCGTTATACATGTGGCCTAATTTTTATGTTATTTTCATAACCACTTTTATTATTTCTTTGCTGATATGTAATATATAGTTAGGTCCAGAAATATTTGGCAAATTACAAAAGTTTTGGCATTTTAGTTGTTTACCAAACATATTATTATTATTATTATTATACATTTATATAGCGCCATTTATTCCATGGCGCTTTACATATAAAAAGGGGAAAATATAGACAGGTACAATAAACATGTGCTGGACAAGGGACACACAAGTACAGAAGGAGAGAGGACCCTGCCCGCGAGGGCTCACAGTCTACAGGGATGGGTGAGAGTACACTAGGAAAGGGTAGAGCTGGTCGTACGATGGTTCAGTACACTGAGGATCATTGCAGGTTGTAGGCTTGTCGGAACAGGTGGGTCTTCAGGTTTTTCTTGAAGGTCTCCGTTGTTGGTGAAAGTCTGATGTTTTGCGGCAGGGAGTTCCAGAGTATGGGGGAAGCCCGGGAGAAGTCTTGTATGCGGTTGTGGGAAGAAGAGATGAGGGGGGAGTCGAGAAGGAGATCTTGAGAGGATCGAAGGTTGCGTGTAGGTAGGTAGCGGGAGACCATGTTACAGATGTATGGAGGAGAAAGGTTGTGGATGGTTTTGTATGTCATGGTTAAGGTTTTGAACTGGAGCCTCTGGGCAATAGGGAGCCAGTGAAGGGCCTGGCATAGGGGGAGGCTGGGGAATAGCGGGGAGACAGGTGGATTAGTCGTGCAGCAGAGTGTAGGATGGACTGGAGTGGTGCCAGAGTGCTAGAGGGGAGGCCAGACAGTAGGAGGTTGCAGTAGTCGAGGCGGGAGATGATAAGGGCGTGCACTAGTGTTTTTGTGGTTTCATGGTTGAGGAATGAGCGGATCCGGGAAATATTTTTGAGTTTGAGGCGGCAGGAGGTGGCGAGGGCTTGGATATGTGGTTTGAAAGAGAGGGCAGAGTCGATGATCACCCCAAGGCACCGAGCATGTGGGACTGGGGAAAGCGAGCAGCCATTGACATTGATGGATAGGTCTGGTGAAGGGGTAGAGTGAGGTGGGGGAAAGATGATGAATTCTGTTTTGTCCATGTTCAGTTTGAGAAAGCGAGCAGAAAAGAAGGCTGAGATAGCAGACAGACACTGTGGGATTTTGGTCAGTAGGGAGGTGAGGTCAGGTCCAGATAGGTAGATCTGCGTGTCATCGGCGTAGAGGTGATACTGCAAGCCGTGGGATTCTATGAGCTGTATATTCAATATACAGTTATCTAATCAATGTGGGCTTAAAGTGCAGAATCTCAGCTTTATTTTAAGGGTATTCAGATCATAATTGGAATAAAGGTTTAGGAATTACAGCTCTTTAATATGTAGCTGCATCTTTTTAAAGGACCAAAAGTAATTATGTCAGATGTTGTATTAGTCTAGCCTGATAAAGAGACCTGAATAGTCTCGAAAGCTTGCAATTTGTTACCATCTTTTCATTAGCCATTAAAAGGTATCAACCTCTGAGGACTCTCAATTCTGAATATTTTTCTATGTAAGGTAATGAAAGTTGTGCCCACGTTCCGCCTTGTTGATATGTGCTGTGATGTGATACATTATAATGTTTTACATTACTATGTGATAGAGTTTTGTTCTGCCCAGCAACAGATAGAGGTATGGATAGAGAAGAGATAAAAGTTGAGACTAGACCAGAGAGGGAAGGGCTATGTTGCAAGATCAGAAGGGACTTCCTGGTAGTGAGGCAGACAAAACCTAACTTGCAGCTAAAGCAGATTTTTAAAAACAAGAATACTAGAACAGATATCATAGTTTTCCAGACCATCAAAATAGAGGCCCAATACCTTAAATGGGCCAAATGTATTAAGGATACTCTATAAATACTATTCAAACACTAAAAAAAACAGGGAGTAGCAGTCCATTTAAAAATTGTTACAAAGTTTTATTAAAAAAACACACATAAACACAGGTAGACAAGTACATTATATACAACCCCTGGCAAAAGTTATGGAATCACCGGCCTTGAAGGATGTTCATTCAGTTGTTTAATTTTGTTTAAAAAAAATCAGATCACAGACATGGCACAAAACTGAAGTCATTTCAAATGGCAACTTTCTGGCTTTAAGAAACACTAAAAGAAATCAAGAACAAAAAATGTGTTCGTCAGTAATGGTTATTTTTTTAACCAAGTATAGGGGAAAAATTATCGAATCACTCAATTCTGAGGGGAAAAATTATGGAATCACTCAATTCTGAGAAAAAAAATTATGGAATCATGAAAAACAAACAATCATAAAAAAAACACTCCAACACATCACTAGTATTTTGTTGCACCACCTCTGGCTTTTACAATAGCTTGCAGTCTCTGAGGCATGGACTTAATGAGTGTCAAATAGTACTGTTCATCAATCTGGCTCCAACTTTCTCTAATTGCTGTTGCCAGATCGGCTTTGCCGGTTGGAGCCTTGTCATGGACCATTTTCTTCAACTTCCACCAAAGATTTTCAGTTGGATTGAGATCCAGACTATTTGCAGGCCATGACATTGACCTTATGTGTCTTTTTTCAAGGAATGTTTTCACAGTTTTTGCTCTATGGCAGGATGCATTATCATCTTGAAAAATGATTTCATCATCCCCAAACATCCTTTGAATTGATGGGATAAGAAAAGTGTCCAAAATATCAACATAAACTTGTGCATTTATGGAAGATGTAATGACAGCCATTTCCCCAATTCCTCTACCTGACATGCATGCTCTTCAGGCAGTCATCTTTATAAATCTCATTGTAATAACACCAAACAAAAGTTCCAGCATCATCACCTTTTTTCAAATAACTTTACTAAGAATTTTATACAGTATCAGGATCAAGGGAACTGGGAAGGGAAATACCGGGATAAAAGTATGTTTGTTTTATTAGGGTATAATACAGAAGTGAGAGGGGAAAGGAAAGAGAGGAAGGGGAGTCTTAACAGTAAATTATTACAAGGTAATAACTGAAATAGAGGTTGTAGTTATATATAACTATAAATATATACATAACCTAACAGTAGTTATACATCTTGCTGAAGCGGTTAGGGAACACAAGCATTGCTTAAATAATTTCAGGCAAATCAACAAGTACACTCACAAGGTGTATAACAGCAGAGATATGAACGCCTTTCAAGAAGCAGAGACCACGATTGCCACCTCTTACTATAGGTTGTAAAATAATTATTTGTTATTGCATAACTTTTTTCATATGCATTCTGTAAGTTAATCTTATCTAAAATTTCGTCCTACTTAGGAACCAATTTATCATTCCACAATGTTGCAATAGCATTTTTAGTAACTAGAAACAAATGAATTATTGTAAATTTATGGAAAGTTTGTATCTGGTCTAAATCCAGAGATAGCAAAACCATTTGTGGAGTTAAAGTTAAGGCACTGTCACACTTAGCGATCGCACTAGCGATCACGACAACGACACGACCTGGCGAGATCGCTAGTGTGATCGCTATGTGGTCACTAGTTAGCTTCCAAACACAAAGATCTCATCAGAGATCAGCGATCTGTATAACGACCTCTGCGGTCATTGGGAAAACCTAGTCCCACCTGCGACGCTGGTAAAGTCGTTCATAAAGGGTGTCACACTCAGCGATTCAGGCTCACCAGCGGGACACCAACGACCAAAAAACGGCTCAGAACGTTCATGAACGATCAGCGACATCGCAGCAGGGGCCACATCGCCGCTACATGTCACACACAGCTAAGTCGCTAACGAGATCGCTACTGCGTCATAAAATCGGTGACTCTCTAGCAATCTCGTTAGCGATCTCGCTTAGTGTGACAGTACCTTTACTTTGCGTTTATTAATTTTGTTAACTATCTCTGAGATCTCTGACCAAAGAGGTCTAATCTGTCACGCTGTCTAATGATATGTATACAATGTCAGTAAACTATTAATACAGGAACAACACTCTATACAACAACTAGTATAGCAACATCAGCATGTAAGTATAGAATAGATTTACCTGACACGATCTCTGCTGAACTCAGGGTTAATCTTGAGGACTTGATGAGCTGAAACAGGAAAGAGGTGGACCGGGATCTAACCTGACCCTAAACTGGGGTCCTAACTAATCCCTCACCTTGGAGGTACTGATAATGGTTCAGAGGTCCAAGTCTCCAACCTAACCCTGTCTCCTATCAGACCCTGAACCCTGTAATCAGTCCTAAGAAGGATCCTGACTACCACCAAAGGGATATGGGCTGATCTCAGCTAAATACACAGATTAGACATATAAGACAGACAGGATAAAACTCGCTTGCATACACACTCAAACACCAAAGGAACATAAATGGTCTGGGAAATAAACTCTAACCAAGTTGAGCTTAGAACAACTAAGGAGCTCACAACTAAAGTCTATACAGATTCATTCCTATCTGTGGTCTGCATGAAGGTTTCACTGGCAACTCCCCAAGCAGACAACCAGGAATTTAAAGGAAACCAATCAACAAATAATCAATTGCAGCCGGGAGAAACTGCACCCAGTCCCAGAACCGAGCACAGACAGAATTAACTCCCTAGCTGCCAAACACAAAGAAACAGCAGCTCAGCTGTGAGAAGTCAAAATGTGCAACCGCGACGATCTTCGTGGCAATGCACACATGACAGTACCCCCCCTTCTACGAGGGGCCTCCGGACCCTCAGGGCCAGGCCTGCCGGGTGAGTTCTGTGGAAGGTCGAACCAAACGATCTGCGTTAACATCAGACGCAGGGACCCACGTCCTCTCCTCTGGACCATACCCCTTCCAATGCACCAAGTACTGAAGGGACCGGCGATTCAGACGTGAGTCAATGATCTTTGATACTTGAAATTCCAAGTTACCATTGACCAACACAGGAGGAGGAGGTAGAGGTGACGGTATGACTGGTGCCACATACCTTTTAAGTAATGACTTGTGGAACACATTATGAATTTTAAACGTAGGAGGGAGGTCCAGACGAAATGCCACAGGATTAATTATGGAACTGATCCTGTACGGCCAGATGAATCTGTGTCATGTGTGCATCGCCACGAAGATCGTCGCGGTTGCACATTCTGACTTCTCACAGCTGAGTTGCTGTTTCTTTGTGTTTGGCAGTTAGGGAGTTAATTCTGTCTGTGCTCAGTTCTGGGACTGGGTGCAGTTTCTTCCGGCTGCAATTAATTATTTGTTGATTGGTTTCCTTTAAATCTCTGGTTGTCTGTGTTGGGAGTTGCCAGTGAAATTCTTCATGCAGACCACAGATAGGATTGTATCTGTATAGACTTAAGTTAAAGAGCTCCTTAGTTGTTTTTAGCTCACCTTGCTTAGAGTTTAATATCCCAGATCATTTATGTTCCTTCTGTGTTTGAGTGTGTATGCAAGTCTGTGTTTTCTCCAGTCTGTCTTATATGTCTAATCTGTGTATTTAGCAGAGATCAGCCCATATCCCTTTGGTGGTAATCAGAATCCTTCTTAGGACTGATTACAGGGTTCAGGGACTGATAGGAGACAGGGTTAGGCTGGAGACTTGGACCTCTGAACCATTATCAGTACCTCCAAGGTGAGGGATTAGTTAGGACCCCAGTTTAGGGTCAGGTTAGACCCCCGGTCCTCCTCTTTCCTGTGACAGTGTATCAAGTCCTCAAGATTAACCTGAGTTCAACGGATATCGTGTCAGGTAAATCTATTCTATATTTACATGCTGATGTTGCTAATCTATATGTTGTATAGAGTGTTGTTCTTTTAAGAATAGTTTACTGACATCGTACACATATCATAAGACCGCGTGACATTTTCACTGGCCCATAAAATTATTCCCAGTTGCCATGGATCCAGTAGCCCAGCTGGCTCTGCAGTTGCAGGGATTATCCATGGAGCTGACGGACATTAAGTCCAAAGTTTTGTCTCCCTCGGAGCAAACCAGATTTGAACCTAAAGTAGCTCTCCCGGACAGGTTCACTGGTGGGCGAGACAAATTTTTTACCTTCAGGGAAGCATGTAAATTGTATTTTCGGCTTCGGCCTCGATCATCAGGGAGTGAAGAGCAGAGAGTGGGAATTGTTATCTCGCTCCTACAAGGGGACCCTCAATCCTGGGCCTTCTCCCTTCCTCCGGGATCCCCGGCTCTACAGTCAGTAGATCAATTTTTTACTGCCCTGGGTTTGGTATATGATGACCCAGATCGGGTCTCTCTTGCTGAGACAAAATTACGTAAGATACAGCAGGGAGATCGTCCGGCGGAGGAATTTGCTTCTGAGTTCCGTAGATGGGCCACAGATACTCAGTGGAATGACCCAGCTCTTAGGAGCCAGTTTTGTCATGGGCTTTCTGACAAATTAAAGGACGTTTTGGCTCAGTATGATTCTCCTCCATCACTGGAGGCTGCTATGGCCCTAGCTATCCGTACTGATAGACGGCTCCGGGAGAGGTGCGAGGTAACTCCGCCCCTGTTGTTACTCCACCTACTACTAAAGTCCCTTAGGTTGAGGTTCCCCTTGTCTGTTCGGAGGAGCCTATGCAGTTGGGAGGGACATCATTTCGTAGGAGGGGATTGGCGGTACGCCGCAGGACTAGAAGGTGTTTCCTCTGCGGGAAAGAGGGACATTTTGTTGGGGGATGTCCATCCCGTGCCTTGTTGAGCAAAAAGTCGCCGGAAAACTGTTAATCCCAGGTTGTGTGGTGGACGACAACCTGGGAGTATGTATTTCGTCCGCTAGTTCTTCTCAGTTCCTTGTACCAGTGGAGGTGGTGGTTGGTACGAGAGTGGAGAGATTTTCTGTTCTTCTTGATAGTGGGTCCGGGGCTAATCTGGTTGACGCTCAGTTTGCTCAGGCTCAAGGTATGCATCTGAGTGTATTGGTCAAACCGATCCCTATATTCTCCATTGACGCCAGGCCTCTCGGCCAAGGTAGCTTTGTTCATGAGGTTCATAACATTGACCTTCGGGTAGGGGCAATACATAGGGAACTATTATCTTGTTATGTGTTGGAGGGTCTACCTACTCCTATTGTGTTGGGACTTCCTTGGTTGGTTAAACATAAACCCCGTGATTAATTGGCAGTCCAGAGATATAAGCCAATGGGGGGAGTTTTGCAAAAGTAACTGCATGAACACAGTCATCAGTGCGGTCGTGCCTAGTACTTTGCCTCCTTTTTTGGAGGACTTTGGGGATGTGTTCTCTGAGGAGGGGTGTCAGGAGTTGCCTCCTCATCGCGTGTATGACTGCTCTATTAATTTACTTCCTGATGCTAAGTTACCTAAAGCTAGGTTATATAACCTTTCTGGTCCTGAGAGGCAGGCTATGAAAGATTATATTTCGGAAAGTCTGGCCAAAGGGCATATTAGACCTTCATCTTCCCCAGTGGCCGCGGGGTTCTTCTTTGTGAAGAAAAAAGATGGAGGCCTACGCCCTTGCTTGGATTTCCGCGAACTTAATCGGATTACTGTTCGAGATCCGTATCCACTCCCTCTGATTCCTGATCTCTTCAATCAAATTGTTGGCGCCAAATGGTTCTCTAAATTGGATCTCAGGGGGGCGTATAATCTGATTAGGATAAAAGAGGGGGATGAGTGGAAAACGGCGTTTAACACGCCGGAGGGACATTATGAGAACCTTGTCATGCCTTTTGGTCTGACTACTGCACCAGCAGTATTCCAACATTTTGTTAATGACATTTTTCGTCATCTGGTGGGGCTGTTTGTGGTCGTATATTTGGATGACATTTTAATTTACTCACCAGATCTTGTGTCTCACCAGGAGCATGTGAGACAGGTGTTGCAGATCTTGCGAGACAATAAACTATACGCCAAACTGGAAAAGTGTGTATTCGCCGTACAGGAACTTCAGTTTTTGGGTTTCTTGGTGTCAGCCTCCGGTTTCCGTATGGACCCTGAAAAGGTGAGAGCAGTGCTTGAATGGGATCAGCCAGAGGATCTTAAGGCTCTGCAGCGTTTTCTGGGGTTTGCTAACTACTACCGGAAATTTATTTGTAATTTCTCATCTGTTGTCAAACCTCTCACTGACATGACAAGAAAAGGGACGGATTTTTCTAAATGGTCGGACAAAGCTTGCCAAGCTTTTTCCTCTTTGAAAAAATGTTTTGCTTCGGCACCCGTTCTCATCCAACCAGATGCATCACAGCCGTTCGTTGTGGAGGTGGACGCGTCTGACGTAGGGGTGGGTGCAATATTGTCCCAGGGTCCGTCCCCTGGTAAATGGCATCTGTGCGCTTTCTTTTCTAAAAAATTGTCGTCCGCCGAAAGGAATTATGATATCGGCAATAGGGAACTTTTGGCCATTAAGTTGGCTTTTGAAGAATGGCGTCACTTTTTGGAGGGGGCAGTCCACCCGGTCACCGTCATTACTGATCACAAGAACCTGCTGTATTTGGAATCTGCTAAGCGTCTGAATTCCAGACAAGCTCGATGGTCGTTGTTTTTTACCAGGTTTAATTTTGTTGTCACTTATCGCCCTGGATCTAAGAATGTTAAGGCGGATGCCTTGTCTCGCAGTTTCCCAGGGGCCGGGAAAATGGATGACCCGATTCCTATCCTTCAGGAGGGGGTGGTAGTGTCGGCTGTATGTTCTGAGCTTGAGGAGGAGGTGTTAGAGGCTCAGGGGGACGCCCCTGCAGGACCTCCAGGGAGACTGTTTGTCCCAAATCAGTTGAGACAAAAGGTTATTGAGGCACATCATAATTCTGCTTTAGCAGGACATCCAGGGAGTAAGGCTACTTTAGATCTCCTTTCTCGCCGGTTTTGGTGGCCTAACGTTAATAAAGATGTTTTAACTTTTGTCGCGTCCTGTGGGGTTTGTGCTCGCTCTAAGACCCCTCATACCCGTCCGTCTGGGACCCTCTTACCCTTGAAACTTCCGGAGCGTCCATGGACTCATTTGTCTATGGACTTCATCACGGACCTTCCTCAGTCGTCAGGGAAGACTGTCATACTGGTGGTTGTTGACAGGTTCAGTAAGATGGCACATTTCATTGCTCTTCCTGCCCTCCCTAATGCTAAAACTCTGGCGCAGGTGTTCATTGGGGAGATTGTGAGACTTCATGGGTTGCCTTCTGATGTGGTGTCAGATAGGGGGTCTCGGTTTGTGTCCAAGTTTTGGAGGGCATTTTGTTTACGTCGGGGGATGCAATTGTCATTTTCCTCGGCTTTTCATCCGCAGACCAATGGTCAGACAGAGCGTCTGAATCAAAGCCTAGAGACTTATCTTCGGTGTTTTGTCTCAGAGAACCAGGAGGACTGGTCTTCTTTCTTGCCTCTGGCAGAGTTCGCTCTTAACAACAGGCGGAGCGAGTCCACTGGTAAGTCCCCGTTTTTTGGGGCATATGGTTTTCATCCCCAGTTTTGTACATTCAATGGGGGGGGCCCTTCTGGGGTTCCTGAGGAGGAGCGTTTCTCGTCGTCACTTGCTTCAGTGTGGAGAGGTGTATTGAATAATCTGAGTGCTATGGGGAACCGTTATAAACGTATGGCTGATAGGAGGAGAGTTTCTGGTCCAGATCTTAATGTGAACGATCTGGTATGGTTGTCTACCAGGAATATAAAACTTAAAGTTCCCTCCTGGAAGCTGGGCCCCAGATTCATCGGGCCGTACAGGATCAGTTCCATAATTAATCCTGTGGCATTTCGTCTGGACCTCCCTCCTACGTTTAAAATTCATAATGTGTTCCACAAGTCATTACTTAAGAGGTACGTGGCACCAGTCATACCATCACCTCTACCTCCTCCTCCAGTGGTGGTCAATGGTAACTTGGAGTTTCAAGTGTCAAAGATCATTGACTCACGTCTGAATCGCCGGTCCCTTCAGTACTTGGTGCATTGGAAGGGTATGGTCCAGAGGAGAGGACGTGGGTTCCTGCGTCTGACATTAACGCAGATCGTTTGGTGCAGACCTTCCACAGAACTCACCCGGGCAAACCTGGCCCTGAGGGTCCGGAGGCCCCTCGTAGAAGGGGGGGTACTGTCATGTGTGCATCGCCACGAAGATCGTCGCGGTTGCACATTCTGACTTCTCACAGCTGAGTTGCTGTTTCTTTGTGTTTGGCAGTTAGGGAGTTAATTCTGTCTGTGCTCAGTTCTGGGACTGGGTGCAGTTTCTTCCGGCTGCAATTAATTATTTGTTGATTGGTTTCCTTTAAATCTCTGGTTGTCTGTGTTGGGAGTTGCCAGTGAAATTCTTCATGCAGACCACAGATAGGATTGTATCTGTATAGACTTAAGTTAAAGAGCTCCTTAGTTGTTTTTAGCTCAATTTGCTTAGAGTTTAATATCCCAGATCATTTATGTTCCTTCTGTGTTTGAGTGTGTATGCAAGTCTGTGTTTTCTCCAGTCTGTCTTATATGTCTAATCTGTGTATTTAGCAGAGATCAGCCCAATTCCCTTTGGTGGTAATCAGAATCCTTCTTAGGACTGATTACAGGGTTCAGGGACTGATAGGAGACAGGGTTAGGCTGGAGACTTGGACCTCTGAACCATTATCAGTACCTCCAAGGTGAGGGATTAGTTAGGACCCCAGTTTAGGGTCAGGTTAGACCCCCGGTCCTCCTCTTTCCTGTGACAGTGTATCAAGTCCTCAAGATTAACCCTGAGTTCAACGGATATCGTGTCAGGTAAATCTATTCTATATTTACATGCTGATGTTGCTAATCTATATGTTGTATAGAGTGTTGTTCTTTTAAGAATAGTTTACTGACATCGTACACATATCATAAGACCGCGTGACAATCTGGGACCCAGTTTCCAGGAGGGCACTTTAAGTTTTATATTCCTGGTAGACAACCATACCAGATCGTTCACATTCAGATCTGGACCAGAAACTCTCCTCCTATCAGCCATACGTTTGTAACGGTTCCCCATCGCACTCAGATTATTCAATACACCTCTCCACACAGAAGCAAGTGACGACGAGAAACGCTCCTCCTCAGGAACCCCAGAAGGGCCCCCCCCATTGAAAGTACAAAACTGGGGATGGAAACCATATGCCCCAAAAAACGGGGACTTACCAGTGGACTCACTCCGCCTGTTGTTAAGAGCGAATTCTGCCAGAGGCAAGAAAGAAGACCAGTCCTCTTGGTTCTCTGAGACAAAACACCGGAGATATGTCTCTAAGCTCTGATTCAGACGCTCTGTCTGACCATTGGTCTGCGGATGAAAAGCCGAGGAAAATGACAATTGCATCCCCCGACGTAAACAAAATGCCCTCCAAAATTTGGACACAAACTGAGACCCCCTATCTGACACCACATCAGAAGGCAACCCATGAAGTCTAACGATCTCCCTAATGAACACCTGCGCCAGAGTTTTAGCATTAGGGAGTGCAGGAAGAGCAACGAAATGTGCCATCTTACTGAACCTGTCAACAACCACCAGTATGACAGTATTCCCTGACGACGGAGGAAGGTCCGTAATGAAGTCCATAGATAAATGAGTCCATGGACGCTCCGGAAGTTTCAAGGGTAAAAGGGTCCCAGACGGACGGGTATGAGGGGTTTTAGAGCGAGCACACACCCCACATGACGCGACAAAAGTTTAAAACATCTTTATTAGCATTAGGCCACCAAAACCGGCGAGAAAGGAGATCTAAAGTAGCCTTACTCCCTGGATGTCCTGCTAGAGCAGAATTATGATGTGCCTCAATAACCTTTTGTCTCAACAGATTTGGGACAAACAGTCTCCCTGGAGGTCCTGCAGGGGCGTCCCCCTGAGCCTCTAACACCTCCTCCTCAAGCTCAGAAAATACAGCCGACACTACCACCCCCTCCTGAAGGATAGGACTCGGGTCATCCGTTTTCCCGGCCCCTGGGAAACTGCGAGACAAGGCATCAGCCTTTACATTCTTAGACCCCGGGCGATAAGTGACGACAAAATTAAACCTGGTAAAAAACAACGACCATCGAGCTTGTCTGGAATTCAGACGCTTAGCGGATTCCAAATACAACAGGTTCTTGTGATCAGTAATAACGGTAACCGGGTGGACTGCCCCCTCCAAAAAGTGACGCCATTCTTCAAAAGCTAACTTAATGGCCAAAAGTTCCCTATTGCCGATATCATAATTCCTTTCGGCGGACGACAATTTCTTAGAAAAGAAAGCGCACGGATGCCATTTACCAGGGGACGGACCCTGGGACAATATAGCACCCACCCCTACGTCAGACGCATCCACCTCCACAATGAACGGCTGAGATGCATCTGGTTGGATGAGAACGGGTGCCGAAGCAAAACATTTCTTCAAAGAGGAAAAGGCTTGGCAAGCTTTGTCCGACCATTTAGAAAAATCCGTCCCTTTTCTTGTCATGTCAGTGAGAGGTTTGACGACAGATGAGAAATTACAAATAAATTTCCGGTAGTAGTTAGCAAACCCCAAAAAAACGCTGCAGAGCCTTAAGATCCCCTGGCTGATCCCATTCAAGCACTGCTCTCACCTTTTCAGGGTCCATACGGAAACCGGTGGCTGACACCAAAAAACCCAAAAACTGAAGTTCCTGTACGGCAAATACACACTTCTCCAGTTTGGCGTATAGTTTATTGTCTCGCAAGATCTGCAACACCTGTCTCACATGCTCCTGATGAGACACAAGATCTGGCGAGTAAATTAAAATGTCGTCCAAATATACAACCACAAACAGCCCCACAAGGTGACGAAAAATGTCATTAACAAAATGTTGGAATACTGCTGGTGCAGTAGTCAGACCAAAAGGCATGACTAGGTTCTCATAATGTCCCTCCGGCGTGTTAAATCGCCGTTTTCCACTCATCCCCCTCTTTTATCCTAATCAGATTATACGCCCCCCTGAGATCCAATTTAGAGAACCATTTGGCGCCAACAATTTGATTGAAGAGACAGGAATAAGAGGGAGTGGATACGGATCTCGAACAGTAATCCGATTAAGTTCGCGGAAATCCAAGCAAGGGCGTAGGCCTCCATCTTTCTTCTTCACAAAGAAGAACCCCGCGGCTACTGGGGAAGATGAAGGTCTAATATGCCCTTTGGCCAGACTTTCAGAAATATAATCTTTGATAGCCTGCCTCTCAGGACCAGAAAGATTATACAACCTAGCTTTAGGCAACTTAGCATCAGGAAGGAGATTAATAGAGCAGTCATACACGCGATGAGGAGGCAACTCCTGACACCCCTCCTCAGAGAAAACATCCCCAAAATCCTCCAAAAAAGGAGGCAATGTACTAGGCACGACCGCACTGATGACTGTGTTCATGCAGTTGCTTTTGCAAAACTCACCCATTGGCTTATTTCTCTGGACTGCCAATTAATCACAGGGTTATGTTTAACCAACCAAGGAAGTCCCAACACAATGGGAGTAGGTAGACCCTCCAACACTTAACAAGATAATTGTTCCCTATGTATTGCCCCTACCCGAAGGTCAATGTTATGAACCTCATGAACAAAGCTACCTTGGCCGAGAGGCCTGGCGTCAATGGAGAATATAGGGATCGGTTTGACCAATACACTCAGATGCATACCTTGAGCCTGAGCAAACTGAGCGTCAACCAGATTAGCCCCGGAACCACTATCAAGAAGAACAGACAATCTCTCCACTCTCGTACCAACTACCACCTCCACTGGTACAAGGAACTGAGAAGAACTGGCGGATGAAATACATACTCCCAGGTTGTCGTCCACCACACAACCTGGGATTAACAGTTTTCCGGCGACTTTTGGCTCAACAAGGCACGGGATGGACATTCTCCAACAAAATGTCCCTCTTTCCCGCAGAAAAAACATCTTCTAGTCCTGCGGCGTACCGCCAATCCCCTCCTACGAAATGATGTCCCTCCCAACTGCATAGGCTCATCCGAACAGACAAGGGGAACCTCAACATAAGGGACTTTAGTGGTAGGTGGAGAAACAACAGGGAGTGGGGTTACCTCACCCCTCTCCCGAAGCCGTCTATCAATACGAATAGCTAAGGCCATAGCAGCCTCCAGAGAAGGAGGAGACTCATACTGAGCCAAAACGTCTTTTAATTTATCAGAAAGCCCATGACAAACTGGCTCCTAAGAGCTGGGTCATTCCACTGAGTATCTGTGGCCCATCTACGAAACTCAGAAGCAAATTCCTCTGCCGGACGATCTCCCTGCTGTATCTTACGTAATTTTGTCTCAGCAAGAGAGACCCGATCTGGGTCATCATATACCAATCCCAGGGCAGTAAAAAATTGATCTACAGACAGTAGAGCCGGGGATCCCAGAGGAAGGGAAAATGCCCAGGATTGAGGGTCCCCTTGCAGAAGTGAGATAACAATTCCCACTCTCTGCTCCTCACTCCCTGATGATCGAGGCCGAAGCCGAAAATACAATTTACATGCCTCCCGGAAGGTGAAAAATTTGTCTCGCCCACCAGTGAACCTGTCCGGGAGAGCTACTTTAGGTTCAACTCTGGTTTGCTCCAGGGGAGACAAAACTTTGGACTTAATGTCCGTCAGCTCCATGGATAATCCCTGCAACTGCAGAGCCAGCTGGGCTACTGGATCCATGGTAAACTGGAGATAATTTTTATGGCCAGTGAAAATGTCACGCTGTCTAATGATATGTATACAATGTCAGTAAACTATTAATACAGGAACAACACTCTATACAACAACTAGTATAGCAACATCAGCATGTAAGTATAGAATAGATTTACCTGACACGATCTCTGCTGAACTCAGGGTTAATCTTGAGGACTTGATGAGCTGAAACAGGAAAGAGGTGGACCGGGATCTAACCTGACCCTAAACTGGGGTCCTAACTAATCCCTCACCTTGGAGGTACTGATAATGGTTCAGAGGTCCAAGTCTCCAACCTAACCCTGTCTCCTATCAGACCCTGAACCCTGTAATCAGTCCTAAGAAGGATCCTGACTACCACCAAAGGGATATGGGCTGATCTCAGCTAAATACACAGATTAGACATATAAGACAGACAGGATAAAACTCGCTTGCATACACACTCAAACACCAAAGGAACATAAATGGTCTGGGAAATAAACTCTAACCAAGTTGAGCTTAGAACAACTAAGGAGCTCACAACTAAAGTCTATACAGATTCATTCCTATCTGTGGTCTGCATGAAGGTTTCACTGGCAACTCCCCAAGCAGACAACCAGGAATTTAAAGGAAACCAATCAACAAATAATCAATTGCAGCCGGGAGAAACTGCACCCAGTCCCAGAACCAAGCACAGACAGAATTAAGTCCCTAGCTGCCAAACACAAAGAAACAGCAGATCAGCTGTGAGAAGTCAAAATGTGCAACCGTGACGATCTTCGTGGCAATGCACACATGACATAATCCTAGTGAGTCGCACGTACCAGGGCACTGCGGTACTCGGCACCGAGCCTGTTCACTTCAATGGGGATGTCACGGGTAGCACGGCTCGGAGGATATTTACAGGGGATTGTGAGAATTGTTCGTGACGCCACCTGTGGTTTCTGATCATGGTGACCAGCGCTGCAGGGTGAATCCTCTGAGAGGTTGTTACTGGGCAGCAAGGTGTTAAGTCTTCCACAGGTAAGACTGGTCCCTCGAGGTATATGGCGGTGCAGGGTGCAGGCAATAAGGCAGACACACACAAGTCAGTCTCTTTCCATACCTTTACTGGTGGTAGATTCAGGCACGCCCCGGGAAGCTGCTCAGGGTGGAGGATGCACGTCCAGTAATCACTGAGTAGGTTTAAGGCCTCCTTACTTCTTAATGTGGATGAGTTTCTAACTTGCATGAAGCTAAGTTTAACTCCGTGTAGAACAGCTACGCCCGGCTGACATTGTGGTGGAGCCTTCTTTTGGACAGAACTAAGTCTCTATCTGCAGCGTCCTGCTAGACTCCTGTTCTTCCTGACCCCGGTTACGTATCAGCACTGTAGGGCCCCTCTGCGATCTGAAGTCCAGCAGGGTCTCCGGTTTCTCCCACTAGCCGTGAAGGTACTAGCAAGCTCGGACCCGGTGTCCGGTTGTGCAGAGTGGAGGTAAGCTATCGTTGCTATTTCTCCTCAGTCACTCTCTCTTCCTTTTCCCACTCGCCTGTCGCCCTACTCACACCTTTAACATAAGCACAGGTAGCAGTAGGTGTCAGCTTCCTTCTCTTCACCGCTCTCTGACAGTACCTCAGTCAGCTCGGTGTTACAAGTACTGCAGTTCCCCTTCCTTCACTTCTTTCTTAGGCTCTGTCCGAAGCAGCTATCAGGACCTTCCGTCAGACTGATCTGTGCACACTCCGAGAGTCACTTTCCACTTCCTTAGGGAACTAACAGTCAGCAAGTTCTGAGGTATCAGTTTGTTTCTCTGCTTCTGTCTCATCTGACAGGAATCTCCGTCTGTCTGAACTCCGCTCTGAGCTCTGCTCTGACAGGATGACTGGCTTGAACCAGACTGAACTAGCACTGGCTGTCTGGCTAGAATGCCTACTGCTGCGTCTCTCCACTCCCTTATATACCTGAATCTAAAGGGCTCCCTCTGGTGGCTCCTGGGAAATGTGAAGTGTGAATGAATATTAGGTGATTGTGAATTACCTTCCATGCATCCTCCTGGGTACATGTGGCACCAAGCGCAGCTGGGCTACACATCCCCCCCTAGTTATATTCAGCACTCCCGGGCTGAAAAAGAAAACAAATTTTTATAATAACAATAAACATAACTCATCCCTTGCGGGAGGTAAGGACACTTCAAACGTTACAATGTGTACAAATGGCAAATAGAAAAATATCAAATGCTTTCACACGAATAAATACAGGATTCTTGTGGAGGACCCGTACCAAACCTCCCACGGTGGTCCTGGGTGGGCTGCAGGACTTCTCTGCTGCAGACCTCACTCAAGGCCACACCATACGGGTTTTTCTTCTGAGGTAGAATGGCTTTACGTAAAACCAAGATGGGGCACCAAAGTGCCAACTATTTACATTAAAGTTTTTGGGCTGGCAGAGTCCTCAGCCACGCAGTCCTTGGCATAAGAACATTTATAGAAAAATCACATTTCTATCATATCCACTTTATACGACACATTACCCAACTGGGGTATACTACTTCAGATATCATCTACATATTCAATAAAGTGCAATTCTTCATAACTTTTTACAGTTCAGTAAACCCTGTCTGGGTCCTACTGTTCTTCTTTGAATATGGTTGCACCTTCCACACCTGGGGCTGGAAGTATACGGTGCGCTCTGTAACGCATCACTAAGAGATCGTGTCCTGCTACCAGTGTCTGAGTAGCCACAGTCCTCTTTTCAATTTTGCGATTTGCTTGAGGCCTGACAGGTGCCTCTTCTAAGTACAGATTTGGCTCAATAGGGATCGCTGTAGCAGTCACTCCGCTCTGTAGCGTTTCCAATGGTGACGCATGTACATGCAATGGCTCAGTAGGGGACGCACTAGCCTGTTGCGTTGCAGAATAGGATGCAGGTGCGCGCAGTGGCTCAGTTGGAGACGCACTAGCCTGTTGCGTTGCAGAATAAGATGCAGGTGCGCGCAGTGGCTCAGTTGGAGATGCACTAGCCTGTTGCATTGCAGAATAGATGCAGGTGCGCGGCCGGACGCTGATGTAGCTGGGGCTTGGGACACTGAGACACGGGGTACATTTCCGGCTTCAGGGATGGGGTCGCTGACTTGGGAGACATTCAGGGCATACCACCCCTTAAGACCCCAGTGCCGCGTGTAGGTGACATCCCCAATAAGCAGATCCCGTCCCGGGTGCCCCTCTGGCAGGTGAGACTCCACATCCCTGCGATTAACAAAGACCTCCTGGTACAGGCCTGGTTCGTGGATGAACCCCCAGCCTCCCTGGAGTTTGAAGTCTCTAATGGCCCCCTGGCGCCGCGGTTCCCGGAGCGTACCTTTGTCTCGCCTGACGTTCTCTTTGTCAGCAAGATCTTTCTCCCGGTACCTCTGGCGAAGCTGCTGCGCCTCTCGCTGCTCCTGCTGCTGTCGCTGCTCATGCTCCCGGCGTCGCCACTCGTTCTCCTTCTGGGCGGCGTATTCCACGTCGTCCAGGAGCTCCATCTCCTCCCAGTCGATCTCCATCACTTGCGGCTGGGTGTCTTCCATCGTCGTCCCTACCGGGGGACTGCATTCCGCTGCGGCCTCTGGTTCCAGGCCTGGCTGGCGTTCTGGTCCGGGCAGGGCCTCCTCAGCCTCCTTCCCTCCCGCCGCGTCCTCGGCGGAGTCAGGATCAGCTCTTTTGGGGCCGGCTCTGGTTCTTCATCAGCCGCTGGGTCCAGTGGTGGCGCGGGTGGCATTTGCCATCTTGAGGGGAGAGCAGTGGGTCCCACAGCAGCCGCTGTTTCAGGGCACGCCAGCTTCGCTCCATCGCCTCCATCTCTGCGCGGTGTCGGGCCATATCCCTCAGCGCCGCATCCACCTCCTCCACTTTCTGCATTCTCTGGTCATCCGCCCGACCTGGGGACGGTTCAGGCACAGGCTGCAACTCTTCAGAGGAACGGGGTCTGCGCACCGCCATTCCTCCACATAGTGACTCCTGTCCTTCCGCCATCTCACTCCAGGCTAGACTGTGTGTTTCATCTGGAACACTCTGGATTTTTCCGTGGAGGCGAGACTTTCGCTTTCTCTTCTTAGCATAGAGGATGAGAGGAGGCGGATCTCCCTTGCAGTGGGGCAGGCTCGGACATTGTAGAAGCATTTAGACAAGGGCACCCATCACTTTCGCGCCACGGGGGGGTACGCCCACGAAGGCACGCACACCTTCTTCACCAGCGCCTCAGGGCGCGAATATGGCGGCAAAATGGAGGAAAATGGCGCCAAAAGTCACAAAACTGCGCACAGTCTTTTTGCCACAAAAACAGTCCACATAGGCACACAGGACTCACATATAGTAAGCTTCGGATCCTGTTCGTGAAGCCAAGTTAGATGAGTCGCACGTACCAGGGCACTGGGGTACTCGGCACCGAGCCCGTTCACTTCAATGGGGATGTCACGGGTAGCACGGCTCGGTCCGTTGCCCTGGGCGCTCACTAAAAGGGGGATATTTACAGGGGATTGTGAGAATTGTTCGTGATGCCACCTGTGGTTTCTGATCAGGGTGACCAGCGCTGCAGGGTGAATCCTCTGAGGGGTTGTTACTGGGCAGCAAGGTGTTAAGTCTTCCACAGGTAAGACTGATCCCTCGAGGTATATGGCGGTGCAGGGTGCAGGCAATAAGGCAGACACACACAAGTCAGTCTCTTTCCATACCTTTACTGGTGGTAGATTCAGGCACGCCCCGGGAAGCTGCTCAGGGTGGAGGATGCACGTCCAGTAATCACTGAGTAGGTTTAAGGCCTCCTTACTTCTTAATGTGGATGAGTTTCTAACTTGCATGAAGCTAAGTTTAACTCCGTGTAGAACAGCTACGCCCGGCTGACATTGTGGTGGAGCCTTCTTTTGGACAGAACTAAGTCTCTATCTGCAGCGTCCTGCTAGACTCCTGTTCTTCCTGACCCCGGTTACGTATCAGCACTGCAGGGCCCCTCTGCGACCTGAAGTCCAGCAGGATCTCCAGTTTCTCCCACTAGCCGTGAAGGTACTAGCAAGCTCGGACCCGGTGTCCGGTTGTGCAGAGTGGAGGTAAGCTATCGTTGCTATTTCTCCTCAGTCACTCTCTCTTCCTTTTCCCACTCGCCTGTCGCCCTACTCACACCTTTAACATAAGCACAGGTAGCAGTAGGTGTCAGCTTCCTTCTCTTCACCGCTCTCTGACAGTACCTCAGTTAGCTCGGTGTTACAAGTACTGCAGTTCCCCTTCCTTCACTTCTTTCTTAGGCTCTGTCCGAAGCAGCTATCAGGACCTTCCGTCAGACTGATCTGTGCACACTCCGAGAGTCACTTTCCACTTCCTTAGGGAACTAACAGTCAGCAAGTTCTGAGGTATCAGTTTGTTCCTCTGCTTCTGTCTCATCTGACAGGAATCTCCGTCTGTCTGAACTCCGCTCTGAGCTCTGCTCTGACAGGATGACTGGCTTGTACCAGACTGAACTAGCACTGGCTGTCTGGCTAGAATGCCTACTGCTGCGTCTCTCCACTCCCTTATATACCTGAATCTAAAGGGCTCCCTCTGGTGGCTCCTGGGAAATGTGAAGTGTGAATGAATATTAGTGATTGTGAATTACCTTCCATGCATCCTCCTGGGTACATGTGGCACCAAGCGCAGCTGGGCTACACACTAGGACAATCCCAAAAAAGATGTAACAAGTTTCCATCACAACCACAATTTCTCCAACAAACAGGAGATCTACTAGGAAAAATTCTAGCCTGTTTAACAAGGGTAAAATACTACCTTGAAATTATTTTATAATAGGATTTGTGTAAGGAAGCGCAGATATTTGATGCGTATGTCAACTTAAAGGCTTGTTGCCACTGTTCTTGAGAAATTGAGATACCTAAGTCCTTTTCCCAGTTGAGCATAAATGACGTAGTTTTAGCTTCACTGTCTGAATTCAAAGAGTCATAAATACTCCTTGAATTCCAGTAAATTTTCTTATTAGGATTACATAACATCAGACCAATAGTTTCTGTAATGAAAGATTTTTTCATGAGTAATTTCTGAATGAGTTTTTTAAAAGTAGTGTGAAAAATATTTAGAGTTGAGAGTCCTCAGTGGTTGATACCTTTTAATGGCTAACTGAAAAGATGGTAACAAATTGCAAGCTTTCGAGACTACTCAGGTCTCTTCATCAGGCTAAACTAATACAAAATCTGAGGAATTTATACACCACACAGCACAGAAAAAATGCAATAGGTAAGACAAGTGACATAAAGCACGTCACTTGTCTTACCTATTGCATTTTTTCTGTGCTGTGTGGTGTATAAATATGTGATTCTTCAGATTTTGTATTAGTTTAGCCTGATGAAGAGACCTGAGTAGTCTCGAAAGCTTGCAATTTGTTACCATCTTTTCAGTTAGCCATTAAAAGGTATCAACCACTGAGGACTCTCAACTCTAAATATTTTTCTATCTACTGGCTAACACGGTACAAAGATATACATCTTTACTGTATTAAAAGTAGTGTAAAATTTGACATCTTGAGGTGGAAAATTATATTTAGTTTGTAAAACCTCGATACTTACAAAATGTTTGCCGTCGTAGATATTCGCAATTTTTGTAAAGCATCATCACCTTGCCCAATGCAGATTCGGATTCATCACTGAATATGACTTTCATCCAGTCATCCACAGTCCACGATTGCTTTTCCTTAGCCCATTGTAACCTTGTTTTTTTCTGTTTAGTTAATGATGGTTTTCGTTTAGCTTTTCTGTATGTAAATCCCATTTCCTTTAGGCAGTTTCTTACAGTTCGGTCACAGACGTTGACTCCAGTTTCCACCCATTCGTTGCTCATTTGTTTTATTGTGCATTTCCTGTCTTGGAGACATATTGCTTTAAGTTTCCGGTCTTAATGCTTTGATGTCTTCCTTGGTCTACCAGTATGTTTGCCTTTAACAACCTTCCTGTGTTGTTTGTATTTGGTCCAGAATTTAGACACAGCTGACTGTGAACAACCAACATCTTTTGCAACATTGCGTGATGATTTACTCTCTTTTAAGAGTTTGATAATCCTCTCCTTTGTTTCAATTGACATCTCTCGTGTTGGAGCCATGATTCATGTCAGTCCAGTTGGTGCAACAGCTCTCCAAGGTGTGACCACTCATTTTTAGATGCAGACTAACAAGCAGATCTAATTTGATGCAGGTGTTAGTTTTGGGAGTGAAAATTCCATAATTTTTTCCCTCAGAATTGAGTGATTCCATAATTTTTCCCCTATGCTTGGTTAAGCTTGGTTAAAAAAAAAAAACATTACTGACTAACACATTTTTTGTTCTTGATTTGTTTTAGTGTTTCTTAAAGCCAGAAAGTTGCCATTTGAAATTACTTCAGTTTTGTGCCATGTCTGTGATCTGCTTTTTTTAAACAAAATTAAACAACAGAATAAACATCCTCCAAGGCCGGTGATTGCATAAGTTTTGCCAGGGGTTGTATATGGAGACAAGGTAATATGAAGGGCTCAGTGAGCACAGTGAGACTAACTCATCCAAGAACAAAAGTATGGTGGACATGTGAAATGAACTATGGAAAATTACTGTACTAGTGCGAAAATGCCAGTCATAAAATAGCCCCCCGAGGAAGCCCACGTGAAACGCACGTTGGGGCTGCTGACTAACTCATCCTCGTATGATACTATGGGTAAGAATTTATATTAATTGATAGACTTCATTCTTCATACATGACTAGGTGCACTGGTTGGGATCTTTTTCCTTATTATAGTCTTACTTGATAATCTGACTGACTTTGATTTATTGCACTTTTACCAGTAACACGATGCTTGCATTGTGATTATATGACATGCTAAAGCACTGGCACTTTATGATTGGCCTACCAGTGTAGTAGAAATGCTCATCTGCCACGGGGTAAGCTCATAGTGGATGAACAATGACAACCACAGGGGTATCCTGCAGACCCCAGGTTTTCATGCCTACCCATCGGCACCCTATGATCATGTGACAGGGGCTCTAATGAGCAGAGTTAGTGACCCCCTTCCGATGCGATCATGTTAAATGCCGCTGTCAGAGATTGACAGTGGCATTTAGCAAGTTAACAGTCATGAGTGGATCGCGATTCCACATGCAGCTGCTAGGGGCAAATTACAGCTGATCAAATCAGCTGTGATGTCCTGGAAAACATACGGGCTCAGCACCAGAGCCCGCATCAAAGGGGAAAACACGACATATATGACGAATATACAGTGAAGAGCAAAAGGGTAACAATGTTTTGAACTTTTTACTTTCAGGCTCCATATCTCACCATCCACTATTGTTTGATCGTGAGACTACCATCATTTTATAGACAATCACCTTGGCTATCTCATACATAAATTCAACTATTTAGCATATGATAAGTTATATAGATTCTTGTCATGTCACTGCATTGTTACTGTTTTGCTCCTGGTGGTGGAAAAATCTTTTTCTTCCTGTACACTAAAAAATACAACCTGTTCTCAACGCATGTGCAACGCACATTACGCAAGTCTGGAATGGTGGCCTGAAAAAAAGGTGAAGAAGCTTCAACTTCAATATTATCGCAAGAAGTGTCGGTTCGAGTTTGCAAACAACAAGCATGCAAAGTGGACGTTTAAAGATTTGAAACGGGTGATTTGGAGCAATGACACAAAAGTCAATAGACTAAGCTCTGAGAAGTGCAAATAGGTCTGAAAGAAACAAGGGAAAAAGGGGCTAACGGATTGAGAAATTGAAGGAAATGTCAAGTTCGGTGGCGGAAACTTGACGATATGTGTTTTTTTCAAATCCAAAGGCATTGGATACTTGACCAGGATCAAAGATGATCTCAATGCTGAGTTATATGGGAGTATCCTACAAAATTAGCTAATTCGTACACTCAGGTACTATGGGTATGAAAAGGACGCATAGTGTACCAACAGGGCAACAACACGAAGCATACATTGAGAAATGGTTCGATGACAATGAAGTAGAGGTGCCTAAATGGTCCCGAGACCTCAACCCAATCAAACAATTGTGGGTAAAATTGAAGAAAGAACAGTATAGAGAGCGCCCCACCAGGGCCATGGGGTACTCGATACCGGGCCGGGCAGTTCTTAAAGGGGAAATCACAGCAGCAGTGACCCCATTCCGTGGCCCTGGGTGTCCAATAAAATTGTCAAAGATGATGGTGGGGGTAATTTGTAGGGGAATGAGTTTGTGACGCCACCCGTGGTGTTCAGCTATATATGGCCGACGCTGCAGTTCAGGTCCACTGGGGCAGATGGTGACACAGCAGAGATGTTACTGCTCTCCACAGGTAGAGCTAGGCCCCAGGGCAGAAGTAACAGGCTGTTCAGGTGGTGGTGAACATTGAGGTGCAACAAGGGACACAGAAAAGTGCAGTTTTCTCTACCTTTTACTTCTTGGTAGGTGAACATGCAATCCGGAGTACTAATTACAGATGATAGCAGGAGTCAGGCTCGCCTGGAAGCATTCAGGGGATCCACCCTGCTAGGTGGGGTTAGAGGCCTTCCTGCTGTGCTCTCTTTTCTGGTCTCAGCTACCTGTAACTAAGCGCGACCCTCTCCTGCGTGTTGTCTTTAACCTGTATGGCAAACAGCGTGAGCCTATCACAGGCACTTATCAAAAAACTGACCGACACATCCAAACATAGATCTAGTGTGAACAGGTGCTAAAACCTAGAGTCACCAACTCATACACATTCAAGAAAAAAAGTTAGCAAACTGTAGCGCTATAGCTTGTGGACACAAAATATGAAAAATATGAAAAAGGTAGTGATGCAGTTCATTTTTCATATTTTTCATACTTTGTGTCCGCAAGCTATAGTGCTACAGCGTGCTACCTTTTTTTCTTGAACATCACAGGCACTGTCTGTTCACTGGCAGCCTTGGGCTCTTGGTCTGCTGCAGTGCCTCCAGGTGTTCAGTTTGGTCAGGGAGCTTGCAGTCCCCTGCCCTCCAGATTTGGCTGTCGAGGCATACAGCACCCGCACAGCCCAAGACTCTGACGTCTTTTTTATCAGCGCTCCGGGATCAGCTGCAATTCCCAGAGCCCTTGTCTCCGCTCCTCTCTCTTTCCTCTCCTCAGACTAACTGACTCTTTGCAGAACAATCTCCTTACCTCAGCACTAACTCCTCCCACCAACGGTCACTCCCTTAAGCTCCGCCCCTTTTGGTCTGGAGTTAGAACAAGTGTTGGATGCTGTGTATTACCTTGCATGGGGACCTCTTCCTGCTTCCAGGCATGACATCTCTACCCTATAGAGGGAGGCAATGTCACTGTAGCAACCGGATTCTGGGGTGTCACATTCCCCCTAATTAACTTCAATACATCCCGGACTGAGAAAACATAACAAGAACAGTTAATAACAATAAATGAAAGTCTACAAAGCCTTAAAAATGTAAAAATTACAAAAAGCCAAAAAGAAAAACAATAACACAGTTACTGCAGCGCCTAGTCCTTACGCTGCCATCCAGGAGTTGTCTTTGTCCGCGTTCCTGGAGTTTGGTTGGTGGGAGCCACCTTAGCCCACTTTGTGTGTTTCAACCCTGGGCTTGGCTACAGGGCACTCTGTAGGTGGGCCTGGTTTTCGGCCATGCCGGCGGCTTATTTTCAAGGCCAAGTCAGTGTAAATATTTAGAAGTAAGGTCCTGGCCACACATAGTCCTGTGGCTCAATTGCCCATCAACAGGTTAAAACGAATATTTAAAAGTTCATACAGTAAGTCTCTGTAGGCTCTCATGCTTAAACGGTTGCAACTATACATTATTAACTTATTTACATTTTAGTCCCTATACCGGGCTGGGATCTGACCTCTCGTACTATGGATGGATCTATGCAGCACTGGTATCTCTAATGACCTATCCTGGTCTAGTGTGTTTGTTGTTGATGTCGTGGATCTACTAGTGTCTGTGCTGCTGGTAGGCCTGCATCTTACTGGTAAACTGGGCAACAGTCTGCGACTTCTTAGACTCACCATGGGTCTGACAGAATAATCGCTAGCAGGGGGCATATTTCCACGTTCCACTGCAGATGTGGCATCTGTTACTGGAGCCCACTGGTCTTCAGGTTGATCTAGACTTGTATCTCCTTCTGGAACTGCTGGTTGGGGAAAGATCAAGACGGGCACAACTATGGCCTGGTTCACTCTTGTCCAATTTGAAAGGAACTCGCCGAGTACTGTGCTGACCTTTTCCTCCATCTCTTCTATGGGCTGAGGACTGTTTGGGTCTTCAAACCTTTCCTTTAATTGGTCGGGGCACGGTTTTAGATGATCCCTTGACACTGTTGCTGAGGTTTTTCCTCCATCTTTACTGCTGAGGCAACACCTTGGTGTTATCAAAGTCTGAAGGTAAAACGGTGTATGTCTCAGCCTCCCACTGGTCATCTAATTTGTGAACTCATCTTTTTCTTTTGAGTACCTGTTCTCCAGGTGACAAGGGAACTGCAGGTGCATGCTGATTATAATTTCTTTCCAACTTCTGTTTTGCCTGGGACAAACTTTTCTCTACACATTCTTGCACTTTACTGCCGCTCTGTATCCCAGTCTGTATCTGGTGATGTCAACTCAGGTGTTAAGACTCCCATATCCAAATCAATGGGTAACTTGCCAGGTCTTGCCCTCATCAGATAGGCCGTAGTGCAGTTGGTGGAGTTTACCGGTATATGATTATATAGATCTACCAGATCTGGCAACTTCTCTGGCCAATGGTATCGTTCTTCCAGAGGCAAGGTCTTCAATAGGTCAATTACCATCTGGTTCATCTTCTCACATATGCCATTTGTTTGTGGATGGTACGGTGTTGTCTTGATTTTCTTGCAAACGTCCTGGAACACTTCTGCTTCAAAGGCTGGGCCTTGGTTGGTGAGCACTTGTTCAGGGTAACCGTGCATTTACAAAAGTGTTGTTGAAATGCCTTGGCTGCAGTCTTCACTGTTTGGTCTTTGACAGGCACGACTACCAAGAACCTTGAGTAATGGTCAACGATGGTCAGAGCGTAGGTGTAGCCAGTCCTACTTGGAGTCAACTTCACGTGATCCAAAGCTACCAGTTCAAGCTGCTGCTTCGTGATGATCGGCTGTAATGGGGCTTGCTGGCTGTTATGGTCTTTCCTGCGCAGGTTGCATGTGCCACATTCGCAGGAACACTTCTCAATGGCTCTCCTCATGCTAACCCAGTAGAATCTTTCACGAAGCAGGACCTCTAACTTCTTCCACCCAAAAGTGTCCTGCTCTATCGTGGTATGCCTCCAAGACCATTGGCGTATCTCGCTTCGGGACTACCACCTGCAGACCAGTTCGTGGGTGCGCGAGTTGCTGTTCCTCCGACCCAACTTACCCTCATAGAGGAACAGCTTGCCCCTCTCCTTCCACAACTGCTGTGCTTCCTGTGGAGCATCTGGACCAGGGTGTGAATCAGCTTGTGTCAGCAACTCCTTTACTAGGCGAACGGCTGGGTCATTATTCTACATCTCTGCCCACTCATGGTGGGGCTATGGGTTTAACGTGTCCTCTCGTACGATATAACTCTTGTTCTTCACCCCTTGGGAGCGCTGAGCCACAATTGGGTGGTGGAAGGCTGGTAACTCAATTTCTTCGAGTTCTCCTGGATCTTCTCCCCCATCTGGTGAATTATGCATCCTGGACAGTGCATTGGCATTAGCGTTCTTATGTCTCGTTTGGTACTTGATGGTAAACTCGTAGTTGGACAGCCAGGCCATCCATCACTGCTCCAATGCACCCAGCTTTGCCGTTTCAAGGTGGGTTCGCGGATTATTGTCTGTGCAGATGGTAAACTTCACTGAAGCCAGGTAGTGCTTGAAGCGCTCCGTTACCGCCCAGACTATGGCGAGGAAATCCAGTTTAAAGGAACTGTAGTTGGGGTTCCTTTCAGTGGGACGAAGCTTCCTGCTGGTGTAGGCAATTACTCTTTCTCTGCCTTTTGCATTTGTGATAGCACAGCTCCCAATCCCACGTTGCTGGCGTCAGTGTACAGTATAAATGGTTGGTCATAATCAGGGTAGGCCAGGACTTCATCTCCCATGAGGGCCAATTTCAACCTGATGAAGGATTCTTCTATCATTTTGTTCCACTCGAATGGAAGACTCTTGTTCTTGGCCTTCTTGGATTGGCCCACTAGAAGATCTTGCAAGGGTGCAGCTATTTTGTTGAAGTCCTTGATGAATCTCCAGTAGTAGCCATCTTTCTTTTTAACGAGGACTAGTGGAGCTGCCCAGGGGCTACAACTATCCCTGATTACCCCAGCCTCCTTCATCTCTTGTAACATACTCTTGGCACATTGATAGTGTTCTGGAGGTATAGGCCGGTACCTCTCTTTAATGGGCAGATGATCTCTGATGGGGATATGGTGTTGGACCCCTTTTGCCTGCCCAAAGTCTAGAGGATGTTTGCTGAAGACTAGAGATGAGTGACTTTGCCTTTTTTAGGGTCGAGTCGGGTTTCGGACCACCCGACTTTCACAAAAATCGAGTCGAACGAAATCGGCCGACTATCGGCAAAAGTCGAAGATCCGCCTGAAACACGAAACCCAATGCAAGTGAATGGGGAAGCAAAGTCGGCAGGGAGTGGAGGACAGTAAACAAACCTACAGTGCCCATTTCAATGCCAGCGACATCAATTCTTATTACTTAAGCTTGTTGTCAACCTTATTATTAAGGCTGGCTTCAGGTTTTCGTGGGCCCCGGGCCAAAGTGTCTCAGTGGGCCCCTTTAACACATACCACAATTGATGATGCTCTGATACGGCAGAGAAATATAGGTATAGTACAATGCCAAATACTTCACTTCTTACATTACATGACTGATATCTATTTTAAATTCTACAATAGCTCAAAAACCGGACAGTATATTCCTACATACAGTATTATGGCCACCATATAGTGCGCCATACAGAATAATGAGCCCAATATATTGCTCTATACTTAATTGGTCCCATATAATGTTCCATACAGTATATGATGAGCTCCACATAATGCTACAGTATATGATGGTCCCCATATAATGTGCCATACAGTATAGGACTGTCCCCATAGAGTAAAATGAGCCCCACGTATTGCTCCATACAGTATAATGAGTCGCATATAAAGCTCCATACAGTATATGATGGGCCCCATATATTGCTCCATACAGAATGGGCTCCATATAATGCTCCATACTGAATAGGCCCCATATGTGCTCCATATGATGCTCCATACTCTATATGATGCCATATAAATAATGAACCCCGTATGATGCTCTAGTATATGATGGGCCCCATGGATGATGCTCCAGTGTATGATGGGCCTATATAATGCTCCATATATAATGGGCCCCATATGATGCTCCAGTGTATAATGGGCCCCGTATATGATGCTCCAGTGTATGATGGGCCCCATTTATAATGCTCCAGTGTATGATGGGACCCATGGATGATGCTCCAGTGTATGATGGGCCTTTTATAATGCTCCATATATAATGGGCCCCATATGATGCTCCAATATATGATGGGCCCCATGGATGTTGCTCCAGTGTATGATGGGCCCCATTTATAATGCTACAGTGTATGATGGGCCCCATATATAATGCTACAGTTTATAATTGGCCCTATCTATGGTGCCAAGTGTATGATGGGCCCCATATATAATTCTCCAGTGTATAATGCTCCCCATATATTGCTCCAAACCTTTAAAAAAATGAAATACCACCATCCGAACTATTACTTTGATTGATGGTGTGGTCAAGAACGAGGAACCCATGTGCATTCTGTCGATTGACGCAGAAAAGGCTTTCGACTGGGTGCACTGGGATTTTATATTTCAAACGTTAGAAGGAATTGGCTTAAAAGAAACTATGCTCTGTAGAATTTCTGCCCTGTACTCATCTCCCAGTGCTCAAGTTAAAATTAATGGCGCACTTTCAAACACATTTTTAATTCAGAATGGCACGAGGCAAGGTTGTCCTCTTTCACCCTTGCTTTATATACTCACTATGAAACATCTAGCAACCGCGATACGGAATAATCCCTCCATTAGAGGCATAAAAGCCCAATCAGAAGAGCTATAAGTCTCCCCAATATTATCTCAGAATTACATAGATTTGGTCATCTGAGCAATTTTAAAATTAAGACCCACAAATCGGAGATTCTCAAGATCTCAATCCAACCAAGCGAGGTGGATAGTTTGGCATATTCATTTCCCTTTAAGTGGTGTTCAGATTATCTTACCTATCTAGGAATAAAAATCACCCCAAAGTATCTAATTTTTATGAAGCAAACTTTAAGACAGCTTTACATAAAGCTGAGTTTGACTTAGAAAAATGGCATAAACTACCTTTATCTTGGTTTGGAAGAGTGAAAATAGATCTATTACCCCATCTCCCATATTATTTCCAAACAATTCCCTTGTATTTACCTGACAGATTTTGCTATGTATAGTCAAGCAGCAATTGGTATATGTATTTTAGATCTGTTTCATAATAAAAACAACAAAAAATGGGTTACATTAGAAAATGATCTTAATGAACGTGACTACCGTATAGTTATTTGGTCCCCGACGGAAGAACGGGATATACCTTTACCCTTCCTCACCAAAAACATGATATCATTTATCAAAAGAGGGAGTCGAGAGCTGGGAGTCTCTTCGTCTCCTGGCCCCCTAACTCCTATATATGACAATCCATCCTTTCCTGCAGGATTAAAAAGAGACACTTATCTACATAAAAATAGAGCTTCATGCCCCATAGTCCATGATTATGTTACAAGGACAGGGATGAGGTCTCTCCAGGACATTTTTCTGGACAAGGAGCAGCCAACAGGTGCGTGGTTCTTTTATGAACAAATAAACAGTTTTATTATTAAATTAGCCAAACAATCCGATCCATACAGAATATTATCTCCATTTGAGACTCTTTGTTTATCACACTGTAGATCACACTATCTCTTTATTATACAAAACTGTCCAAGAAGGGCAGACCCGATCGAGAGATTTCCCAGCATTTTTTTTCAAAATGGGAGATTGATTTGGGTAGACCCTTATCAGTTGAAGAAAGAACAAAGATTCGCTTATGCACATTCAGGTCATCGCTCTGTTCGACATCACAGGAGAGGAGCTACAAAATCTTGTCGAGGTGGTACAGATGCCCATCAGATTTAAACTTAATTTATCCAACAACACCGGATACGTGCTGGAGATGCTTAAAAGATAGAGGTTCATTTGTACACATTTGGTGGCACTGCCCACTCATACAGAAACTGTGGTTAGCATCCTTTGATCTCTGCAACAAGCTGTCTATAACCAAAATTACACCCACAATGGAGGTGGCCTTGCTGTCCTTGTGTAGCTCCTCAATTTCTAGATTTAAGAAAGGTCTTCTTAGACATATTCTCACTGCTACCAGGAACGTGATTACTAGATTTTGGAAACAGGAAAAGGTTCCCTTGTGTTCTGATTTGGTGATGGAACTCAACGACATATATAGAATGGAACAGCTGATAGGACAACTGAATGGTACCACAGGAAATTTATATAACACTTGGGCACCCTGGGTTATGTTTAGAGAATCATCGGAATTGGACTCTTGGTTGATAGACCCATAGATGATGGGTCATATGAGTTTACCTACTGGATGGAGCCACATTTCCTACCCCACTCCTTAACCCTCTCTGACATTAGACGTACTATCCCGTCCATAAAACCCGTGCCATTCTGCCCATGGACGGGATAGTATGTCATAGGCGATCAGCTGCGCTCCTGAGGGGAGCGCAGCTAATCGCCGCCGGGTGTCAGCTGATTATCACAGCTGACACCCGTGACTGTGTGTCAGGAGCGGTCACGGACCGCTCCCGGCACATTAACCCATAGCACACCGCGATCAAACATGATCGCGGTGTACTGGGGGCACAGGGGAGGATCACCAGGGTGGGGGCTCCCTGCGCGCCCCCCTGAGACCCTCAGACCAGCGCGATGCGATCGCGCTGTTCTGAGGGCTTCCTCCCTCCCAGGACCCGGATCCAAGATGGCGCCGGGGTCCTGGAGGGAGGCGGCTTCCTCAGTGCCTGCTGAGAGCAGGCACTGAGAAGCCTGCTGCAGGGCCGCCATCAGGGCATTACAGCCCTTACTAATGTATGGGGCCCGGTGCTTTAGGGGGGCCCGCCCGCCGCCCCAGCACGCTGGCAGCACGGTCTGACAGCAGGCTCAGTGCTTCGCTGCTTTATATTCCCCACTGTCCCCAGTCCTGATCTCCTATTCTCCTGGCTGGCAAATTAAATGGGCAGGCACTGTAGCTTTAAGCTACAGCCCGCCCTGATGCATCATGGTCCAGCCGTGACGTCACACGCTGCTCTGCTCCACTTCCTCAATCTGAAGCAGAGTGAGCAGCGTGTCACGTCGGTGTGCTGTGCCTGACACACACTGCCAAGTGGCTGGGAGCGGCGGACCGGACCGGTTGCAGGCGGCAGGCGAGCTCAGCAGGGTGAGTAGTCTGTCGCAGGGGGGGCCCGGCCAGGACAGCCGCAGCGCCAGCATCCACCACGCACCACCAACAGGGCCCAGGGCAGGAAGGGGGGGCCCAGCATCCACCAAAAGGGCCCCCAGGGCAGGCGGGGGGGCCCGCAGGCGCAGCATCCAGCAACAGGGGGCCTGGGGACCCTGTTGCTGGATGCTGCGGGCCCCTCCTGCCTGCCCTGGGCTGGGGCCCTGTTGGATTGCTGCGTGCGGCCCCCCCCCCCCCCGCCTGCTCATCATATGGGTGCATAAAATCTATGGAGCATCATATGGCGGCATAATCTATGGGGCATCATATGGCGGCATAATCTTTGGAGCATCATATGGCAGCATAATCTTTGGAGCATCATATGGCGGCATAATCTTTGGAGCATCATATGGCGGCATAATCTATTGTAGCATCATTTGGTGGCATAATCTTTGGAGCATCATATGGCGGCATAATCTATGGAGCATCATATGGCGGCATAATCTATGGAGCATCATATGGGGGCATAAAATCCATGGAGCATCATATGGGGGAATATTCATCTATGGAGCATCATATGGCGGCATAATCTATGGGGCACCATATGGCGGCATAATCTATGGGGCATCATATGGCGGCATAATCTATGGAGCATCATATGGCGGCATAATCTATGGGGCATCATATGGCGGCATAATCTATGGGGCATCATATGGCAGCATAATCTATGGGGCATTATATGGCGGCATAATCTATGGAGCATCATATGGCGGCATAATCTATGGAGCATTATATGACGGCATAATCTATGGAGCTTCATATGGGGCATAAAATTTATGGAGCATCATATGGGGGAATATACATCTATGGAGCATCATATGGCGGCATAATCTATGGAGCATCATATGGCGGCATAATCTATGTAGCATCATATAGGGCATAAAATCTATGGAGCATCATATGGGGTATAAAATCTAAGGGGCATCATATGGGGGTATAAAATCTATGGGGCATCATATGGGACATAAAATATATGGAGCATCTTATGGGGGCATAACTTTTATGGAGCAGCATATGGGCCATATTATCTATGGAGCATCTTATGGGGCCATTATTAACCTTTATGGAGCATTATATGGGAGGTATTTTGTATGCCGTGTACCGCCGGACCAGAAGTGCGTCATCCGGACAGGAAGTGACACGGCGCAAGCGGTAGCAGCCGCCATGTTTTCGGTGGGAAAAGGCAAATATAAGCAGGACTATGAGAGACACTAATCTGTATAAGAGACAAAATCTAGGGGGAGGAGACTAGAGGCCTGCATGTGGCACTGTGTCACTTCCGGTCCGGATGACGCACTTCTGGTCCTGCTTTACACGGCGCCGCATTTAAACCCCCATTTGCTCCATTCCCATACACCTGGTCACCCAGCAGACAAGGCAGGGCACAGGAGCGCCGCCTGTAAACCTGTACATTCGCTTCTTAAGGTATGTCTTTGATTCAAAGTGGTTCACCCCATCTGCCATCACTCTGGGCTGCAACTTATGCCACATTTACCCCATGTAGGCTCTGTGGACGCCATCCAGGACATGTTTTAACCCTGTCCAGGGCACATTTAACCCCTACTTTCTGTACACGGCAGGGCGCAGGTGCGCCGCCTATATTTTCATTTCATCCACCTCCAAAGGTATGTTTTCATGTAAATAGTCCACTCCATCTGCCACTATAATGGGCTATAATTTGTGTTACATTTGCCCTGTACAGGCTATCAGGACGCCACTCAGGACATACTTTAGCCCTATTCTGGATACATTTAACTCCTGCTCTTTGTACACAGCAGGTAATCTCTGACATTTCAATGATGGTGACCCCTATTTCCCTATATTTAATCATTTTGATATTATCTGCAGCATCTGGCTCTGCTATAAGGGAATTTACAAGGAATTTATTGCCTCTACTATGTGCCATATCTCTGTTGTACTAATTTTACAAGGTAGAAATGCGCTACTTCTTTGTTTTTATATCATTGTGTTTTTGTTCTACTATGATTATATAAATCGTTACTCTATGTATCTCTATGTTGAGATTGTATAATGATGCTCCATATGTACTTTAACGATATATTCTACTTTCTGGATTATTATCTACATGACATTTTTCGCAATCAATTATATATGATCCAGCCCATATCTGTATATATGTTATATATGTATATGTAATCACTGTATATAATTGCCTCACACTATGTTTCTTCTATTTTTCTCTAGTACCCTATGATTAAGATCCGGGAGGGTCGAAACGTTGGGTATCTGTATATTGTACATATTATTATTACGGCACTGGCACTTTCTTCTTTTGGATTGGATAATTTTTCAAATAAAAATATTTTTCTGCATAGTAATCAATTGTAGTGTGCGGTGAATTTTGCTCTTCCTATATTTGTTGGTGCCGCTTAGGACCAATTCACCAGCACCTCCTATACACTAGACTTGAGTGCACACCATTTCACCCATATTACCTTGTCGTGGTGGCGGCTTAAAAAAATCTTTTGGTCAAAACAAAAGCTGATGGCTATGCATGTGATTTGATGTTAATGTGTCATTGGTGAGGGCGTGGTGCAGAAGTAGAGTTTTTCCAAGAAAAGGCGGAGGGATTTTGGATGGTTCGCGTGGTGGAGGAGGAGCTAGGGTGGAGGCGGAACTTGGGGTGGAGCCTAAAGGGGGCCCCATAAATTTTGCCAGTATGGGGCCCCAAAATTCCTAGTGGCAGCCCTGGCCTGCTGCACTGCCTGAGCGATCGCTGGTGTGACAGAGTGCTGTGCACACTGTCACACCAGCGATTTGATCAAATACAGTGATGTCCCACCCTGGGACAAAGTAAAAAAGTTAAAAAAATAAAAATAAACATGTTATAAAAAAAAATCCAAAATAAATAAAAAAAAAAAAAAATATTCCCAATAAATTCATTTCTTCCTGTAAATAAAAAAAACAAAACAATAAAAGTACACATATTTGGTATCGCCGTGTCCGTAACGACCCCCCCTATAAAACTGTCCCACTAGTTAACCCCTTTAGTGAACCCCTTAAAAAAAAAAAAAAAACGAAGCAAAAAATCAATGCTTTATCATCATACCGCCGAACAAAAAGTGGAATAACGCGCGATCAAAAAGACCGATATAAATAAACATAGTACCGCTGAAAACGTCATCTTGTCCCGCAAAAAACGAGCCGCCATACAGCATCATCAGCGAAAAAAATAAAAAAGTTATAGCTCGCAGAATAAAGCGATGCAAAAATAATTATTTTTTATATAAAATTGTTTTTATTTTATAAAAGCGCCAAAACATAAAAAAATGATATAAATGAGGTATCTCCATAATCGTACTGACCCGAAGAATAAAACTGCTTTATCAATTTTACCACACGCGGAACAATAAAAACGCCTCCCCAAAAGAAATTCATGAATTGCTGATTTTTGTTCATTCTAACCTCCCAAAAATCGAAATAAAAAGCGATCAAAAAATGTCACCTGCTCAAAAATGGTACAAATAAAAACGTCAACTCGTACCGCAAAAAATAAGACCTCACATGACTCTGTGGGCCAAAATATGCAAAAATTATAGCTCTCAAAATGTGGCGATGCAAAAAACTATTTTTGCAATAAAAAGCGTCTTTTAGCGTGACAGCTGCCAATCATAAAACCCGCTATAAATAGTAAATCAAACCCCCCTTTATCACCCCCTTAGTTAGGGAAAATATATAAAATTAAAAAAATGTATTTATTTCCATTTTCCCATTAGGGTTAGGGTTAGGGTTGCGGCTAAAGTTAGGGTTAGGGTTGGCGCTAAAGTTAGGATTAGGGTTAGGGTTGGGATTAGGGGTGTGTTAGGGTTTGGTTTGTGGTTAGGGTTGGGACTAGGGTTAGGGGTGTGTTGGGGTTAGGGTTGGAGTTAGAATTGGGGGGTTTCCGCTGTTTAGGCACATCAGGGGCTCTCCAAATGTGACATGGCGTCTGATCTCAATTCCAGCCAATTCTGCGTTGAAAAAGTCAAACGGTGCTCCTTCACTTCTGAGCTCTGCCATGCGTCCAAACAGTAGTTTATCCCCACATATGGGGTATCAGCGTACTCTGGACCCCAAGAGATATTGTGCAATTTATCCTATTTCTTCTGTTACCCTTGGGAAAATAAAAAACTGGGGGCGAAAATATCATTTTTGTACAAAAAAAATTATTTTTTTTGTTTTTACGGCTGTACATTATAAACATCTGTGAAGCACTTGGGGCTTCATAGCGCTCACCACACACCTAGATAAGTTCCTTGTGGGGTCTATTTTCCAAAATGGGGTCACTTGTTGGGGATTTCCACTGTTTAGGCGCATCAAGGGTTCTCCAAATGCGACATGATGCCCCCAGACCATTCCATCAAAGTCTGCAATCGAAAACGTCACTACTTCCCTTCCGAGCCCCAACGTGTACCCATACAGTAGTTTTCTCCCACATATTGGGTATCAGCGTACTCAGGACAAATTGGGCAACAACTTTTGGGGTCCAATTTCTCCCGTTACCCTTGTAAAAATAAAATATTGGAGCGAAAAAAATCATTTTTGCAAAAAAAAAAAAAAAGATTTTTTATTTTTACGGCTGTGCGTTATAAACTTCTGTGAAGCACTTCGGGTTCAAAGTGCTCACCACACATCTAGATAAGTTCCTTGTGGGGTCTATTTTCCAAAATGGGGTCACTTGTGGGGGGTTTCCACTGTTTAGGCGCATCAGGGGCTCTCCAAATGCGACATGACGCACCCAGACCATTCCATCAAAGTCTGCAATCCAAAACGTCACTACTTCCCTTCCGAGCCCTGACGTGCGCCCATACAGTAGTTTTCTCCCACATATTGGGTATCTGCGTACTCAGGACAAATTGGACAACAACTTTTGGGGTCCAATTTCTCCTGTTACCCTTGTGAAAATAAAATATTGGGGGCGAAAAAATCATTTTTGTAAAAAAAAAAAGATTTTTTATTTTTACGGCTGTGCGTTATAAACTTCTGTGAAGCACTTCGGGGTTCAAAGTGCTCACCACACATCTAGATAAGTTCCTTGTGGGGTCTATTTGCCAAAATGGGGTCACTTGTGGGGGGTTTCCACTGTTTAGGTGCATCAGGGGCTCTCCAAATGTGACATGACGCCCCCAGACCATTCCATCAAAGTCTGCAATCCAAAACGTCACTACTTCCCTTCCGAGCCCCGACGTGTGCCCATACAGTAGTTTTCGCCCACATATTGGGTATCAGTGTACTCAGGACAAATTGGGCAACAACTTTTGGGTTCCAATTTATTCTGTTACCCTTGTGAAAATAAAATATTGGGGGCGAAAAAATCATTTTTGTAAAAAAAAAAAAAGATTTTTTATTTTACGGCTGTACGTTATAAACTTTAGTGAAACACCTGGGGTTCAAAGTTCTCACCACACATCTAGATAAGTTCCTTTAGGGGTCTAGTTTCCAAAATGGTGTCATTTATGGGGGTTTCCACTGTTTAGGCAGATCAGGAGCTCTCCAAACACGACATGGCGTCCAGCCAATTCTGCATTGAAAAAGTCAGACGGCGCTCCTTCCCTTCCAAACTCTGCCATGCACCCAAACAGTGGTTTACCCCCACATATGGGGTATCAGCGCACTCAGGACAAATTGCACAATAACTTTTGGAGTCTTGTTACCCTTGGAAAAATAAAAATTGGGGTGAAAAGATCATTTTTGTGGAAAAAATATGATTTTTAAATTTTACGGCTCTACTTTATAAACTTGTGTGAAGCACTTGGGGGTTCAAATTGATCATCAAAAATCTAGATAAGTTCCTTAGGGGGTCTAGTTTCCCAAATGGGGTCACTTGTGGGGGGTTTCCACTGTTTAGGCGCATCAGGGGCTCTCCAAACGCGACATGGCATCCAATCTAAATTCCAGCCAATTTTAGTTTGAAAAAGTCAAACGTCGCTCCTTCCCTTACGAGCTCTGCCGTGTGCCCAAACAGTGGTTTTCCCCCACATATTGGGTATTGGCGTACTCAGGAGAAATTGCATAACAACCTTATCTGTCCATTTTCTCCTTTTACCCTTGTGAAAATAAAAAAAAAGTTTGTAAAAGATAATTTTTGTGGCTAAAAAGTAAAATATTCATTTTTTCCTTCCACGTTGCTTTAGTTACTGTGAAGCACCTGAAGGGTTAATAATCTTCTTGAATGTGGTTTTGAGTACCTTGAGGGGTGCAGTTTTTAGAATGGTGTCACTTTTGGGTATTTTCTGCCATATAGACCCCTCAAAGTGACTTCAAATGTGAGGTGGTCCCTAAAAAAAATGGCTTTGTAAATTTTGCTGTAAAAATGAGAAATCGCTGGTCAACTTTTAACCCTTATAACTTCCTAACAAAAAAAAAATTTTGTTCCAAAATTGTGCTGATGTAAATTAGACATGTGGGAAATGTTATTTCTTAACTATTTTGTGTGATATATTTCTCTGTTTTAAGGGAATAAAAATTCAAAGTTTGAAAATTGCAAAATTTTAAAAATTTTCGCCATATTTGCGTTTTTTTCAAAAATAAACGCAAGTTATATCGAAGAAATTTTACCACTAACATGAAGTACAATATGTCACGAGAAAACAATCTCAGAATCGCGAAGATCCGTTGAAGCGTTCCAGAGTTATAACCTCATAAAGAGACAGTGGTCAGAATTGTAAAAATTGGCCCGGTCATTAACGTGCAAACCACCCTTGGGGGTGAAGGGGTTAAAATCCTTACCCCTCCCCCTTTTCGTTTTTTTTTTTCTTTTCCCTTCTTTCCCCCTTGTTTCTTCTCTATCTTCTTTCCTTTTGTAGACCTAGAGTCTTAGTCTAGGTACCTTCTTCTTTAAAATTTATAAACAAAGTAATACTGATGTTAATTGCTTACATGAGCAAACACCTCAGGCGCTCATCCAACATTTGTTTTATATGTATGACTTTCTGGGGAAAAGTTATAGTTGCTATATAATTTTTTTTTTGCATGTGATAGTAGAAGAGGTATGTTCTTTTCTCTTCCTGTTATTAATGATTGATGTGTATAAATACCTAAATAAACTTGATTTACCCAAAAAAAAGAAATACCTCTCCTGGCTGGGCACTGCTCTACTCTTGACTCCTCAGCTTCGCCATCTTCCAGCTCTCTGCACTGTGACTGTTCAGGCAGAGGGCGCACAGATGTGACGTCGTCGCGTTCTCTCACCTGAATGTCACTGTCAGGAAACGCAGAAGACGTCACAGCAGTGGAGCAGTGAGAGCTAAGTATTGCAATTGCGAGTGGGCCCCCCACGTCAGAGACACCGGCGTACTATTAGGGGCCATATGCCAGTGCCGTCACCCACGAGTGGGCCCCCCACCTGCTCAGGGCAACGGCACTTGCCCGGGTGCGCCAGGTGGTGACGCCGGCCCTAGGGGGGTACAGCCCAGTAAGGGAGGTGCAAAAACTGGCATATGTTGAGGTGTATGCTGGACGTTCAGCATCTGCAAATGGCGGAATTGGAAAAGTCGGAGGAAGAGGAGGACAAAGCAAGCCATTTTGCAGGCAACCTATGTGTCATCAGGGGAAGGTGGTACAAAATCCTTTGAAACCCAGGCATGGTTCATTTTAATGAACGTCAGATCATCAACATTTTGGGTCAACAGCCGGGTCCTTCTTTCTGTCAGGATTGATCCAGCAGCACTGAAGACTCTTTCTGATAGCACACTACCAGCAGGGCAAGCGAGCTCCTGTAAGGCATATTGTACCAATTCAGGCCAGGTGTCCAGTTTACAGGCCCAGTAGTCAAAGGGGAATGAACTGTGAGGGAGAATATCGATAGGGGAAGAGAGGTGATTTTGAACCATAGTTGACAACTGCTGTCTCCTGTCTGTTGCAATCGATTCAGTATTAACAATAGTGTGAGCGTGAAATCAGTCCACAACATGGTCATGAAACCCTGTCTCCAATGCCACTTCGGCTGTGTACACCACGAACACCTCTTTCATATGGCCCAGTACGGCTCGTGGTAGAACCTGCACCGCTGCTGTGTGCTGGGAATGTCTCTAACAAACGGTTTACTAGAGTTGCTTGTTTGTTCGCCAATATTAGCTCTAGGTTCTCCTGTGGCATGATGTTCTGTAATTTGCCTTTATAGCGTGAATCGAGGATGCTGGCCAACCAGTAGTCATCATCCTTCATCATTTTGGCAATGCGGGGGTCCCTTTTTAGGATCCGCAAGACATAATCACACATGTGGGCCAATGTTCCAGGTGTCAATGATTGCCTGCCAGTGGTGGGTGGAGGAGCACTTTCTGCCAAATCCACATCCCTCCAGTCACGCACAAACCCTGTACCTGACCTAGGCAAGCCAACATTTTTTCTTTCCCCTGAGAAGCATCCTCCTACCCAAAATAATCATCGCCCTCCTCCTCCTCCTCTTCGTCTTCTTCCGCCACCTCGTCCAGGACAGTTCCCTGAGCAGACAATGGCTGACTGTCATCAAGGCTTCCCTCCTCCTCCTCCTCCTCTTCCTCCTCCGCTGCAGAAGCCTGATCCTTAATGTGTGTCAAAGTTTGCATCAGCAGACACATAAGTGGGATGCTCATGCTTATGATGGCGTCGTCTGCGCTTACCAGCCGTGTGCATTCCTCAAAACACTGAAGGACTTTACAGAGGTCTTTCAGCTTTGACCACTGCACACCCGACAACTCGATGTCTGCCCTCAAACTGCCTGCCCGTGTATCCTCCCACAAATGCATTACAGCCTGCCTCTGTTCGCACAACCTCTCAACCATGTGCATGGTGGAGTTCCACTTTGTTGCAACGTCTATGATTAGGCGGTGCTTAGGAAGGTGGAGCGATCACTGCAGCCTCTGCATACGACTGGAGTCTACGGGCGAGGACGGATGTGCGAGCACAGTCTTCGCACCTTATGGAGCAGGGCTGTTAACTCCGGATAATTATTTAGGAAGCACTGCACCACCAGGATCAAGGTGTGAGCCAGGCAAGGTATGTGTCTGAGTTTTGCCAGGGCTATGGCCGCCACAAAGTTACGGCGGTTATCACTGACTACCTTGCCTGGCTCAAGATGTAGACTTCTCGCTGCAAGTAGTCGGCCAGTACCTCCGCGGTGTGTCTGTTGTCGCCCAAAGACATCATCCTTAAAACAGCCTGCTGACGCTTACCACTAGCTGTTCGATAGTGGGACACCGCGTGTGCAGCACTGGCAGCTGCAGATGGAGTGCTCGTGCCACTGCGCTCTTTCGACGCACTTTCGCTTCTGGAGGAGGAGGGTTGAACGCCTACAGCCAACTGTTGCCTATACCGTGGGCTAGGCAGCAATGTCCCACTGCCGCTGTCCACTGTGGACCCTACATCCACCACAATAACCCAGTGTGCAGTGATGGACACGTAACGGCCCTGGCCATGCCTACTGGCCAATGCATCTGTTGTGAGGTGCACCTTTCCACTCACTGATTGTTTGAAGGCATGGACAATGCGGTCTTTCATATGCAGGTGGAGAGCAGGGATGGATTTTCTAGAAAAGAAGTGCCGACTGGGTAGGTCATAGCGTGGGACAGCGCAGGTCATGAGCTCTCGGAATGCTGCGCTTTCAACCAAACGGAAGGGCATCTTCTCTAATGAGATCAGTTTGGCAATGTAGGCGTTCAAAGCCAGTGTACGCGGATGAGAGGATGAGTACTTTCTTGTCCTACTCAGAGTGTCTGCTAGGGTGAGCTGGACTTGAGAGCTGCATATGGGGGAACTAGCGGTGGACATGGCGGACTGAGAGGGGGTGGGTGATGGTGATGGTGGTGGTGGTGGTGTTGATGGCCTAGATTCAGTCTTTCGGTGCATAAACATTGTGACTCCCTGACTGCTTTGGCCTTGCGACGACTCCTCAACATTTCTTGCTGGTGGTGTGCTAACCGGTGGGCTTACAGTGGGGGAAACGATGTAGCGTTGCTGGCTACCTTTAATCGGAGCAGGTGCACATGTGCTACCTGAGGTTTTGTAGTCCGTCAACGCTTGCAAGTGCATGGTGTTTAAATGTCTAAGCATGCAACTGGTATTCAAATTTCGGAGATTTTGCCCTCGGCTAAAGGTCCTTCGGCATTTCTTACAAATAACCTTTGCCTCATCAATAGGATTTTGGTCAAAAAGTGCCACACTGCACTCTTCCTACTATGGGATAACTTTTTAGGGCTTGCACGCTGTGCTACTTTGACCTTCTGGACACGCTGTCCTGCAACTCTTTTTGTTTTTTTAACACATTTTTGGACTGCTACGGCCTGCCAGATAACCGCAGCTGCACTGTCGATGCCTGCTGCGGATCCTCCTCCTCTTCTGAGCTATTGCCAGTGGCACCCTCTTCCCCCAATTGATGCCAATCCGGGTCAACAACTGGGTCATTCATCACCTCCTCTTCAATTTCATGTGCACCTTCCTCTGTGTCACCGTGTAAGGTGGTATAGTATGCGGGAAGGAGCACCTGAGTTTCATCAGGGTCAGATTCTGGCTCAGTAGACTGCGAGGGCAATGTAGTGCTCTGGGTGAATGTACCAGCAGAATCATCTAGCAGTGGCTGTGTATCAGTGCACTCCATGTCAGATTCATCTTGGACCGGGGAATTCAGGATTTGACTTCATAACCCAGGAATGGTATGTGAAAAGAGCTCCATGGAGTAATCAGAAGTGTGGCCTGCCGCATCCTTCACTTTTGGTGGGGGTGAAGGACACAAGGAATGGTGTTGTTCCTGACCAGAAGCCTGCACTGACAACTCAGTGCTTGCATTTTTTGAAACTTCAGAAGAGGAGGCGATAGAGCTGGAGGCTGTTTCGGCAATGTAAGCCAAAACCTGTTCCTGATGCTCCGGCTTTAAAAGCGGTTTACCTACTCCCAGAAAAGGGAGCCTTCCACACCTTCTGGAGCCAGACGATGACGCAGGCTCAACACCTCCTGCCTTAGGTGCTATTGTGCTTTTGGCACTACCAGCAGATGCACCACCACCACTGTCAATACCAGCTGGCCCCCCCTGCCCACGTCAGTGGCCTCTTCCACCGTACTTCCTCATGTTTTGGAAAATGTACCCAAAATACAAGCAGATATATGGTACTGTATCACAAGCGTTTAGCTGTAGATGGTGAAGGGGAAAATTTCAATCTCTGTATATATTTCAGGAGTCACAGACAGACGCTCTCAGGCTCAGTATGGATTAGACCAGAATATAAAAAGCAGAAAAAGGGTACTGTATCCGAAGATACCAGGTGTATATAGTATAGGGAAAAAATTGCAAATCTCCGTATATATTTGAGGAGTCACACACAGGCGCTCTCAGGCTCAGTATAGATTAGACCAGAATATAAAAAGCAGAAAAAGGGTACTGTATCAGAAGATACCAGGTGTATATAGTATGGGGGAAAATTTCAATCTCCGTATATATTTGAGGAGTCACACACAGACGCTCTCAGGCTCAGTATGGATTAGACCAGAATATAAAAAGCAGAAAAAGGGTACTGTATCCGAAGATACCAGGTGTATATAGTATAGGGAAAAAATTGCAAATCTCTGTATATATTTGAGGAGTCACACACAGGCGCTCTCAGGCTCAGTATAGATTAGACCAGAATATAAAAAGCAGAAAAAGGGTACTGTATCCGAAGATACCAGGTGTATATAGTATTGGGGAAAATTTCAATCTCTGTATATATTTGAGGAGTCACACACAGATGCTATCAGGCTCAGTATGGATTAGACCAGAATATAAAAAGCAGAAAAAGGGTACTGTATTCGAAGATACCAGGTGTATATAGTATTGGGGAAAATTGTAAATCTCTGTATATATTTGAGGAGTCACACACAGACGCTCTCAGGCTCAGTGTGGATTATACCAGAATATAAAAAGCAGAAAAAGGGTACTGTATCAGAAGATACTAGGTGTATATAGTATTGGGGAAAATTGTAAATCTCCGTATATATTTCTGTAGTCACACACAGACGCTCTCAGGCTCAGTATGGATTAGACCAGAATATAAAAAGCAGAAAAAGGG
>JARQOD010000001.1:807186269-807231263 GCA_033576555.1 Oophaga sylvatica
AAGAGACGCTTTCTTCTATGTAGATCTCCTACTGGAGTCACAGGAAGCAAAATCGGAATATATTGTGTATGTTAATATTTGAGACAAAGGCATTTCAATTGCTTTTTTTCTTGAGGAGGTGCTACTTCTAAAAGCCATGTACTGTATCACCAAGTCCCAAGTGTCGAGTTTAAATATATATTTATTTTTTACTTTTACAATTGCAGAAACATTAAAAAGCTACCATACTCCAGGCTTCCTGCCATCTTTTTCTTCTGTTTTTTATTAAGCCCAGTGAAAATCCAAAAGCTGCACCTTTGATTCTTTGTTTTTAGGAAAGGTGAAGGCACATGTGTGATGTACTATAGCAGCCTTGGTGAGGTGTGATATTGAGTCAAAAAGTCGGGACTAAGTCTGCAGCTATAAATAATACTCTGCATCTGCACAGCACAACCGTCCTGGATATGGACCTGTCATCCATTTCTCCCCATCTGCAATTTGTTCCAGGGAATTTCTAGACAGCGGAGGATTAACACACTTTGTTTTTCTTACTATAAGTACTTCTTTCATAGAATGGGGTTGAGCTAGCAACATAAATGCATACACTACATATGATTTGTTTTTATTGCATTTCCAGGAGAGTGCCATCTGCAAGGTAAGAACTGATAGTCCTTCGCTGCACTTTTTCCATCTCAAACTGAGGTGAGAGTAATTTTATTTTCAATCTTTGGGAGCAAAAAAGTTACAAGCATCCCTACGTGCCTACATCAAGAAAAAAAATAAGACACTCTAACAGAGATCCCCAACTTTTTTCACCTTGAGCGTCACATTAAGCTCTGATTAGTCAGGAGCCACATCTTGCGCCTTTCTTCCCCAACAGTGACATCCAGAGTCCCCATTACCGGTATAACAGCCGAACCTCCCTTCCACAGAAGGCACACTGAGACCTTGTGAACTACCCAATTATAGCCAGAATACTTACCATTCAGGAGATCCCACTTTTCCTCCACTTGGTATTCTTGCATCAAGAACACTCAACACCCTATTGCATCCAGCTTCAAGCACCCTTCTATCTGGCAGTAATCCTCTATCATCAGCTTATGTAAAGTGACAGAGAGCAGTAGCTGTGACTAAGCTGCTGTCTCATTAAAGTTGCACTCTGGATTGTTTAGAATGGTATAGCTAGAAACTTGGAACTGCATTACTGCCATAGAACATTGGTTAAGTGCTATATTATGTACGTGTGAAATTTAGAAAAATTGGAAATGCAAAACTTGCTATAGAAAAATTTACAGTAAAAAGAAGGTGCTTAGCACATAGATTGGCCGATGTATATGAACCCAACTGCAATGTCAATGCGTACCTTATAGTTGGGTCCCTCTCTCCCCACATCGAGTCACTTGTCTCCTATACCTCAAAAACATCTCTAGAATTGGACCTTTTCTTACCTTTGACTCAGCAATAACTTTCACTGTTGTTCTTATTCATTCTTGCCATTTAAATAAAGCAGAATTTATTCAGCCGGGCCTGAAGAGTCCATGCATTACACAAAACGCTAGTTCATTTTCATGGGCACCATATTATTTCATTTCATAAAACATGTAACTAGTACATTTATTACACTAAAAAATTCATTCAGGCCCCTTTTAAACTATTTCAATTAATACCATTATAACTTCCTCAAGTAAAGATATATAAAGAACCTCTTCTATCTTGGTACATACATTTTCTTTCCCTTTAGAGATAATGGATCCCCCTTGTATCTGTTGCAATCCTATGTATAGATAAGATTTAACAGAAAATTCAGTATTCACCATTTATGTACAGTAGTAACACGTGATTAATTTCCAAATACTACAGAAAAAAAACCTCCAAATGTAGCATTTATTAAAAGTATCATCACTCATTTAAAAAACATTAAAATATAGAAAAAAGATAGAAAAAAATCCTAAACAAATCCAGCAATATTCATCTGCAATTTAGCAGCCATCTACAAAAAGATACTAACAAGAAATCTATTAATATAACAATATTTTGCTATTGTAATTTATTAAAATCTTTATTCAAAATTCATGTAATATACAAAAAGTCATACAAAAAGCATCATTATTTTACCAGTACAAGGAAGATAAAATATATTACGCATATTTAATATATAAAGATTTATATTTGTTGTTATTAATCAGCTGTACTGCCAGGTATGCAGTTATGAACAGTTTTTCATTTTCTTAAGATCATATGATATACTTGCGATAAACACTAGCGGCCACTGGTTTAATGGTTACTATTTCCAGAAACAGATCTTTTATTTAGACAATTTACTTTAGCAGTTTGATTAAATAAGTGGAGTTTTCCTACTCATAATTAGTAATACCATTTTGAATTGGCATTCCAATGTAGATGTCCTCTCGATATAATTTTGTGATAGCCATTGTTAAAAGTTTCTAATATTCTACTCAACAAACTCTACTATTTATTTCTTGGATTTAAAAATTGTGTAGCATGTACTGGAAACATATTTTAGCAAAACCAAAAACAAGAGTCAGGACACCTGTTAGTATAAGTGTAATATGTATGTGTACGGAGGTTACAGAGGCCGTCATATGTCTCCCCCTCTTTGCACAGTATTCACATTAATTGTGTACGGTTTCATAGTGTTTATAACTGTTAATGCATTCATTTACTGTTGTTGTTGTAATGTATATATGCTTGACATGCGTTGTGTATAGGGTCAGGGACAGAATAGAATAGAAGATAGTAGAAGCATAGAACAATAGTGGGTCACCCATAGGGGGTTTTCCAGGCTCGGAGGAGTCACAGATGGGTGTAGTACAGGACACTGGGATATAGTGATGGGAATTCCTGGTTAGTGAGCGGAGCCTGGGCGGCCATGCCCAGGGCAAGAAGTAGTGATGCGGCAGTGAAAGCAGTCAGATAGCCATGGGGGTGAAGTTGCTGAGGCAAGAAGTGACCCCAGCCTGAGCGGCATGCAAGTGGTCACCATCTTAAATGGTAACCATTCTAAGGAGTATCTGGGGCCTACGGCCGGGATTAGGCGGAGCTGAGATGGTGAGCCTTTTACCTTTTCCTACTGAAAATGGACAAGGGGAATGGGAGGAAGCTGGTGGACCTAAAGCAGGGTTCGACAAACCCGGGCGCCAGGTCACCAGTGGCGCCTAGAAAATCATGCCTGGCGCCCGGGGAATTAAAGAGGAAAAAAAAAAATTTTACTCCTGCGCAGTCAGGATTGCCTCCGCTGCGCCGCACTGATTGGCTGCCACCATAATTCTGTTTACTGCCGCTAGCCACTAGCGGCATGTTTGTTATGGGAGGCAGGGCCGGCGTCAGCACCCGGCCAACCCGGGCAAGTGCCAGGGCCCTGAGCAGGCGGGGGGGCCCACTCGCCATCAGGCACCCCGGCGCCCATTAGCGGAGGAGAGTGGTGTCAGCGCTGCCACTGGGCCCCCCCCTTGCTCAGGGCACCAGCAGCAGCTGGCACAATACTTATCTCTCCCCGTGCCTCCGCTGCAGCAGCTCCGGGCTCCAGGGGACCCCGGCGCTTCCTCTCACAGCAGCGCCGCTGAATGACATCATCATTCAGCGGCCGGCTGTGGCGGAGAGCGCGCGGACACCGGACAGGTGAGATGTGATGTGTATGTGTATCAGTGTGTGTGTGTATGTAGTGCGGTGCTTTGTGTGTGTGTGTGTATGTATGTATGTATGTGAGAGAGTGCTTGTGTGCTGCGGTGCTGTCTTTGTGTGATGATGGGCAGGCATTGATGATAATGGGCAGGCATTGATGATGATGGGGAGGCGATGATGATAATGGGCAGGCATTGATGATGATGGGGAGGCGATGATGATGATGATGGGCAGGCATTGATGATAATGGGCAGGCATTGATGATGATGGGGAAGCGATGATGATGATGGGCAGGCATTGATGATAATGGGGAGGCCATGATGATGATGGGCAGGCATTGATGATAATGGGGAGGCAATGATGATGATGGGCAGCAATGATGATGATGGGGAGGCAATTATGATGATGGGCAGGCATTGATGATAATGGGCAGGCATTGATGATGATGGGGAGGCGATGATGATGATGGGCAGGCATTGATGATAATGGGGAGACAATGATGATGATGGGGAGGCCATGATGATGAGAGGAGGCGATGATGATAATGGGCAGGCATTGATGATGATGGGGAGGCAATGATGATGATGGGCAGGCATTCTGGCTCCTAAATTTTTTGGCTGGCTCCTAGATTCTGAACAACTTTGTCGACCCCTGACCTAAAGGCACAGACACTGCAGAAGGAACAGAGATTGTCCAGCGAAGCAGCGATTGCCAGGAAAGACAGAGATTGTCAGATTGGACAGGGATTGTCCAGTGAGGCAGAAAATGCCGGGAAAGACAGAGATTGTCAGATGGGACAGAGATTGTCAGCGAGGCAGGGATTGCCAGGACATGGCAGAGATTAAAGGAAAAACATGGAAAGCTCCAGGGATGTCAATGCATGGGAACTGTGCTGTATCTGTGTCAAGAAGCCTGTTATTAAGTAAAGTTGAACTGTTAAACATGGTCATGGACTCTAGAGACGTTTGTGAGAATTGGGAATCTGAAGTTGGGATGGCTGAAGCAGAAGGGACCTTAGAATCTAAAGTCAGTGTTCTACTTTATGTTTCCTTTGTGCGGTGCCAGGGTGTGGGAATGCAACAGCAGCTCACCACGACTACCACTCTGGCCTGCTCACATATGTACAAAATACAGCATATTTTTAGACTTACTGGCACATAGCGAGGTAGTAGAGTGAGGACTGACCTAATTGAAAACATGTTGCTATGGTGGGATAGCTTTAACACTTTTTGTTAAAAAAAAATGTTAACTAAGTACACTACTTTTTTTTACATGTGTTACTACTTACTTACTGTTTCAGTTAGGCATTATTTGCATTATATGTTATATTTCTCTGTTAATGGTCATAGTGACCATATGCACCTACATATTACACTCATACTAACATTTATGTTGACCCACGTTTTTGGTTTTGCTTCAGTTTCTTGTTCTCAGTAAATTTGAGGGTGCGGCCACCTCCTTGGTTTGCGCACCTTTATCTACCCTGCTTTCCACAGGCAGGTCTAAAACACAGTCAGGCTCAGGTCCAATTCTACTCCTGTCTATTCTGAGGCCTGCTGGCACATAGCGAGGTTAGATACTAGAGTAGGGACCATCCTGATTGGATACACCTTGTCGTGGTGGGATGGCTTTTATGTAAGAGTGTGACAGGGACTGTCATATGCCTTCCCTCCTGAAAGACAAATTTATAAAATGTGTTTTGTGACATGTGTGTTATGTTTCGGTAGCTGAGGAGTGCAGGTAAAAAAGGCAATACACCAGAGCAGTTGGAATCTATGAGATTGCAGTACCCTGACTAACCACCACAACTAGAGGCAGCCGTGGAGCGTTCCTACGTTGGTCCTAGACGCCTCGTCACAACCTGAGAAGCTAACTACACCTAAAGATAGATATAGGAAAGCTATCTGCCCCGGAGCAGAACCCCAAAGATAATAGAAAGCCCCCAAACAAGTAATGGCGGTTAGACAAGATGAAATACAGACACAGACAGAAAATAGTATGAGCAAACGTTGGGGCCCAAACTAACTAAATAGAAAAGGATAGGAAGGGTACTTACTGCAATCCCAGAAAACCCTGAAAAGCACCAACTCTACTAATTTCAAAACTACCTGAGATCACACGACCTCTTCCACCTAAATTAGTTCTCTGGTGTAACAAAATCAAAACAGCAGCCACTGAAAAAACTGGAAAAAGCAAAAGTACAAACATCAGTGGCTGAACTAAACTGAGAGGGCAAAAGCCCCCGGAGGGGACCCTGAAGGCCCCCACAGAAGTGCAGGACAAAATGCAAAAATATAGCACAAAAACAAAAAGAAGAAAATGTCTTATCTGTTAGCAGGAGATGCAGACACGACACAGCAGGCTACAAGGGAAACAGGAATGAAGGATTCAGACCAGAACAATTGATCACCGGCAACCCTGATGGGAAGGTGACTCCCTTATATAAGACCAGTCAGTAACACCTGATTCCCAGTCCTCACAATCTTCACTGGACAGACCAGCACCGCTTGTAACCACCAGAGGAAGCCTCTGCTCAGAACTCATCTCAAACCCATTCACAACAGTACCCCCCCCAATTGAGGAGGGGTCACCGAACCCTCATTTGAGCAACCAGGTCGGTCAGGATGAGTTCTATGATACGCACGGATAAGTCTCCTAGCATGGATGTCCGAAGCAAACACCCAAGAATTGTCTTCCTGACCATAACCTCTCCATTTAACCAAATACTGGAGTTTCCGTCTAGAAAAACGAGAATCTAATATTTTCTCAACCACATACTCCAGATTGCCCTCAACCAAAACAGGGTCAGGAGGCACAGCAGCAGGAACCACTGGCTCAACAAACCTCTTCAACAAGGACTTGTGGAACACGTTATGGATCTTAAATGTCCCTGGAAGAAGCAAACGAAAAGAAACAGGATTAATAATCTCCATGATCTTATAAGGTCCAATGAACCTAGGCTTACATTTAGGAGATGCTACTCTCATAGGAATATTCTTTGAGGACAACCAGACCAAGTCCCCCACTTTAAACCGAGGACCATCAGTCCTATGCCGGTTAGCAAACCGCTGGGCCTTCTCCTGAGAGAGGGACAACCTCTCCACTACCTGGTCCCAAATCTGTTGCATACGCTCCACAACAGAGTCAACACCTGGACAGACAGAAGCCTCCGTCTGTCCTGAAGAAAATCGAGGGTGAAACCCAGAATTACAGAAAAACGGAGACATCAAAGTGGCAGAGCTAGCCCTATTATTAAGAGCAAACTCAGCCAAAGGCAAAAAAGAGACCCAGTCATCCTGATCAGCAGACACAAAGCATCTTAGATAAGTCTCCAATGTCTGGTTTGTTCTCTCAGTTTGACCATTGGTCTGAGGATGAAATGCCGAGGAGAAAGACAATTGAACACCCAGTTTAGAACAAAAAGTCCTCCAAAATCTGGAAACAAACTGGACTCCTCTGTCAGACACAATGTTCTCAGGAATGCCGTGTAAACGAACCACGTGCTGAAGGAACAACGGCACCAATTCAGAGGAGGAAGGCAACTTAGGTAATGGCACAAGATGTATCATTTTGGAAAACCTATCACAAATTACCCAGATGGTGGTCATTCTCTGAGAAACAGGAAGGTCGGAAATGAAATCCATAGAGATATGGGTCCATGGTCTCTTGGGCACAGGCAATGGCATCAACAAACCACTAGAATGAGAGCAAGGCTTGGAGCGAGAGCAAGTCCCGCAGGACTGCACAAATTCCCTGACATCACGAGACAAGGTAGGCCACCAAAAGGACCGACTAACCAAGTCTCTGGTACCAAAAATTCCGGGATGCCCAGCCAATGCGGAACAATGAATCTCAGACATCACACTCTTTTTCCACTGGTCCGGGACAAACAATTTTCCAACAGGGCAGCACTCGGGCCTATCCTCCTGACACCCCTCCAGAGCAAGTCTCAAATTGGGCGAGATGGCGGAAAGAACTACACCCTCTTTCAAAATAACAGAAGGATCAGATAACTCAGGAGAGTCCGCAAGGAAACTCCTCGAGAGGGCATCCGCCTTAACATTCTTAGTGCCAGGAAGAAAGGAAACCACAAAATTAAAACGTGTGAAAAACAAGGCCCACCTGGCCTGTCTAGGATTGAGTCGCTTGGCAGATTCCAGATAGACCAGATTCTTATGGTCCGTAAGGACCACCACCTGATGTTTGGCTCCCTCCAGCCAATGTCTCCACTCTTCAAAAGCCCACTTCATGGCCAATAACTCCCGATTACCCACGTCATAATTACGTTCAGTAGGAGAAAATTTTCGAGAGAAAAAGGCACAAGGGTTACTTTTAGAGGTCTCTGGATCTCTTTGGGACAAAACGGCACCTGCCCCAATTTCAGAGGCATCAACCTCCACCTGAAATGGCAGAGAAACATCAGGCTGCCGTAGAACAGGAGCAGAAGTGAATCTCTGCTTAAGTTCCTGAAATGCAGAGACTGCCTCAGGAGGCCAATTCACCACATCAGAACCCTTTTTGGTCAAATCAGTTAATGGTTTAACAATAACCGAGAAATTACCAATAAATTTACGATAAAAATTGGCAAAACCCAAAAATCTCTGAAGAGCCTTTAATGAAGTAGGTTGGACCCAATCACAGATGGCCTGAACCTTGACCGGGTCCATTTCAATAACAGATGGGGACAAAATGAATCCCAGAAATGAGATCCTCTGTACGCCAAAAAGACACTTTGATCCCTTCACATACAGAGCATTCTCTCTCAAAATCTGGAATACAGTTCGAACATGTTTCACATGAGAGTCCCAGTCATTAGAAAAAATCAAGATATCATCCAAATAAACAATCAGAAATTTGTCCACAAAATCCCTGAAAATGTCATTCATGAAGGACTGGAAGACGGAAGGAGCATTAGTGAGCCCAAAGGGCATCACTAGGTACTCAAAATGCCCTTCAGGGGTATTGAATGCCGTCTTCCATTCATCCCCGTGCTTAATGCGAATAAGGTTATACGCCCCCCTGAGGTCAAGCTTGGTAAACCAAGTAGCGTTTTTCACCCTGGAAAACAGGTCAGAAATCAAGGGTAACGGGTATTGATATTTCACAGTAATATTGTTCAAGAGACGATAATCAATACACGGCCTTAATGAACCATCTTTTTTGGCCACAAAGAAAAAACCGGCACCTAAGGGTGAAGAGGATGGTCTGATATGACCCTTCTCCAATGATTCCTTGATATAAGACCGCATAGCGTCATGTTCAGGTACAGACAAGTTAAAAAGGCGACCTTTAGGGAATTTACTACCCGGCACTAATTCAATAGCGCAGTCATAGCTCCTATGGGGAGGCAAGGATGCAGATTTACTTTCGCTAAACACATCAGAAAAATCAATCAAAAAGTCAGGAACATCCTGAGCCTGGGGGGAGGCAGAAAAAACAGGAGTGTTGGTATTAACACATTGGCAGCCCCAACTGGTTACAGACACAGATTTCCAATCCAAAACAGGATTATGAGACTGTAACCAAGGGAAACCCAGCACGATAATGTCATGCAGATTATACAGAACCAAAAATTTGCAGCACTCCTGGTGATCAGGTTCAACCCTCATTATCACCTGAGTAGAAAACTGGGGTTTATTCTCAGCCAAAAGGGTAGAATCGATCCCCAGTAGGGGAATAGACTTCTGTAGGGGTATCAAGGGAAACCCACAACGTTTAGCAAAATCATAATCCATCAGGTTAATAGCTGCTCCAGAATCAACGAAAGCCTGAGCAGAAAATGAGGACAGAGAGCATATCAGAGTGACAGTTAACAAAAACTTAGTCTGAACACTACCCAAGACAACTGAGCGTGCAAAACGTCTTCCCCGCTTAGGGCAGACTGAAATAGCATGAGAGGCATCACCACAGTAGAAACATAACCCATTGCGCTTTCGAAACTCATGACGCTGTGCCCCAGACACCACTCTATCACACTGCATGGGTTCAGAAGCTGGTTCACAAGGCAACACCATTCCACGCATACTTCTCCGCTCACGCAAACGTCTGTCAATTTGAATCGCTAATGACATAGAATCATTGAGACCAGAGGGGACAGGGAATCCCACCATAACATCCTTTACATTATCTGACAGACCCTTCCGGAAAAGGGCTGCCAAAGCGTCGTCATTCCATTTGGTCAGACTGCCCACCTACGGAATCTCTGACAGTATAACTCAGCGTCATCAAGCCCCTGATTTAATGCCAACAAGGCTTTTTCAGCTTGATCAGTGACATTAGGCTCATCGTACAATAACCCCAAAGCCTGAAAAAATGCATCAACATCACTCAAAACAGGATCCCCAGGTGTCAGGGAAAAAGCCCAATCCTGAGGATCGCCGCGCAGGAGAGAGATGATAATTTGAACCTGCTGCGCTGCGTTCCCTGAGGACTTAGATTTTAAGGCAAAAAACAATTTACAATTATTTTTGAAATTCTGAAACTTAGCTCGATCCCCTAAAAACAAATCTGGCATGGGAATCCTAGGTTCCACAACAGGCAACCTAGCAAGATAGGTAGCAATACTCCGAACCTCAGCGGCAAGCTGATCCACACGGCCAGACAACTGTGCAAACTCCATTGAGAGAAAAGATCCTCCCCAGCACCCAGAGATACAGAGGGAAAAAAATGCAACAAACAGAAAAATATCTCTGACAACTCTGACAACCTTTTTTCTTTCACAATATTTTTTCCCTTCTGTGAGTACCATACAATTTTCAATTTTTAGGCCGTGATACTGTTATGTTTCGGTAGCTGAGGAGTGCAGGTAAAAAAGGCAATACACCAGAGCAGTTGGAATCTATGAGATTGCAGTACCCTGACTAACCACCACAACTAGAGGCAGCCGTGGAGCGTTCCTACGTTGGTCCTAGACGCCTCGTCACAGCCTGAGAAACTAACTACACCTAAAGATAGATATAGGAAAGCTATCTGCCCCGGAGCAGAACCCCAAAGATAATAGAAAGCCCCCAAACAAGTAATGGTGGTTAGACAAGATGAAATACAGACACAGACAGAAAATAGTATGAGCAAACGTTGGGGCCCAAACTAACTAAATAGAAAAGGATAGGAAGGGTACTTACTGCAATCCCAGAAAACCCTGAAAAGCACCAACTCTACTAATTTCAAAACTACCTGAGATCACACGACCTCTTCCACCTAAATTAGTTCTCTGGTGTAACAAAATCAAAACAGCAGCCACTGAAAAAACTGGAAAAAGCAAAAGTACAAACATCAGTGGCTGAACTAAACTGAGAGGGCAAAAGCCCCCGGAGGGGACCCTGAAGGCCCCCACAGAAGTGCAGGACAAAATGCAAAAATATAGCACAAAAACAAAAAGAAGAAAATGTCTTATCTGTTAGCAGGAGATGCAGACACGACACAGCAGGCTACAAGGGAAACAGGAATGAAGGATTCAGACCAGAACAATTGATCACCGGCAACCCTGATGGGAAGGTGACTCCCTTATATAAGACCAGTCAGTAACACCTGATTCCCAGTCCTCACAATCTTCACTGGACAGACCAGCACCGCTTGTAACCACCAGAGGAAGCCTCTGCTCAAAACTCATCTCAAACCCATTCACAACAATGTGATTTTAATGTATTTCTATGGATTATCAAATTATTATTATTATTTATATAGCACCATTGATTCCATGGTGCTGTACATGAGAAGGTATTACATACAAACTACAGATATCACTTACAGCAAGCAAACAATGACTGACTGATACAGATGGGAGAGGACCCTGCCCTTGCGGGTGTAACAATGTGGGTACTATGGAATCTAATTGTGTGGGATAAAATGAAACTGAGACCAAAGTTGAGGCAAGACAAGTGTATTTAACAAAATAAGTAATTAAACCAAAGAGATTTTCCTGCAATAGTAATGAAGTGCACAGCACAATATAGAAATGAACAGCAAACTGAATAGCGGGGCGTGACCGCTAATACGCACAAGTCCAGCAATAATATGAAATGAGAGTAAGTACGGCACTTAACTTAGGAGTCCAGCAATAATATGAGCAACAGTGCGCACAGCACTTAACGTTGAAGTCCAGCAATACACAGGTGGAGCATAAACAGGAGAAGGTTACTAGATGTACCTTTAGGGCTGAAAAGTCCCGCTCAAGTCCAGCACAGCAGCCCACAACAGAACACAGTCCAAGAAGTGATAACGATGTCAGAATCTCTTACTGACCACAGCAGTTCCAGAGATGAGTAGCTCAACACTAAAAGACAATAAGTAACACCAGCAGGATCAGAAAGCCGCACATAAGGCTGAAGGCAGTTGTAAGTGGAGAGGCAGAGCACAGAGTAACGAGCAGCAGCCACGCGCAGATCCAGAAGCAGACCAGGAGGAAGCTTAGACGCCAGCAGCAAACAAAATACTCAGGCAAGGGAGGATCTCCTGAACCGGACTTAAATAGCAGGACAGACAGGAAGTTTTAGGACAGGGCGAGGTACAAGACTCCATCTTCAACAGGGGCAGACAGGCTCAATTTAAAATCCAGAATCCTTACAGCGGGCTTACATTCTACAGGATGGTGGGGAAGGAGACAGTAGGTTGGGAGGTTACACCAGCTCCGGTGTTGGTGAGATGTGAGATGGTAGCTCCAGTAGTGGTGAGGAGGCAGGAGTGTCATTGCAGGCTATAAACTTTCTTGAAGAGGTGGGTTTTCATGTGCCATACGAAGGATCCGAATGTGGTGTATAATCAGACTTGGGGCACAGAATTCCAAAGGATGGTGGATATTCGGGAGAAGTCTTGGAGGCGATATGATGAACGAATAAGTGTGGAGGAGAGAAGGAGTCTTGGGAGGACCGAAGATTACGTGAGGGAAGATATCGGGAGATTAGTTCAGAAACATACGGAGGAGACAGGTTATGGACAGCTTTGTAGATCAGTATTAGTAATCTGAACTGGATATGCTGAGGGAATGGAAGCCAGTGAAGAGATCTGCAGATGGAAGAAGCAGAGGAGCAGCAAGAAGAGAGATAAATTAGTCGTGCAACAGAGTTAAGGATGGACTGGAGATGTGTGAGAGTGTTAGCAGGGAGGCCACAGAAAAGGATGATGCAGTAGTCGATGCGGGAGATGATGAGGGCATTCACAAGCATTTTAGTAGATTGAGGAAATATTTTTGAGTTGGAGGCAGTTTGGATGTACGGTTTGAATACAATGGTGTTCATATATTGGGTTAATGGCAATTCAAGTCAATATAATACATTACTAAAGAAAAGAGAACCATAAGATTAAAAAAATTATAAATCTTTATTAGCATCACTTAAAACAATATAACATATAAAATATAGCACAGTGACTAGTAGGGGGCACCAATCTATCCTATAAAGTTATTATGTTACTGCTATTGGGTAAGAGACCAAACAGAACCAGAAGAGGATAATAAATAATCAGAGTCTAATGACCTCCCACTCCATACTATAATATTTGTCAATGTAACCGAACAGTCACTTAGCATAGAACTTCAGATTGCTAATTAAATTATACATTTATGTAAGGAGGAATATAATTACATTTATAGCAGTATGGACTGACACTGAATTAAACTGATGGTATAAATATAAACAACTCAAAGCATGTGACCGTATAGTCAGGTATATAAAGTTAATATCTAAAGGTTAAGTCAATATAGCCTATACCAATAGTCTCATATATAGATATCAATGTTGTAATTGGGCCACCAAAAATCAATTCATACATACATATGAGTTATCAACATATTGCATAGTGGTTCAAGTAAAAAGTAATAATACCCGTAAGGGTGATCTATAAGACAACGCAAATGGGTGTATCAAAAGTCATGCAAAAAAGGGAACCCTTTTTGATTAGATTAGATAAAGATAGTGTTAGTGACAGTTCAAGCCAGAGGGCTGGAGGCACGAAAAATACGTATTATTCTGACTCTTCGAGCATTCTTGTAATGTCCTGGGCCTACGGCCCAAACTAGGCACTAGGGAGAGTGCCTTATGCCCTTCTAACAAGTGGAAGCCGGATGGGGAAATGAGTGAGGGAGCCGGGGTGGGTCTCGAGTTTACTTCTGAGCCGAACTGAGGATCCCAGGAGCTGAAGAAACAAGAAACCAAAGGGATAGATCAGGCTGAACAAATGGAGAACATGAAACCATACTGTGCTTTGTCGTCAATGGAACACTGACTGTTACGTAAAGTAAAGTAAAGGATCCGGAAGACTTTAGACAAACCGTGAGTGTTCTGCACCACATACATAGCACATGTGAACTTGGGCACCTTTTATTTGTAAGGCGCCAGGGTGGCAGCCCCTCGACCACGACTACCGCCCTGAGCCCCTCACATTTACACTTTTTTTATTAAAAAAAATATTAACTAATTACCCTAAGTTTTTACATGTGTTACTATTTACTTACTGTAGGGTTTATATGCATTGTTTTTATTTTAGGTTACATTTGCAAATATATTTTACCCTGTAGACCAGTTTCACCGTTTTGTTTATTAAGAAAAAGGAATTAGCAGTGATTCTTAGCTTTAAAGTATGAAGACAATACTACACCTGCTACATCCCTAAACCAGAAAGTACAAATCCCTGAATCAGAAGGTAAAAATGTGAAATACTGGAGAGAATTTTTCTTGTTAGATTTAATAACGCCTCAATTTTCTAGTCTTCAGTCGTGCCAAGCTATTAATATTTAAATGCTAAACTCTTAGTGGAGCAAAATATTCTCATACTAATATGTAAAGTTCATAGCTATTATAGTAATGAGTAAGTCCAAATCTTTCAGTTCACCATGCATGACACCATGTTGAGGTTTCAATTTAGTTTCAGTTCTCATGCAAATAATGGAATACTCAAAAATGGATTTCAGACTGCAGCTAGAATTCACATTTCCATTTAGGGATCATGCACAGCTGTCAGGCTGTATTTTTCTATTTTATCCATGATTAACAAAAGCATATAAAATGAAATGTTTGATGTGTGCAGAGTGTTTTATTCTATTGAAAGTATTATTTTCTCAGGTGCAGAACTTAAGCCTTGAACATTATTTGCCTACTGTACATGACAGCTTGGCAATTTCAGCTCACTCTGCGAACTTAGAAAAAAGAAGGCTGAAGACATTTTGAGGTTTTCTTGGTCTATGTTACATTATCCAATGATGTAAAACAATTGGCAAGGCATTCTTCTAACGTGGTATTTACACAGCAACACTTCTATTCCCTTTCCAAAAGACAATATGGCTTACAAGAATAATCGGAAAATGGCTTTTTTATGCCCCAGCGGCAACTTATGTGTCCTGAAATTACATCACGGTGAAGCCCACCTTTTGACTTACAAGAAAATGGATCTACTCAAAGTAATGTTACAGTTGCCTGTAGATTTTAAGGAAAGGAAGTAAATTGGCATATTTACTAGCACTAACCTAGGGGCAATGTAGCAGTACATGATGGCCATTCAGATATAAAGCTGTCCAAGTACAGTCATAACAAATGAGCAATCTTTTGAAATTCAAATTTGGCAACTTCGCTAAATTTTCACCCAAAATTTGATCTGCAATGAATAAATTCATACGAATCTCAGTAGTGGAAAGCTTGTAATTGCTCAGAAAATACATATGTAGAGAGAGAGTACCTGCTGCCCATAAGGGCTTACATTTTTCAGATCAGAGAGAGAGAGGACCCCACTGACCATAAGAACTTACACTCTACATGCGATAGGTTTTCAATATCAGCAATAAGTCAATTAGAAAAATATTTAGACTTGAGAGTCCTCAGTGGTTGATACCTTTTAATGGCTAACTGAAAAGATGGTAACAAATTGCAAGCTTTCGAGACTACTCCGGTCTCTTCATCAGGCAAAGACTAAAACAAAAACTGAAGAATCACATATATATATATATATACACAAGAGGACACAGGAATAGTGCAATAAGTAAGACAAGTGACGTGAAGCAGAACTGTCATTATGGCAGAGGAATGAACATAAATATTGGAACAGATCATAGATAAGGAGAGAGTTTTATTACCCTCTGATTGGGGTCTGGTGTTGTGTTTTGATGCCCCTAGAAGGTCAGAGACGCAGCGTCTCTGACCTTCTAGGGGCATCAAAACACAACACCAGACCCCAATCAGAGGGTAATAAAACTCTCTCCTTATCTATGATCTGTTCCAATATTTATGTTCATTCCTCTGCCATAATGACAGTTCTGCTTCACGTCACTTGTCTTACCTATTGCACTATTCCTGTGTCCTCTTGTGTATATATATATATATATGTGATTCTTCAGTTTTTGTTTTAGTCTTTGCCTGATGAAGAGACCGGAGTAGTCTCGAAAGCTTGCAATTTGTTACCATCTTTTCAGTTAGCCATTAAAAGGTATCAACCACTGAGGACTCTCAAGTCTAAATATTTTTCTATCTACTGGCTAACACGGTACGAAGATACACATCTTTCCTATAGCAATAAGTCAGGGATTTATTTAATATGTCAGGGATTTATTTGTCTACCCACTCTCAGTTCCAGCTCAGAACTTGCAGCTTCCTGGCACCCCCTTACCCTCAGGTCATTCAGGGAACTATACCTAGGATAAGTAGTCGCCAGAAAGGCAGCCTTGCTATGTACTTGCTATTTGGCACTCTGCAGTGAGGGCGGTATGTATATCCCCAGTCTCAGGCCAGAAATACACACATAAACCTCCGTTCTGTCACTGCCAGGGTCTCCCAAATCCCCAAGAATACTTTGCTGCCACCAGTTCCTCTTTTGACATTAAAACCAATATTGGGTCAGGAGCCCACCCACAAGATAGCGGAATTTAGTGCGGAGGATGTGGCGGTTCGTTCATAGAGCAAGGAAAATGAAACTAGTAAATTTTATAGATTTACTCCAGAAACTATAGGCAGTGTTTACAAAAGTACAGAAGATATTACAAAAGGAGACAAATACAATATACACAAATAGTTACAAATAAAAGAGGATTAAAATAAGAACTTACACATCTCAGTCACTGGTATGACGTGTCCATGAGGGAGGAGGAGAACCGTCCCAGAGCAAAGAGTACTTCTGAACAGCTTCATGTAGCTGACTCTCCAGGCAAGTGACAACTTCCTCATGGAGCGGGTCAGCTTTATGCTTTTACCCTGCTGACCTCACGAGGTGGGCTGAGTTAGAGAATGTACGCCCCTTTCTTAAAAGTTATTAAACCTTCTAATTGTCATATCTCTGGCCGGGGGGGCTAACAGAGTGATGCCAGGGGTATCATATGTTCGCTTACGAATTTATCTTTCTTTAGATATCAAACATCATATGTCTATGTATTACTGGGAGGCATATACCCTTTTGTCGGTTTCTGGTGGATGCACGAGCTATGAAATGCTGCTGTGCGTAACTTTAATTATGCTGATGACGAAAATATAGGTTTCCTGTCTCTAGGCTTATTGTGTGTTATTAAATTCGATCTGAAATAAACAAAGGAACATGTGGTTAGAAAACTTCCTGACAGTTACTTCTTGCTTGAGCCCGGCAGGCCATGCTCTCACATTACACAAAGCTCATTTACCTGAAGGGAGGGACGAGTGGACATTCCAACAGGGATTAAGAGGGAGTGGGGTTGAAAGCTGCGTGGGGGGAATGCAGTATGAAAAGCTCAGTGTTACACTGCAAAACCCTAATGGGGATAGAGGCCTACAAGGGACAGTGTGGGCCTAATACTTGGGGCAGTGGATTGATGAAAATACCATTCCATATGATTCCATCTAAATAACCTGGGCTAAACTCAAGATGGGCTTTGGGGACCTGGGTCACACTCAGCTTATAAAGCTACAGAGAAAGATGGACTCAGACTACGTGGGGTGGAAGGCATTGCAATCTGGATTTACTGCTAGTGCTGGAGAAGATTCCCTAGGGCTAGGAAAGCCAGTGAAAGGGATGTGCCTCCTATACCGAGAACCAGGGCTGAAGTTGTATCTGGTACCTGTGGGAAAGATGACAACCCAGGGGGCCATATCCTCTTAATCTGCCTGTAAATACTGTACATATTGCTATTCACCAAGTAAACATTTGGTTGTTTTTATGAACCTCGTGGCTCCTGGATTAATTGCTGAGCTGGTTCCAGAAGAGGAATGCCTGGACTCAGAAGAAGCAGAGGCCTGCAACCCCAAAGTGTGATGTACATCACACATAGCACCACATCGGGACTGGGACACGAGATGTTTGTAGGATGCCAGAGAGAGTGGGGACTGAAGATCACTCACGACTAACTTGCTTGGGCATCTTACACAGTGAGCTGCATATTACAGAAGAAGAGTGGACTTGGGCTCACAGGCTGCTATCTCTGAGCAATAATAAGCTCCTGGTGCTAAAACAATCATTGCAAGTAAACAACAGCATGATGCTTGATAAAAAAGGCATAGCTGAAATCTGTGTTTTAACTACTACATCATGCTGTCTTCAAAAACCTGCTAACAGATTCCCTTTGAAATGCTTAGTTTACTTGCAAATGATTAAAAAAAAGTGTGAAAAAGCCTGTGAATGCTTCTGTTGAGAAGACTTTAATATATAGACATCTTATCCTATTCTTTTAAATCCTATTAGACTTGTGTGATAGTTTCTGACTTACAACCAGGGTTGGACTTGAGCATCGGGAAACCGGACAATTCTCCAGTGGGCCCTGGGTCTTTGGCGGGCCCACAAGCAGAACGTACAGGACACACATTCAGTTGAACTGTATTTTGGTTAACATTAATCAAATAAGTCCAAAATGGTCATAGATGTTGGGTAGAGTGGAGCGAACTATCCAGCAAAGCCACTAAAGGAGACTCAAGGTCTCCAAAAATTCAATATAAACAGCAAACAAAAAGGCAGCAACACTCACCTGCCCAGATCTCAGAACAAATGCACTACAGGATGCAGCCAGCCCATAAAGCAAGATGTTAGCAGCACAGGTGCAAAATACCAGATTAAACAGCCACTCTCCACATACCCATTCAAGGAGGGGGTGACTGCCCAGTATACAATTGCACAATAGAGGCCTGCATAGGGTGCCGTTCACACAAGGATACTGCACAGTGTCTGGTTCACAGCCTATTAATCACGCCCCTACTATTCGACTAGGCGGGCTGGCCAGTACACTCTCAATGCGCACCAGTGTGAACACCCCTCATGCGAGACCAGACGTGCCTGGGCCTGGCTGCACCCCGAAAAATAAAGTGCAAAAAATACAAAAATAGTGGGGTATTAGTTAATATTTTGGCCAAAATACGTAAGCTTGTAACCTGCGCCAAAGGTCCTCATGCTTACAAGTCCTACACTATCCAGCAAAGTCACTAAAGGAGACTCAAGGTCTCCAAAAATTCAATATAAACAGCAAACAAAAAGGCAGCAACGCTCACCTGCCCAGATCTAAGAACAAATGCACTACAGGATGCAGCCAGCCCATAAAGCAAGATGTTAGCTACACAGGTGCAAAATACCAGATTAAACAGCCACTCTCCACATACCCATTCAAGGAGGGGGTGACTGCCCAGTATACAATTGCACAATAGAGGCAGGGGAGGTTTTTCTTGTGTGCAGCAGTGCTGGTGATTAGGCTGCCTGCCAGTGACAGGGGAGGATTTTCTTGTGTGCAGCACCTCCGGTTATTAGGCTGCCTGATAGCTGTATTGCTGTGTGTACACTGCTGTGCAGACAGCTTTTTACACAGCACTAATACTTTTATTCTTTTTTTCTGCACAGTTACCCACCGGTCATTTTTTCCCACACTGTAAAAATCTGTACCCTCCTCACACACTACCGTGTACCGGCTGGTATCACGGACAAATACATGCTGACTATCTGTGTATGACTCCGGAAATAAATACGGAGATTGCAATTTTCCCCTACACCATATACAGCTGTCCGCTTCTGATACAGTACCGTATATCTGCTCTTTGTATTACGGTCAAATCCATAGTGAGAGAGCGTCTGTGTGTGACTCCGGAAATATATACGGAGATTTAAATTTTTCCCTACACCGTATACAGCTGTACGCTACTCATACAGTACCATATATTATTTTTGGTACATTTTCCCAAACATGAGGAAGTATGGTGGAAGAGGCCGTGGGCGGGGGGGGTCAGCTGATGGTGGTGGTGGTGCATCTGCTGGTAGTGCCAAAAGCACAGTAGCACCTAAGGCAGGAGGTGTTGAGCCTGCGTCATCGTCTGGCTCCAGAAGGCCTGGAAGGCTCCCTTTTCTGGGAGTAGGTAAACCGCTTTTAAAGCCGGAGCATCAGGAACAGGTTTTGGCTTACATTGCCAAAACAGCCTCCAGCTCTATCACCTCCTCTTCTGAAGTTTCAAAAAATGCAAGCACAGAGTCGTCAGTGCAGGCTCCTGGTCAGGAACAACACCTTTCCTTCTGTCCTTCACCCCCACCAAAAGTGAAGGATGCGGCAGGCCACACTTCAGATTACTCTCTGGAGATCTTTTCACATACTATGCCTGGGTTATCAAGTGAAATCGTGAATTCTCAAGTCCAAGATGAATATGACATGGAGTGCACTAATGCACAGCCATATGATTCTGCTGGTACATTCACCGAGAGCACTGCATTGTCCTCGCAGTCTACTGAGCCAGATTCTGACCCTGATGAAACTCAGGTGCCCCTTCCCACATACTATACCACCTTACACGGTGACACAGAGGAAGGTGCAAATTTAATTGAAGAGGAGGTGATGGATGACCCAGTTGTTGACCCGGATTGGCATCCAGTGAGGGAACAGGGTGCCACTGGCAATAGCTCAGAAGAGGAGGAGGATCCGCAGCAGGAATCGACATCGCAGCTGCGGTTATCTGGCTGGCTCGTAGCAGTCCAAAAACATGTTAAAAAAACAAAAAGAGTTGCAGGACAGCGTGGCCAGATGGTCAAATTAGCACAGCGTGCAAGCCTCGAAAATTTATCCCATAGTAGGAAGAGTGCAGTGTGGCACCTTTTTGACCAAAATCCTATTGATGATGCAAAGGTTATCTGTAAGAAGTGCGGAAGGACCTTTAGCTGAGGGAAAAATGTCTGAAAATTGAATACCAGTTGCATGCTTAGACATTTAAACACCATGCACTTGCAAGCATAGACAGACTACAAAACCTCACTGGCTTTGAACGCCTACATTGCCAAACTGATCTGATTAGAGATGATGCCCTTCTGTTTGGTTGAATGCGCAGCATTCCAAGAGCTCATGGCCTAAGCTGTCCCACGCTGTGACCTACCCAGTCGGCACTTCTTTTCTAGAAAAGCCATCCCTGCCCTCCACCTGCATGTGAAAGACTGCATTGTCCATGCACTCAAACAAGCAGTGAGTGGAAAGTTGCACCTCACAACAGATGCATGGGCCAGTAGGCATGGCCAGGGCCGTTACGTGTCCATCACTGCGCACTGGGTTAATGTGGTGGATGCAGGGTCCACAGGGGACAGCGGAGGTGGACAGTGCTGCCTAGCCCACGGTATAGACAACAGTTGGCTGTAGACGTTCGACCCTCCTCCTCCACAAGCAAAAGCTCATCGACAGACCGCTGTCGCATGAGCACTCCTTCCGCAGCTGCCAGTCTCCCACTATCGAACAGCTAGTGGTAAGCGTCAGCAGGCTGTTTTAAAGATGATGTCTTTGGGTGACAACAGACACACCGCAGAGGTACTGGCTGACTACTTGCAGCGAGAAACTAAGTCATGGCTGGGCAGTCTACATCTTGATCCAGGCAAGGTAGTCAGTGATAACGGCTGTAATTTTGTGGCGGCCATAGCCCTGGCAAAACTCAGACACATACCTTGCCTGGCTCACACCTTGAACCTGGTGGTGCAGTGCTTCATAACTAATTATCCGGAGTTACCAGCCCTGCTCCATAAGGTGCGAAGACTGTGCTTGCACATCCGTTGCTCGCCCGTATACTCCAGTCGTATGCAGAGGCTGCAGTGATCGCTCCACCCCCCCAAGCACCGCCTAATCATAGACGTTGCAACAAGGTGGAGCTCCACCATGCACATGGTTGAGAGGCTGCGCGAACAGAGGCAGGCTGTAATGCATTTGTGGGAGGATACAGGCAGTTTGAGGGCAGACATCGAGTTGTCGGGTGTGCAGTGGTCAAAGCTAAAAGACCTCTAAAGTCCTTCAGCGTTTTGAGGAATGCACACGGCTGGTAAGCACAGACGACGCCATCATAAGCATGAGCATCCCATTTATGCGTCTGCTCATGCAAACTTTGATGCACATTTAAGGGTATGCCACACTGAACAATATCGCTAACGGGATCGCTAAAAAACGTCACTATTTAGTGATCCCGTTAGCGATGTTGTTCAGTGCGGCAGCTGCCAGCGACGAGCTTCCTGCTGTGATCTCGCTCGTCGCTGGAATCGTTCCGGACCCTATTTTCTCGTCGGCGCTCCTGCTGGGTAAGTATATATCGCTAGTGTGGCACCTTTTCTTAGCGATTTAGCGGTACTTTTGTACCGCTAAAGTCGTTAAGAAGATCGCTAACGGCGATAGCGTCGTTAACTATATCGCTAAATGTGGCCGCACTTAGCGATATAGAAACAATCCCGCTAGCGATCGCATTAGTATGCGTCATTATCGTGATCGCTAGCGGGATTGTTTAGTGTGGCAGTACCTTAAGGATCAGGCGTCTGCAGTGGAGGAGGAGGTGGAGGGAAGCCTTGATGACAGTCAGCCAGTCTGCTCAGGTAACTGTCCTGGACGAGGTGGAGGAAGAAGAGGAAGAGGAGGAGGAGGAGGATGATGGGGATGATTTTTTGGGGGAGGAGGATGCTTCTTAGGGGGCAAGAGAAAATGTTGGGTTGCCAAGGTCAGGTACAGGGTTTGTGCGTGACTGGAGGGATGTGGATTTGGCTGAAAATGCTCCTCCAGCCACCACTGGCAGTGCATCATTGACACCTGGAACATTGGCCCACATGTGTGATTATGTCTTGCGGATCCTAAAAAGGGACCCCCGCATTGACAAAATTATGAAGAATGACGACTACTGGTTGGCCAGCATCCTCGATCCACGCTATAAAGGCAAATTACAGAACATCATGCCACAGGAGAACCTAGAGTTAATATTGGCGAACAAACAAGCAACTCTGGTAAACCGTTTGTTAGAGGCATTCCCAGCACACAGCAGCAGTACAGGTTCTACCACGAGCCATACTGGGCCAAATGGAAGAGGTGTTCGTGGTGCACACAGCCGAAGTGGCGTTGGAGACAGGGGTTTCATGACCATGTTGTGGACTGATTTCTCGAGTAACACTCACACGACTGGTAATACTGAATCGATTGCAACAGACAGGAGACAGCAGTTGAATTGGCACAATATGCCTTACAGGAGCTCGCTTGCCCTGCTGGTAGTGTGCTATCAGAAAGAGTCTTCAGTGCTGCTGGTTCAATCCTGACAGAAAGAAGGACCCGGCTGTCGACCCAAAATGTAGGCGATCTCACCTTCATTAAAATGAACCATGCCTGGGTTTCAATGGATTTTGTACCACCTTTCCCTGATGACACATAGGTTGCCAGCAAAATGGCTCGCTTTGTCCTCCTCTTCCTCCGACTTCTCCAATTCCTCCATTTGTAGCTGCTGAACGTCCAGCCTACACCTCAACATATGCCAGTTTTTCCACCTCCCTAACTGGGCTGTCCCTCCTCCAGGGCCGACGTCAGCACCTGGTGCATCCGGGCAAGTGTCAGGGCCCTGAGCAGGTGGGGGGCCCACTTGCCGTCAGAGACACCGGCATACTATGAGGGGCCCTGTGCCAGTTCCTGGCGCCCACGAGTGTGCCCCCCCTGCTTGCTCAGGGCACCAGCACTTGCAATACTTACCTCTCCCTGCTCCACCGCTGTGATGTCTACCGCATTTCCTGACAGTGACATTCAGGTCAGAGAGAGCGATGACGTCACGTCTGTGAGCCCTCTACCTGAACAGTCACAGTACAGAGAGCTGGAAAATGACGACCCTGAGGAGTCCAGAGTAGAGCAGTGCCCAGCGAGGAGAGTTATTTCATTTTTTTTAATGCTTGGAGCAATATATGGGGAGCATTATACACTGGAGAATTATATATGGGGCCCATCATACACTGGAGCATCATATATGAGGCCCATCATATACTAGAGCATCATATGAGGTTCATTATTTATGGGGCATCATATAGGGCCCTTTATATATGGAGCATTATATGGAGCCCATTCTGTATGGAGCAACATATGGGGCTCATTATTCTGTATGGCGCACTATGTGGTGCCCATAATACTGTATGGAGGACTATACTGTCCGTTTTTTGAGCTATTGTAGAATTTACAATAGATATTACTCATGTAATGTAAGAAGTGAAGCATTTGGCATTGTACTATACCTATATTTCTCTGCCGTATCGGAGCATCATGAATTGTGGTATGTGTTAAAGGGGCCCACTGAGACTCTTTCGCCCGGGGCCCACGAAAACCTGGAGCCAGCCCTGCCCCCCCACAACTTTAGTCAAATAACCCCCAGTTTTCAATGCGTTACTATTATTATAAAGTAAATGAAGGTTGACAAGCTTAAGTAATATGAATTGATGTTGTTGGCATTGAAATGGGCACTGTAGGTATGTTTACTGTCCTCCACTGACTGCCGACTTTTCTTCCCCATTGACTTGCATTGGGGTCGGGTTTTTGACTCCGACTTGACCTTTTCCGTTAGTCGGCCGACTTCGTTCCACTCGACTTTTGGGAAAGTCGGATGGCCCGAAACCCGACTCAACCCTCTCGGAGCCAAAGTCGTTCATCTCTAGTGTTGGGCACTTCGAAGTACATAAACAAACTAAGTCAGATAGGTGTTCATCCTCACTGACAAGAAGTGAATCCAAACAGGATTAAAACAAATATATTTTATTGATATTTCTTATATAAACAATTAAAACAGACAGGGCAAGAAAGCCTCTAATCAGAAAAAAATATCAATATCTAAATTATGTCCCTAGTTGGAACAATCCTATGTAACATATAAACCCAAGCAGTACTTGTAGAGCTCTGCAGTATATACTAGGATAAAAGAGATGCAGCTATAATGGCATTGATTTTAGTATTTTTTAGTGGGCTATTCATGAGTGGGATGATTATATGTATCTATGCAGTCCCTTCATAGGCTCTGCATTGTATATCTCCAACAGGTCTATCCCTACATATCTCCAACAGATCTATCTGAAGTAAGAAACGATCAGTGAAACAGCATCCATCTTTATTACTTGTGTACTATACACTATATACAGAGCTTCTGTGTATAATGTCACTTCTGAGTCACTGTATTACCTGTACACTGATGCTATATACACAGTTCCTGTGTATAATGTCACTGGTGATCCCTGTATTACCTGTGCACTGTATACTATATACAGAGCTCTTTTGTATATTTTCATTCATGAGTCACTGTATTACCTGTACACTGTATACTATATACAGAGCTCCTGTGTATAATCTATCCAGTGGTGATAACAGTGTTGTTAGTATTGTGGTTTTAATTAATGATCAGTATTGTACTATTTGGTCACTCTGTCATAATATGTCATCCTGTCATGGTGTGGCAGTGTTTGTCCATTGTATGTGGTATTGTTCGGTCACTATGTGGTGGTAATATGTGGTCTGGTCATAGTGTGGAGGTATTTCTCCCTTATATGTGGTATTATTCAGTTACTATGTGGTCTGGTCACAGTGTGGCGGTGTTTCTCCATTGTATGTGGAATTATTTGGTCGCTATATGCTGGTAATATGTGGTCTGGACAGTATGTGGAATTATTCTGTCACTATAGGGTGGTAAAATATAATCCAGTCATGGTGTGGAGCTATTTTTCCCTTGTATGGTAATTTTGGTATAGTGGACTGTGTTCTGTATGGAGGTCATTTGTTTGTTCTGATATTAATTAGAAGAAGATTCTTTATTTCCATTAGGGTATGTGCATACGTTGCGGATTTCGATGCGTTTCAGCAGCGTTTTTGAACGCGCAGAAATGCATCCAACCCGCAGTGCACAGCCAGTGTAAGTATATGGGAAACGCAGCTTTGTTGTGCACATGCTGAGGAAAAAAACGAGCGGATTCCCGGCATTTTATTTTCTGCAGCATGTCAATTCTTTGTGCGGAACTGCAGCGCTTCTGCACCCATTGACTTGCATTGAGTCGGGCACATCCGCAGCAAAACCGCAGGTCTTAAAAAGATCTGCGATTTTGCTGTTGGTGAAACACTGCAGATCAGGAGGAGGGAAGCGTGTGGGCGGTGACTGTGTGCGTGTATAGTGTGTGGATGGTGACTGTGTGCGTGTATGGTGTGTGCCGGGCTATGTGCGTGTGCGTGTGTGTGGGTTGCTGGGGCTGTTCGGGGGTTGCCAGGGCTGTCAGGGGGTTGCGTGGGGGTCTGCCGGGGCTGTGCGGGGGTCTGCGGGGCTGTGTGTGTGTATGGAGGCATCATCCAATGGGACTACAAGTATTATCCGGCTATGCCTGCTACAGTGACAGTGAGTGACACATTAGCCAATGATGGGACAGTAGTAGTCACATCATCCGGCTAATGTGTTGAATGTAAAAAAAAAAAACCATAGAGAACATTCAACACATAACATAGAGTACATACTTACCAAACACCTAGTCCCTGATGCCCTCGTCTCCTTTAATAAAAATAAAATAAAAAACCAACCTATACTTACCTTTCCGCCGTAGTCCAGTTATTAACAAGTGTCCCACGATGATCTCCGGTTTAGAACACTGACATCGGGTGATGTCAGTGCTCTACACGGCCTCCACGATGCACTGACAGCAGAGGTAATTCTCTGTGGTGTATATCCCTCCGCCGCCGGGAGTGAGAGTGAGGTCATTTAAGTTCAATCTCTCACCGGCAATGTTGGGTGAGAAAATTCCCACTCAGCATTGCCGTAAAGTTAGAGAATGAACTCAGGGAACCTCAGTGATGCACTGCAGAAGCCATTGTCTCCTATCAGTGCATCACTGGGAGGCCCTATAGAGCAGTGACATCATCTGATGTCACTGTTCTATAGGGGAAATTGTCGTGGGACACTTGTTATTAATTGGACTGCGTCGGAGAGGGAGTATACGGTTGGTTTATTTTTTTACTTTTTATTATAGGAGACCAAGGGCGTTGCATGGATTGGGCGAGCAATAAAGATGGCAAACCATGTTGTATTTCATTAAAATAATTTATTCTTATGTGTGTGTTTTTTTAACCCTTTGATACTATAAGATTAATAATGGATAGGCGTCTTATTGACGTATTCACGCCTCTCCATTATTAACCGTACTTAATGTCACCTTACAATTGCAAGGTGACATTAACCCCTTATAACCCCATATGCCACCGCTACACGGCAGTAGGAAGAGAGGGGATAAGTGCCGGAATTCTGGGGTGGCTGGGTGCTGGTATTTTTAGTCGGGGGGGCGCCAGTGTTCCTGGCCCCTTTCTAGGCTATGAATATCAGCCTGCAGCTGTCTGCGTAGCCTTTCTGGCTATAAATTATAGGGGGACCAAAAGTCATTTTTTGGGGGTGGTCCCCCTATTTTAATAGCCAGTAAAGGCTAGCTGTGGGCTGATATTCATAGCCTAGGAAGCTCCATGGGAGTTAACCCCTTCCCAAGCTAGAAATATTGGCCACGGCCGTCGGCTTTCCCCCTCTGGTGCAGAAAATTTTGCGGGAGCCCACGCCATTTTTTTCCCATTTTTTTTTAAATTAAAGATATAAAGATATTGCGTGAAGATTTTGTGTGTGTGTGTCTTTAACTATTTATGTACCATTTTTATCTATCTACCTATCTATCTATCTATCTATCTATCTATCTATCTATCTATCTATCTATCTATCTATCTATCTATCCCATATCTGTCTATTATCTACCTATCCCATATCTATCTATCCCATATCTATCTATCTATCTATCCCATATCTGTCCATCTATTTATCCATCTATCTATTATCAACTATCTATTTATTATCTATCATTCTATTATCTATCTATCTATTATCTATCCTATATCTATCTAGACAAAAAATTCACTGCAGCACATGTGCATGAATCTAGGCCATGTGAAAACACATACCCTAAAGGGTATGCCACACTAAACAACATCGCTAACGGGATCGCTAAAAAACGTCACTATTTAGCGATCCCGTTAGCGATGTTGTTGTGTGCGGCAGCTGCCAGCGACGAGCTTCCTGCTGTGATCTCGCTCGTCGCTGGAATCGTTCCGGACCCTATTTTATCGCCGGCGCTCCCGCTGGGTAAGTATAATCGCTAAGTGTAGCACCTTTTCTTAGCGATTTAGCGGTACTTTTGTACCGCTAAAGTCGTTAAGGAGATCGCTAACCGCGATAGCGTCGTTAACTATATCGCTAAATGTGGCCGCACTTAGCGATATAGAAACAATCCCGCTAGCGATCTCATTAGTATGCGACGCTAACGAGATCGCTAGCGGGATTGTGTAGTGTGGCAGTACCTTAAGTGATTAAATACTTGGAACAAGATGCACTAACAGGGGTTCTCCGGTGAAAACAAGTAATCACCTCTCCACAGGATAAGTGATAACTTATTGAGTAGTGGGCTCTGACTGCTGGGACCTGCACCGATCGGCAGAATTTGTTGCTTTTATCCCCATTAGAATGGAGAGGCATGTATGATTTTACCACTGATCCATTCATTCGTTCAGTGGCTGTGAGCGCTGTGCTTGTTTTTTTCTGGAATCCTCAAAGAGAATGAATGGAGATGCGGTCAGACATCCCACCTTCTGCTCCATTTTAAAATGGGGATAAGTATCCTGTCAGGGATAGAAGTTCACCAGTGTTCTGATCTGTGAGGTTTCCAATGTTTGGACCCTAACTATCAGTGAGGCTATGTGCACACGTTCAGGATTATTTGCGTTTTTTTCGCGGGAAAAACGCGTCAAAAACGCATGAATTAAGCATCCTATCATTTAGAATGAATTCCGCAATTTTTGTGCAGATGGTGCGTTTTTTTTTCCGCGAAAAAAACGCATCGCGGAAAAAGAAGCAACATGTTCATTAATTTCATGGAATTCTAGCGTTTTTCCCGCTATATTATTGACCTAGAAAGTTCAGGGAAAAATCAAATCTGCGCAAAAAAAGTGTGTTTTTACCGCGAAAAAAGTCAGTTTTTGCTCAGGAATATTCTGCAAACATTCCTGAACGTGTGCACTTAGCCTCAGTTATCACCTATCCTTTGGAGCCCATGGATCAGTGTGCTTTAACCAAAGAACCCTTTAATGCAAACTACAGTAATTGTACATCTCAATTATAGTATGTGTACAGTACATGTGCAGGAGACTCCTGTGTTTTTGCTCCACTATAACGGGATAACGGCTAACAGGTATTTGCATATACAGTCATGTCCAAAAGTTTTGAGAATGACACAAATATTATATTTTCACATGATCTGCTGCCTTCTGGTTTTTATGTGTGTTTGACAGATGTTTTTATCACAGACAGAAATATACTGTAATTGCAAACATATGAGTAACAAAAGCTTATATTGACAGTTAGAATGAGTTAATGCAGCAAGTCAATATTTGCAGTGTTGACCCTTCTTCTTCAGGACCTCTGCAATTCTCCCTGGCATGCTCTCAATCAACTTCTGGACCAAATCCTGACTGATAGCAGTCCATTCTTGCACAATCAATGCTTTCATTTTGTCAGAATTTTTAGGTTTTTGTTTGTCCACCCGTCTCTTGATGATTGACCACAAGTTCTCAATGGGATTAAGATCTGGGGAGTTTCCAGGCCATGGACCCAAAATCTCTATGTTTTGTTCCCTGAGCCATTTAGTTTATCACCTTTGCTTTATGGCAAGGTGCTCCATCATGCTGGAAAAGGCATCGTTGATCGCCAAACTGCTCTTGGAGGGTTGGGAGAAGTTGCTCTTGGAGGACATTCTGGTACCATTCTTTATTCATGGCTGTGTTTTTAGGCAAGACTGTGAGAGACCCGATTCCCTTGGCTGAGAAGCAACCCCACACATGAATGGTTTCAGGATGCTTAACAGTTGGCATGAGACAAGACTGGTGGTAGCGCTCACCTTGTCTTCTCCGAATGAGGCGTTTTCCTGATGTCCCAAACAATCAAAAAGGGGATTCATCAGAGAAAATAACTTTACCCTAGTCCTCAGCAGTCCACTGCCTGTACCTTTTGCAGAATATCAGTCTGTCTGTAGCATCGGCGTCCCGGCCCTCTGCCAGGCAGGGACGCCGTTCCCCTTACCAGCGCTCTGCGTCCTCAGCACCCCCAGCATCCTCGGCGTCCTCATTCCGCCCTGCTGGGCCCGCGCGCTCCTTCCCTGCCGCTGGACTTAGGGCGCGCGCTCGCGCCCTCCCCCTCTCTTAAAGGAGCCGCGCGCATTTTCCAAATTAGTCTCCGGCCAATGCTGGAGGACTCCACCCTATATTAAGGGCTTCCTCCTTAATGGAGGTGTCCGAGCAATGTTGTTGTTGCACTGTATAACTCTGCTTCAGCCCTCAGCTCCTGTTTCCAGTTGCCTGCCTGTTACCCGTCTGTTTGCTGTCTGCCATCTGACTGCAGCCCTCCCCGGAGGTTCGGACATCACCTGCAGTGATCCCCGGCGATTACAGAGACTCTTGCCTGCTCACTTGGGAGCGATCATCTGCCATCCGACTGCAGCTCTATCCGAAGGTTCGGACTTCATCAGCAGTGATCACCGGCTACTTCAGAGACTCTTGCCTGCTCACTTGGGAGCGATCATCTGCTATCCGACTGCAGCTTTATCCGAAGGTTCGGACATCTCCAGCAGTGATCACCGGCTACTCCAGAGACTCCTGCCTGCTCGCTTGGGAGCAATCATCTGCCATCAGACTGCAGCCTACCAGGAGGCTCCAACATCTCAGGTCGTATAAGCCTGTCTACTCAGAAACTGTCCTGGTCACTTACTGTGACAACCTGCCTGTCCAGAGACTGCCCTGGTCACTTGCTGTGACAACCTGCCTGCCCAGAGACTGCCCCGGTCACTTGCTGTGACAACCTGCCTGCCCAGAGACTGCCCTGGTCACTTGCTGTGACAACCTGCCTACCCAGAGACTGCCCTGGTCACTTGCCGTGACAACCTGCCTACCCAGAGACTGCCCTGGTCACTTGCCGTGACAACCTGCCTACCCAGAGACTGCCCTGGTCACTTCCCGTGAATTCCTGTCCGTATTCCCCGGGCGCCACCTGCTCTCTTACAAGTATACTGTCTTGTATAATAAAGCTCAGTGGTTTCACCTACCAGACCCGTTACACTGTCCATGATGTTTTTTCTGGAGAGAAGTGGCTTCTTTGCTGCCCTCCTTGAGACCAGGCCTTGCTCCAAGAGTCTCCGCCTCACAGTGCGTGCAGATGCACTCACACCTGCCTGCTGCCATTCCTGAGCAAGCTCTGCACTGCTGGTAGCCCGATCCCGCAGCTGAAACACTTTTAAGAGATGGTCCTGGCGCTTGCTGGTCTTTCTTGGGCGCCCTGGAGCCTTTTTGGCAACAATGGAACCTCTCTCCTTGAAGTTCTTGATGATGCGATAGATTGTTGACTGAGGTGCAATCTTTCTAGCTGCGATACTCTTCCCTGTTAGGCCATTTTTGTGCATTGCAATGATGACTGCACGTGTTTCTTTAGAGATAACCATGGTTAACAGAAGAGAAACAATGATGCCAAGCACCAGCCTCCTTTTAAAGTGTCCAGTGGTGTCATTCTTACTTAATCATGACAGATTGATCTCCAGCCATGTCCTCATCAACACCCACACCTGTGTTAATGGAGCAATCACTGAAAAGAGGTTAGCTGGTCCTTTTAAGGCAGGGCTGCAATGATGTTGAAATGTGTGCAAATTGCCATTAGAAAAAGTGAAGCAGTAGACTTTGTAAAAATTAATATTTGTGTCATTCTCAAAACTTTTGTCCATGACTGTAGCTGTAGGGTGGGCCCCAAGGGTCATTTCCCTCTGTGGGCCCCAGACACCCCAGTCTGACACTGCTTACAAGTACCATATTTATATTCGAATTGTCAAGTTTTTTGGCATTTGACCATTCTAGTTAAATTTGATACCCTGCAAATACATAGCAATGTAATAAACTGTATGGCTGCTCGGTGTGAGATGTGGTATCGTTTCTGGTGCATATATTGGTCTGTTAAACATTTTTCTCACACAAAGTTATTTCCTGTATAGACAGACAGTATTTGTTACAGACATTTCCTGAAAATATCCAGCTGGCCACTGCTATTTTCTTTGTAGCTAAATATAAAAAGTGAGTTTTTTGATTAAGGGATTCAGTAAGGTTTTTGCTCACTTGCTCCCTGTGATATTTTCTGTATAATGACACACAGATTTAATATGCATTACTTATTGTATTAATAAATTATTTCTGCCACTAACTTGTTAGAAACTGTATTTCTTAAAGGAGTATTGCCATGATAAGTAGTAATGACATATTGTTCAGGCTCGCCATCATACTATGATAGGTGGTTTAACCTCTGGGACCCCTTGCTGGTTAATTCAATTTGTGAGATAAAGAATTCCTCTCCACTAGTGATGGGCGAGCACTAAAATGCTCGGGTGCTCGTTGTTTGGGTCGAGCAAATTGGAATACTCGGATACTCGACCTGAGCAACGAGCCCAATGTACGTCTATGGGAAAATAGAGCATTTTTGCCGCGATCCCCACCGGGGGTCCTTTTAAAGTCTAAAAACGTTTGTAAATGATGGAAACATGCCCCTGGAAGCATTTCTGACTCCCAGGTCACAGCTGTGAGCAATGTTGTCAGAGTCTGACGCCATTTTTACAGACACACCAAAAAACATACAAAACAATGTTACCATTGCTTTCAACCAATACAAATGCATTTACTGTGAAATGTCATTGTAGCATTTAACAACCTTAGCTGGCCATGTGGTGTGTGACACATCATCAGACACATCTTGTTTCATTTATGAAGGAGGGACTCTTAACCCCTTCAAGACCCAGCCTATTTTGACCTTAAAGACCTTGCCATTTTTTGCAATTCTGACCAGTGTCCCTTTATGAGGTAATAACTCAGGAACGCTTCAACGGATCCTAGCGATTCTGAGATTGTTTTTTCGTGACATATTGGGCTTCATGTTAGTGGTAAATTTAGGTTGATAATTTTTGCGTTTATTTCTGAAAAAAATGGAAATTTGGCGAAAATTTTGAAAATTTCGCAGTTTTCAAATTTTGAATTTTTATTCTGTTAAACCATAGAGTTATGTGACACAAAATACTTAATAAATAACATTTCCCACATGTCTACTTTACATCAGCACAATTTTTGGAACAAAATTTTTTTTTTGTTAGGAAGTTATAAGGGTTAAAAGTTGACCAGCGATTTCTCATTTTTACAGCAAAATTTACAAAACCATTTTTTTTAGGGACCACCTCACATTTGAAGTCACTTTGAGGGGTCTATATGGCAGAAAATACCCAAAAGTGACACCTTTATAAAAACTGCACCCCTCAAGCTACTCAAAACTACATTCAAGAAGATTATTAACCCTTCAGGTGCTTCACAGAAACTAAAGCAACGTGGAAGGAAAAAATGGACATTTTAATTTTTCCAACAAAAATTTTCTTTAGCATCATTTTTTTCATTTTTACATGGGCAACAGGATAAAATGGATCCTAAAATTTGTTGAGCAATTTCTCCTGAGTACACAGATACCTCATATGTGGTCATAAACCACTGTATGGGCGCACGGCAAGGCTCAGAAGGGAAGGAGCACCATTTGACTTTTTGAATGGAAAATATACTGGAATATTTAGCGGTTGCCATGTTGCATTTGGAGAGTCCCTGTGTGCCTAAACATTGGAGCTCCCCCACAAGTGACCCCATTTTGGAAACTAGACACCCTAAGGAACTTATCTAGATGCATAGTGATCACTTTGAACCCCCAGATGCTTCACAAATTGATCTGTAAAAAAAAGAAAGTACTTTTTTTTCACAAAAATTTTCTTTTAGCCTCAGTTTTTTCATTTTCACATGGGCAACAGTATAAATTGGATCCTAAAATTTGTTGGGCAATTTCTCCTGAGTACACAGATACCTCATATGTGGTCATAAACCATTGTTTGGGCGCACGGCAGAGCTCAGAAGGGAAGGAGCGCCATTTGACTTTTTGAATGGAAAATATGCTGGAATATTTAGCGGTTGCCATGTCGCATTTGGAGAGTCCCTGTGTGCCTAAACATTGGAGATCCCCCACAAGTGACCCCATTTTGGAAACTAGACCCCCTAAGGAACTTATCTAGATGCATAGTGAGCACTTTGAACCCCCAGGTGCTTCACAAATTGATCCTTAAAAAAAGAAAGTACTTTTTTTTCACAAAAAATTTCTTTTAGCCTCAGTTTTTTTCATTTTCACATGGGCAACAGTATAAATTGGATCCTAAAATTTGTTGGGCAATTTCTCCTGAGTACACAGATACCTCATATGTGGTCATAAACCACTGTATGGGCGCACGGCAGGGCTCAGAAGGGAAGGAGCGCCATTTGACTTTTTGAATGGAAAATATGCTGGAATATTTAGCGGTTGCCATGTCGCATTTGGAGAGTCCCTGTGTGCCTAAACATTGGAGCTCCCCCACAAGTGACCCCATTTTGGAAACTAGACCCCTCAAGGAACTTATCTAGATGCATAGTGAGCACTTTGAACCCCCAGGTGCTTCACAAATTGATCCTTAAAAAAAAAGAAAGTACTTTTTTTTCACAAAAAATTTCTTTTAGCCTCAGTTTTTTTCATTTTCACAAGGGCAACAGGATAAATTGGATCCTAAAATTTGTTGGGCAATTTCTCCTGAGTACACAGATACCTCATATGTGGTCATAAACCACTGTTTGGGCGCACGGCAGGGCTCAGAAGGGAAGGAGCGCCATTTGACTTTTTGAATGGAAAATATGCTTGAATATTTAGCGGTTGCCATGTCGCATTTGGACAGTTCCTGTGTGCCTAAACATTGGAGCTCCCCCACAAGTGACCCCATTTTGGAAACTAGACGCCCTAAGGAACTTATCTAGATGCATAGTGAGCACTTTGAACCCCCAGGTGCTTCACAGAAGTTTATAACGCAGAGCCGTGAAAATAAAAAATCATTTTTTTTCTCAAAAAATGATTTTTTAGCCCACTATTTTTTATTTTCACAATGGTTACAGGAGAAATTGGACCCCAAAAGTTGTTGTCCAGTTTTTCCTGAGTACGCTAGTACCCCATATGTGGGGGGGAACCACTGTTTGGGCACACGTCAGGGCTCGGAAGGGATGTAGTGACGCTTTGAAATGCCGACTTGATGGAATGGTCTGCGGGCATCTTGTTACGTTTGCAGAGCCCATGATGTGTCTAAACAGTAGAAACCCCCCCAAGTGACCCTATTTTGGAAACTAGACCCCGCAAAGAAGTTATCTAGATGTGTGGTGAGCACTTTGAACCCCCAAGGGCTACACAGAAGTTTATAACGCCCGGGCATGAAAATAAAAAAATCATATTTTTTCCACAATCAGGATCTTTTAGTCCCCAATTTTTTTATTTTCCCAAGGGTAACATGAGAAATTAGACACCAAAAGTTGTTGTCCAATTTGTCCTGAGTACGCTGATACCCCATATGTGGGAGAAAACTACTGTATGGGCACACGTCGGGGCTCGGATGGTAAGTAGTGATGTTTTGAAATGCCCACTTGATGGAATGGTCTTCGGGCGTCATGTTACGTTTGCAGAGTCCCTGATGTGCCTAAACAGTAGAAACTCCCCACAAGTGACCCCATTTTGGAAACTAGATCCCCTAAGGAACTCCTATAGATGTGTGATAAGCACTTTGAATCTCCAAGTCCTTCACAGAAGTTTATAACGCAGAGCCGTGAAAATATAAAATCATTTTTTTTCCACAAAAATAATTTTTTAGTCCCCAATTTTTTTTCCCAATGTTAACAGGAGAAATTAGAACCCCCAAAGTTGTTGTGCAATTTTTCCCGAGTACGCTGATACCCCATATGTGGGGATAAACCACTGTTGGGCATACGTCGGGGCTTGGAATAAAGGGAGCACTGTTTGACTTTTTGAACGCAAAATTTGCAGGAATCAATGGTGGCGCCATGTCGCGTATGGAGACCCCCTGATGTGCCTAAATAGTGGAAATCCCTCAATTCTAACTCCAACCCTAACCCCAACACACCCCTAACCCCAACCCTAACCCCTACACACACCTAACCCTAATACAAACCCTAACCATAACCCTAACCCCAACACACACCTAACCCTAATCCCAACTCTAACCATAAACCTAACCACAAGCCTAACCCTAATTCCAGCCCTAACCCTAATTCCAACCCTAACCCAAATTCCAGCCCTAACCCTAATTCTAACCTTAACCCTAATGCTAACCCTAACCCTAAGGCTGGGTTCATATTGCTAAGATAATGAAGGTTTTGGCACACGAATTGAGAACCTGGTGCAAGTGAACGGGGTCAAAGATCCCTTAAATCATAATGTATATGAACACTGCACTCGTTGAGAGAAATTGATTCAAGTGAATTTTATTGAATATATATTACAAGAGCGACAAGTAATTTGACGTTTCGGCCTAAACTTGGCCTTGATCACACAGTCGCTGTAAAAGATGGAGAGTAAATATTATAACAAGTGACATAAAGGAGTATATACATATTTACACAGATATATACAAATATATACAAATATACAGAAATATGGAATCAAGAAACCATGTTATAGTATACGTTGATCGAATAGTAAGCATCGAGCTCAAACTTTATTAACAGGACATAGACAAGGCCTTAGTAAAGGAGATAGTGGTAAGTAAAGAAAATTTTTGACAGTACACTGAGATATCAGAACCCGGTATAATGTACATGCTAATGGACACCTACCCTTACTGTGGTTGTCTAGTGGAGGTAGTTCTGGACATCCTGTGATAGGACTAGTCCTGGATAAAGGAGTTTGGTCTTTATTATGGATGCTACAATAGATCAGGGTAGAGTAAATCATGAGTGTCGTGTATTATACATTCCATATATAATCATATTGGAGTAAAGGGGTATTACAATATTACTCATCAAATTAGTACCTTTAGAGACACTTATAGAGTCTGTCTGAGGGATGATCCTGTAGGGTATGGGGTCAGGATCATGTATATGTGGTCTGGATCTCAGTAGCAGACTGCTCATGATAGGGAGGAATCACACAGTTATAATGTGTCGATATGGTATAGATATATGTTGTGGCAAAAATATTTACCAGTTATATAGTAGTGGGAGACCAGCCGGAGTGCTTGGTGGCGTGTATGGTATACAAATGCGGTTATGCTCAGGATCATGTATATGCGGTCTGGATCCCAGTAGCAGACTGTACATGATAGGGAGGAATCATACAGTTATAATGTGTCAATATGGGTATAGATATATATTGTAGCTTAAAATATTTACCAGTCATATGATGGTGGGAGACCAACCGGTGTGCTTGGTAGCATATATGGTATACAAGTGCGGTTATGCTGAAAATATAGGAACAGGTAATGGTAGAGTTGCCAAATATATTCATCTGAAGTGGCAGGAGCTAACACAAATGTCTGTGTGGCCAGTTATATTTACCAGTTGTAGATAAATAGAAAGGCAGCTGTAGCGCTTGTTGACATGTGTTGTAAGACTGTGAACATAAGACATTGGTACCAGTGAAAATGAGGCGATGCTGACAATTGTACTTATCTTATCCTGGGAAAATGAGAGCTCACATCCGTTGGTGGTGGGGGATAAATCCAGGGTATTGCAAGCCCAGTGAGGACGCTGGCACATCAGTGCCTAAGCAGGTGGAGGCTGTAATGAGCTCTCAGCAGCGCTTTAAGAAGCATGGTACTGCGCATGCGCTGGCGTGTGACGTCACATCCGGCCATGTGACCAGCCAGCGCTTCTTAAAGCGCTGCTGAGAGCTCATTACAGCCTCCACCTGCTTAGGCACTGATGACACATGTCAACAAGCGCTACAGCTGCCTTTCTATTTATCGCGTTATGCTATACCCGCTAGCGCAGATGAATCAGCAGATGATTCATATGTGCTAGCGGTGACGGAGCCCAGATGCTGCAGCCCGTGTCCGAGGCTCCTTCACTGAATGACGGCATGTCGCGAGGATCCCCAGCAATATCCGCCGCGGATCCGCAGCAAAATCAGCCGCGGATCAGCAGCAATATCCGCCGCGGATCAGCAGCAATATCCGCCGCGGACCAGCAGCAATATCTGCCGCGGATCCGCAGCAGATCAGCCGCGGATCAGCAGCAAAATCCGCCGCGGATCAGCAGCAAAATCCGCCGCGGATCAGCAGCAAAATCCCGCGGATCAGCAGCAAATCCGCCGCGGATCGCAGCAAAATCGCCGCGGATCCGCAGCAATAATCCCCGCGGATCCGCAGCAAAATCCGCCGCGGATCAGCAGCAAAATCCGCCGCGGATCCGCAGCAAAATCCGCCGCGGATCAGCAGCAAATCCGCCGCGGATCAGCAGCAATAATCCGCCGCGGATCGCAGCAAATCGCCGCGGATCCGCAGCAAATCAGCCGCGGATCCGCAGCAAAATCAGCCGCGGATCCGCAGCAAAATCCGCCGCGGATCGCAGCAAAATCCGCCGCGGATCAGCAGCAAAATCCGCCGCGGATCAGCAGCAAAATCCGCCGCGGATCAGCAGCAAAATCCCGCGGACAGCAGCAAAATCCGCCGCGGATCCGCAGCAAAATCCGCCGCGGATCCGCAGAACCCCAAGCAAAAATCCGCCGCGGACCTCAGCAGCAAAATCCGCCGCGGACCGCAGCAAAATCCGCGGGAAACCCGAAAAAAAAATCCCGTTATTTCTTGAGAATATTCGCCGCGGATACGCAGCATAACAGCTAGGAAAAAAAATTCTTTATTTTTTTTTTCCTACTATGAAAGGGGTTCTTACTTTTTTTTTGTACGGACAGTTTATCACAGTGATCAAAATAAATTTTTGAACACTGGGGGGCGCACTGCGCATGCGCCGGCCGGCGGGCGCACTGCGCATGCGCCCGCCATTTTCCAAGATGGCGGCGCCCATGAAGAGGCCCGGGCGGACGCCGGGACCGATCCAGGGACATCGGTGGATCGGGAGAGGTGAGTAGGGGGGTCGGAAGGTTAGGGGGGGGATAGGAAGGTGGGGGCAGCGGAGGCCAGGACGAGGGGAGCTGTTAGTGGCGGCGGTGACCGACCGCTGCCATCTTTCGGTGGCGGCGGCCGATCGCCGCCGTGAGTACGTGTGGGGGGGTCAGTGCTCGGTGTCCAGCCATGGCAGATGCTATTGCAGCATCGGCCATGGCTGGATTGTAATATTTCACCAATTAAATTGGTGAAATATTACACATTGCTCTGATTGGCTGTTTCACTTTTAACAGCCAATCAGAGCGATCGTGGCCACGGGGGGGTTAAGAAAACCCCCCTGTGGTGAAGCACAAAGGGTCCTGTAACTGCGGGTCGGGTGACCTTTGAGTGACCCCGGTCTCCCGGCCCGCAGGGACGAGATCCTTTCATGACGCAGGGTATGCGTCATAGGTCGGAATGGCACCGACTTTCATGACGCATACGCTGTGTCAAAGGTCGGGAAGGGGTTAAAGTCACAAAGCCAATTTTTATAGGGGCAACAGGCAGCATTAATCTTCTTAAAGGGCCACTATTAAACAGTGGGTCTCCTATACTGGTATCGCCTAGGCACTGAGTGGCTGGGCTGCAAAAAATTAGAACGCACCTTAATACCTCTGTGATGAGACGTAAAGGAGGGCCTCATGAAAAAGTGTTTTAATTATAAGAAAATAGTTCTCCCATAATGATAGCCTATGCATTAAATGCAAGGCCTGCCCTGCAGCTGAGTAACACGCACCCCAATAAGCCTTTGAACCCAGGTACTGGATTGCCACAGTAAAACCAAGTTTACATTACTCTTTAGAAACTGCCATACTGTTAGCTTCTTCATTGACTGCAAGGCTCAGCCTGCATTAAATTCAAACGCACACAGGAAAACCAAGTTCACATTATTCATTTTGTTCTGCCATACTGCCATACTGTTAGCCTATGCATTGACTTCAAGGCCTGCCCTGCATCAAATTTAAACACACCACAATAAGCCTTTGAACCCATGTACTTGATGGCCACCTGAAAGCATTCTTCCTATTAATTTGTTACTCCCATATTGTTTGGCTACGCAGTGAATAGTCGAGCCTGAAGACCCGCAGTGGACAATTGCAGTGTTGATGTAAAAACCCAGCGTTGGACAATTCCAGTGTTGATGCTGAAGACCCTGCAGTGGAGCATTTCAGTGTTGAACCTGAAGAACCATCAGTGAATACTTGCATTATTGAGGCTTAAGAACCTGCATTGATCAATTGCTGTGATGAGTCAGAAGACCCTGCATTTTAGCATTGCAGTGTTGAGGCTGAAGAACTGGCATAGAAAAATTGCATTGTTGAAGAATATTAACAACCAACAAAGTTCACATTATTATGAAGTGGGTCTCCCATACTATTTGCCTATGCATTGAATGGAAGGCATGCCCCAAACTTTGCCAAACCAAAATACCACTTGGAAGAGACGTGTATAAAGTCCTCCTAAAAATCAGTTTCCTTTGTTTCCTATACTAGTAATGGCCATACACTAAGTGCATAGGCTGAAAAACAGTTTCCCCTGGGGGGGCAAATCAACCGATTGTGTAAATATTTGTATTTACAGACATCCTAAATACCCTGGAAAAACAATAAAGTGACTGTTTCATCACAGAACACGGTCACCCTGGTGATCTAGGGGTGGTGTAGGTAAGAGACATGGAGTATGGCCCACGAAAAAGGTCTTCCCAGTTTAAAGGAGCGGGTTTGCTATACTTGGAATTCCCACACACTAAGTGTATGGGCTGACAAACATTTCCCCCTGGGGGGTACATATCAACATAGTGTGTAATTTTTTTTTAGGGGCATCAGAAACACCTTGGTAAACAGTAACGTGCTTTCCTACACAGTTTCTGCTGGAAAGGTGAAAGGTTTTTAGTAAAAATCTGGATCGTTGGATGAAGTGATCAAGAGAAGGGGCATGGCGACCAGGACCGGAATGAGACCAAAAAGCAGCCCTGGCACAAAAAAATTCATAATGAATGTCCTCACCCAAATCGTGGAAGACTGGCAGGTTGTTCCAACTTTTGCTTTAGCTCACACACACAGCTCACGCTCACACACACACGTATCACACACACACACGTATCACACACACACACACACACATGTATCACACAGCTCACACACACACACGTATCTCACACACACACGTACAGTACAGACCAAAAGTTTGGACACACCTCAGTCAAAGATTTTTTTGTATTTTCATGACTATGAAAATTGTACATTCACACTGAAGGCATTAAAACTATGAATTAACACATGTGGAATTATATACTTAACAAAAAAGTGTGAAACAATGGAAAATATGTCTTATATTCTAGCTTCTTCAAAGTAGCCACCTTTTGCTTTGATTACTGCTTTGCACACTCTTGGCATTCTCTTGATGAGCTTCAAGAGTCGAGCTGCACAGGAGGACAGGAGCACTGGCCAATGAGCGGCATCCAGGACTCTGGGCAAAGCGTTCAGGGCAAGAGCCCCGGAGCTTTCACGCCAGCGTCAGAGAGAGCAGAAAGGTCTCCTGCTTGACGGCACTGACGAGGGCCGCGGCTGCGCTCACACACCGACGCGGGCCGCTGCAGCCCTTATCAGCACGTGCACCAACAGAGCGCGACAGCAAACAGGATCTAGTCAGAAATTTTAAAGGGCCGGCGGTTCATTTTGTAATTCAGCCGGGAATCTGCCCGGCTTGGCAGATTAGCAATCCGGGCCAGGAATGGTGACGACAGGAATGGTAACGATACAGTATTAGTAACAGCAGTGGCTATGGTAGGTATGAGATCCAGGATGCAGCCTACTATGATTAGTTGTTTAGCCGGCCCACCACCAATTTCCAGAATGTGTTTCATGCCTGTCAGGAGATTGGTGTAACAGATGCGCGTGTGAAGCTCAGCATGAAAAATGGCTGTAAAAAATATGTTGCCAAAGACGCACGTGTCCATATAAATGCCAATGTGCAACATGTTTGTGAGATGCTGAATTAGAGAAAGCAGATCAGTGTTGGAGGAAAACCAAAAAAAACTGATGTATGCTCGGGAAAACTAAGTTTAAAGAAGAGTGCACTGTCCGTAACTATCAATACACCCGTGGCACAATGTTCTTCATCTTCTCGCATACATTACCAATAGTATCAAAATGTCACAGCCAAAAATTATTTTTCTAGTGTAACGAACACTGTTAAAGGAATGCCACTAAACATAGATAACCACGACCCTGGGAAACACCACATTTCCTCTTTACAAGATATGGACGATAATGGCATTGATGATGATTTTGAACTTTACCACAGTCCCACCAAGAACATGAAGATCACAGCTGATAACAATGTTCAAAAAGGCCGTGAATGTCTGGAAAATCATTTTCTCTTGGGCAAACGTTGCCTCTTTAAAGTGGTACCGAATGATGCATACACATCTCTCATGTCTACTCAGCGTGAGATGGTATTCCGTTTTGTCCATGACCACTTTTTGAAAGTGAGCAGAAAAGAAGGATGAAATAGCGGGAAGATGTGGGATTTTGGTCAGTAAGGAAGTGATGTCAGGTACAGATTGGTAGATCTTTGTGTCATCGGCGTACTGATGATATTGCAAACCATGCCATTCCATGAGCTGACCCAGGCCAAAGGTGTAGATGGAGAAGAGTAGGGGTCCTAGAACTTAGGGGAACAACGATAGACAAGGGTCAAGGAGGTGGTGTGGGAGATGAAGACACTGAATGTCCCAGTAACAGTCTGGGTTTTTTTAAAGACTCTGCCGATAACCCCAAAAAGGCCATTTGCACCACCAGCCATGTCCGCATCAGCAGAGGTAGCAAAACTACCAGCCTAACCAACACCAGCATGATCAGGCTCATATCAGGAAAGCACCCGACTTTGTTGGCCGAACACCAGGTTCCATGAACAGTGTCTGCGGATGATACCACTGCTTCTTCCGCTGTTGTGCGTGCAAGCCAATCTCCTGACCATGGTGCATGAAAAGATGCCTCCTGCCCTGCATCTGTAATTGCACACAAACGCAACCCGCACCATCAACAAGCATGTCCACGTCCTTGTCCCAGCACAGCGTTCAGTTGTCCATACCCTGTCCTTGTAACGCAAGCGTAAATACGCAGCCAATGCCACACAGGCCACAGTACTAAATTCACACATTTCTCGTCTGCTTGCGCTCAAAATGTTGCACTTTTGGCTCGTGGGAGACAGAAGCTTTCCGCAACCTGATGGTGGCGACCGTCACAAGGTACTCGGTCCCCAGCCGCCACAATTTCTCACGGTCTGCCGGCACGGCATTACACAAGCAAGCACATGTCCCACAACAGTACCTTGGCCCTCAACAATGCTGTTACTGGGAAAGTGCACCTAACCACGGACATGAGGAGAAGTGCTTGTGGGCAGGGACGGTACATCTTGCTGACGGCACACTGGGTTAACGTAGAGGAAGCCATGACCCTGTCGGACATTGGGAGACCATGTGACAGATATATGGAGGAGACAGTTTGTGGAAGGCTTTGTATGTCTTAGGGTCTTGAACTGTAGCCTCTTGGCAAGAGGAAGGCAGTGAAGGGCCTGGTGTTGTGTTGGTAGCTGAGGAGAATAAGCAAAAACGGCAATACACCAGAGAGGCTGGAACCTATTGGATTGCAGTACCCTGAACTAACCACACAACTAGAGGTAGCCGTGGAGCGTTCCTACGTTGATTCTAGACGCCTCGTCACAGCCTGAGAGCTAACTACACCTAAAGGCAGAAAGATGAAAGCTATCTGCCCTGGAGCAGATCCCCAAAGAAAATAGGAAGCCCCCAAACATGTAATGGCGGTTAGACAAGAAGAAGCACGGACACAGACAGAAAATAGAATGAGCAAACGCTGGGGCCCAATCTGTCTAGACAGAAAAGTACAGGAAAGGATTCTCACTGCAATCCAAAAAAAAACCCTAAAAAATACCAACTCTTCTGATTGCAAAAACACCTGAGATCACACGATCTCTACCACCTACATCAGATCTCTGGTGTAACAAAACTAAGCCGCAGCCACTGAAAAAACAGGAAAAAGCAAATGAACAAATAACAGTGGCTTCAGATAAACTGAGAGGAGCACAAGCCCCCCGGAGGGGACCTGGCTGACCGCCACAGAAGTGCAGGGAACAATGCAAAAATCAAGCACAAAAATAAAAGCAGAAAATATCTTATCTGATAGCAGAAGATGCAGGCAAAACTCAGCAAACTTCCAAATGAACCAGGAAACACAATTGAGACAAGAACAATTGATCACTGGCAACCATCATGGGAGGGAACCTCCCTTATATCAAACCAGTCAGAGATCCCAGATTGTCATTCCTCGCTGAAAGGTTCAGTACTGTCTGTAACCACCAGAGGGAGCCTCTGCAAAGAAACCAACTCCAGCACATTCATAACAGTATCCCCTCTTGAGGAGGGGTCACTGAACCCTCACTTGTGCAACTAGGCCGATCAGGATGAGCTCGGTGATAGGCACGGATCAGTCTCCTAGCATGGATGTCCGAAGCAAACACCCAAGAATTGTCCTCCTGACCATAACCTCTCCACTTAACCAAATACTGGAGCCTCTGTCTAGAAAAACAAGAATCCAATATTTTCTCAACCACATACTCCAGATTGCCCTCAACCAAAACAGGGTCAGGAGTCGCAGCCATAGGAACCACTGACTCGACAAACCTCTTCAATAAGAACTTGTGCAACACGTTATGGATCTTAAATGTCCCTGGAAGAAGCAAACGGAAGGAAACAGGATTGATAATCTCCATGATCTTATAAGGTCCAATGAACCTAGGCTTAAACTTTGGAAATGCAACCCTCATAGGGATATTTCTTGAGGACAACCAAACCAAGTCCCCCACTTTAAACGAGGACCATCAGTCCTATGCCGGTTGTCAAACCGTTGGGCCTTCTCCTGAGAGAGAGACAACCTCTCCACTACCTGGTCCCAAATCTGCTGCATTCGCTCCACAACAGTGTCAACACCTGGACAGACAGAAGCCTCCGCCTGTCCCGAAGAAAATCGAGGGTGAAACCCAAAATTGCAGAAAAATGGAGACATCAAGGTGGCAGAGCTAGACCTATTATTAAGAGCAAACTCAGCCAAAGGCAAAAAA
>JARQOD010000001.1:807231363-807346180 GCA_033576555.1 Oophaga sylvatica
TTTATTGCATTTACAGATGCACTGCTCTAGAGAAAAGTGGAGCATCACGCCGCGTCATCCAGGCTCTAAAAGAGTTCTTAAAAAATGGATAAAGAGTAGTGTTGAGCGATACTGCTCGATATCTAAAAATATTGTATCGAAATGGTATCGCCGATATCACTAAATATCGTCGATATCCGATTCCGATACCGGAAGTCCAATGTAAGTCTATGGGAACAAAAAATCGCAACCAAAAAAAAACTTTCTTTCGTTGTAAACACAAAATATACACACATAGAATACATATTATATATATATATATATATATATATATATAATATATATATATATATATATATATATATACATGTCATTGTGACATATATATATACATATATTTATAGTTTATACACTTCTACATAGTAAAATAGACTCTGATTCAATTGCCGGGTAAAGCCGTGACATACCCCATAGAAGTCGACGGGCTCGGTGCCGAGTACCCCCAAAACCTCTTGCTCTGTGCGACTCAACTTGGGCGTCACGAACAGGATTCTGTAGCTCGCTATAAGCGAGTCCTGTGTGCCTGAATTGAACTGGTTTTGTGCTTGAGAATTGCTAAAATCATCAGAGAATGTATTTGCCATTTTTCCGCCATATCTGCGTCACGACGAGGCACTGGTGAAGAAGAAGGGCGTGCTCTTCGTGGGTGTACACTCACTCAGTGGCCGACCACTCTAAATGGTACTGCAATGTAAGATCGTGCCCCACAGCTCTTGAGTTCCGCCTCCTCATCCTCCTCAGTGTGCGGAAACTAACACGAAGGTCCCGCCTCACTACAAAAGAGGGGCCCCCCTCCAGATGCTAATGACACATGTGACTTGGCAGAGATGGCTAATGGACACGAGCAGAAGTGTGAAGGGATGGAGCAGTCAGAGCTCTCCCCCCACGGAAGCGACCCGATCGCCACGGAACCACCGTTGGGCACCCGGCCTGGAAACCCTCCTACGCTGCAAGAAGCGGAGGATACCCTGAGAGACCTGGCCCGGCACCGGGAGGAGGTCGCCAGGATGGAAGCCAGCTGGCGTGCCCTAAAACTAAACTTGGAGCGGCGCCAATCCCTCTTACCTGAAGTGTCTGTACCGGAAGGTGAGGCACCCGTTCTAGTAGAGGAGTCCGTGCGGGCATCCCAGCCCTTGCAATGTGATCCGGTTGACGTTGTCGCAGTGGAGGCACCCGTTCCTGCAAAAACCTCTGCACCGGCAGCACCCCAGATCCCGCTGTCTGCCCCCGTCGCTGAGACAGAAGAAGCGACACCCGTCCTCATGGAGGAGGCCGCGCAGGCACCAGAGGTCTACCAGTCTGTACCGGAGCCCCGACTGTCATCTGTTCCAGAGCCGGCTGCTTCCTCCGCAGGTGAGCGCCGCCAGGACTGGGGGGCGCCAGGAGAGCTGCCGAAAACCGGACACTGTAAGCTGCAGTTTGATGGTGGAGACATGGAGCTGCTGGTGGAGGAGAATTTCAACCGGCGTCAGGAGGAAGAGTGGAGACGTTGGGAGCGGGAAGCAGAGCGACAAAGGGAGCAGCGAGAATCCCAAAAGCTTCGCCAACGTCAGCTGGAGAAGGACCGGGCAGATAAGGACCGGATGAGAAAAGATAAAGGAACACTGTGGGAGCCGCGGCGTAAGGGTGCAGTACGGAGCTTTAAATTGAAAGGTGGTTGGGGCTTCAAACCAGGAGCCTGGACTTTATTTAGAAGTTTTTGTGAACCGGCGGGACGTGGAGGCTCACCTCCCAGAAGGACACCCGGGGAGGGACCTGTTGCCAGGAGACTTGGTGACTTACACCCGACACTTGGGTTACAATGGATGGTACGCCCTAAATGTTACCAGGTGCGACCCCTACTCCCCAGAGTGTCAGGAACCTGTGAGACCCTCGGAGCCTTCAGCCTCCCACATCCAGGCCTCTGCAAAAGTGCCCACCCCACGCCGTAAATCTCCCCAGCCTCCCTCAGTGGTCTCCTCAGCAGCCCCAGCTATGGACATGATAAGTATAGCTGGCCCGTACCCGGCGCCTGTTAGGACCCTGGGGTTCGTTCAGTCCGGGACATAGGGTTCCAGACGCGGAGGGAGATGAAAGAGGTGGCCACACAGACCCAGATAGCGGGTCACGACTTGACTGTACAGGCCACACGACGTCATCAGGTCCTGGTGGTCCTTGGTGTCTCGGATGTTTGGCAAGCATCAGAAGAGCACCAGGTGGTACCTGGAACACCCCTGCCAAAGAATTATAAATAACCCGGACAGGGTCCCTGTATGTAAATAGTTAAATATGTAAATAGTTAAATTGTTGATGTACCCGGACGGGTGAATGTTCATAAAAAAAATTTTTAATTTAATAAAAAACACAATACAGTTTTCATTACTTTTATTACAGTCTCATCTTGCGACGCCATCGATCTCCTGTAAAAAAATGAAAAAAAAAAACAGCAGTATACCACCTGTCCGACGCAGTCCATAGTAACGAGTGTCCCACGACGATCCAGCTCTGCTACATCAGAATGACAGGCAGAGCCTGTCATCCCGGCGCAGCACAGCTGATTACCTGCTTCCCCGGCGGTGACGTCAACGGACTGACTGCTTTACGGCCGGGATTACCCAGCAGTCACTGCAGTTATCGCGAGAAACTGCATGTGACCGCCGGGGAGAAGAGGATGGCGGCCATGAAGCAGTCCAGGCCGTGACCGCCGGAGATCTTCTGCCAGGTAAGTGCCGCTGACTCCTGACAGACCCGACCGACGGACACTGACAGTGACAGACCCGACCGACGGACACTGACAATGACAGTGACAATCCCGATTCCGGTATTCGATATGATGAAAATATCGGTATTCGGAATCGAAAGGCCGATACAGCTAATATCGGCCGATATCCGATATTTGCAGTATCGTATCGCTCAACACTAATAAAGAGAGATGGTGAAATACAGTGTCTTGAAAAAGTATTCATACCCTGTGAACTTTTCCCCATTTGTTTTACTTTACACCCACAAACTTAAATGCATTTTATTGAAATTGTATGAGATATACCAGCATGAAGTAATTGTGAAGTGTAAAGGAAATCAGGGGAGGACATACCAGAGGTGCAGAGGAGCCCTTGCAGCGTGGCTAATACTAAGGGCAACCTGGCCTGATTGTTGGAGCCTGTGGCTCCATAGCCACATTGCCCTCATATGCGGCGGGCAGGGAGTGATCACTGCAGCTTCGCAGCCTAAAAGAGGAAATGTCCTCAGCTTCCTGCCCTGCGCTTTGTCTGACACAGGCGCATGGCTGGCTGATGTCAGCAAACAGCAGCGTGTGCCTGTGTCAGAGACAAAGTTGCCAGTGATGATGATGTGTTATGAATGTGCTAGAGATGGTTTCTGAGCAGAGGCTCCCTCTGGTGGTTACAGACAGTACTGAACCTTTCAGCGAGGAATGGCAATCTGGGATCACTGACTGGACTGATATAAGGGAGGTTCCCTCCCATGATGGTCTCCGGTGATCAATTGTTCTTGTCTCAATTCTGGTTCCTGGTTCATTTGGAAGTTGCTGGAGTCTTGCCTGCACCTGCTGCTTTCAGATAAGATATTTTCTGCTTTTCTTTTTGTGCTTGCTTTTTTCATAGTTTTCTGCACTTTTGTGGAGGTCAGCCTGGTCCCCTCCTGGGGCCTGTGCTCCTCTCAATTTATCTGTAGCCACTGTTATTTGTTAATTTGCTTTTTCCTGTTTTTTCAGGGGCTGCGGCTTTGTTTTGTTACACCAGAGATCTGATTTAGGTGGTAGAGATCGTGTGATCTCAGGTTTTTTGGCAATCAGAAGTGCTGGTATTTTTTAGGGTTTTTGTTGGATTGCAGTCAGAATTCTTTCCTGTACTTTTCTGTCTAGACAGATTGGGCCCCAACGTTTGCTCATTCAATTTTCTGTCTGTGTCCGTGCTATCTTCTTGTCTAACCGCCATTATATGTTTAGGGGCTTCCTATTTTCTTTGGGGATCTGCTCCGGGGCAGATAGCTTTCATCTTTCTGCCTTTAGGTGTAGTTATCTCTCAGGCTGTGACGAGGCGTCTAGGATCAACGTAGGAACGCTCCACGGCTACCTCTAGTTGTGTGGTTAGTTCAGGTTACTGCAATCCAATAGTTTCCAGCCTCTCTGGTGTATTACCATTTTTGCTTTTTCTCCTCAGCTACCTAAACATAACAGTATCACCGGCCCAAAACTAAAATTATATGGTACTCACAGAAGGGAAAAATAGTGTGGAAAGAAAAAAGTTGTCAGAGATTTTTTTTTTCTGTTTGTTGCATTTTTTCCCTCTTTCTCTCTGGGTGCTGAGGAGGATTTTTTTTCTCTCAATGGAGTTTGCACAGTTGTCTGACCTGTTTTCCAGAGTGAAAAGTGCTAGTTGGTTTACCAAGCTTGACCTCAGGGGGGCGTATAACCTTATTCGTATTAAGCACGGGGATGAATGGAAGACGGCGTTTAATACCCCAGAGGGGCATTTTGAGTACCTAGTGATGCCCTTTGGGCTCACTAATGCTCCTTCCGTCTTCCAATCCTTCATGAATGATATTTTCAGGGATTTTGTGGATAAATTTTTGATTGCTTATTTGGATGATATCTTGATTTTTTCCAATGACTGGGACTCTCATGTGAAACATGTTCGGACTGTTTTTCAGATTTTGAGAGAGAATGCACTGTATGTGAAGGGATCAAAGTGTCTTTTTGGCGTACAGAAGGTCTCATTTCTGGGATTCATTTTGTCTCCGTCTGTTATTGAAATGGACCCGGTCAAGGTTCAGGCCATCTGTGATTGGATCCAACCTACTTCATTGAAGGCTCTTCAGAGATTTTTGGGTTTTGCCAATTTTTATCATAAATTTATTGGTAATTTCTCTGGTATTGTTAAACCATTGACTGATCTGACCAAAAAGGGTTCCGATGTGGTGAATTGGCCTCCTGAGGAAGTTTCTACATTTCAGGAACTTAAGCAGAGATTCATTTCTGCTCCTGTTCTACGGCAGCCTGATGTTTCTCTGCCGTTTCAGGTGGAGGTTGATGCCTCTGAGATTGGGGCAGGTGCCGTTTTGTCCCAAAGGGATCCAGAGACCTCTAAGAGTAACCCTTGTGCCTTTTTCTCTCGAAAGTTTTCTCCAAATGAACGTAATTATGACGAGGGTAATCGGGAGTTATTGGCCATGAAGTGGGCCTTTGAAGAGTGGAGACATTGGCTGGAAGGAGCCAAACATCAGGTGGTGGTCCTCACGGACCATAAGAACCTGGTTTATCTCGAATCAGCCTAGTGACTTAATCATAGACAGGCCAGGTGGGCCTTGTTTTTCACACGTTTTAATTTTGTGGTTTCTTTCCTTCCTGGCACTAAGAATGTTAACCCCTTCATGACCCAGCCTATTTTGACCTAAATGACCTGGCCATTTTTTGCAATTCTGACCAGTGTACCTTTATGAGGTAATAACTCAGGAACGTTTCAACGGATCCTAGCGATTCTGAGATTGTTTTTTCGTGACATATTGGGCTTCATGTTAGTGGTAAATTTAGGTCGAAAATTTTTGCGTTTATTTGTGAAAAAAATGGAACTTTGGCCAAAATTTTGAAAATTTTGCAATTTTTACATTTTGAATTTTTATTCTGTTAAACCAGAGAGTTATGTGACACAAAATAGTTAATAAATAACATTTCCCACATGTCTACTTTACATCAGCACAATTTTGGGAACAACATTTTTTTTTGTTAGGAAGTTATAAGGGTTAAAAGTTGACCGGCGATTTCTCATTTTTACAGCAAAATTTACAAAACCATTTTTTTTAGGGACCACCTCACATTTGAAGTCACTTTGAGGGTCTATATGGCAGAAAATACCCAAAAGTGACATCATTATAAAAACTGCACCCCTCAAGCTACTCAAAACTACATTCAAGAAGATTATTAACCCTTCAGGTGCTTCACAGGAACTAAAGCAACGTGGAAGGAAAAAATTGACATTTTAATTTTTCCAACAAAATTTTTCTTTTAGCATCAATTTTTTCATTTTTGCATGGGCAACAGGATAAAATGGACCCTAAAATTTGTTGGGCAATTTGTCTTGAGTACACAGATACCTCATATGTGGTCATAAACCACTGTTTGGGCACACGGCAGGGCTCAGAAGGGAAGGAGCGCCATTTGACTTTTTGAATGGAAAATATGCTGGAATATTTAGCGGTTGCCATGTCGCATTTGGAGAGTCCCTGTGTGCCTAAACATTGGAGCTCCCCCACAAGTGACCCCATTTTGGAAACTAGACCCCCCAAGGAACTTATCTAGATGCAGAGTGAGCACTTTGAACCCCCAGGTGCTTCACAAATTGATCTGTAAAAAAAAGAAAGTACTTTTTTTTTTCACAAAAATTTTCTTTTAGCCTCAGTTTTTTCATTTTCACATGGGAAACAGGATAAAATGGATCCTATAATTTGTTGGGCAATTTCTCCTGAGTACACCGATACCTCATATGTGGTCATAAACCACTGTTTGGGCGCACGGCAGGGCTCAGAAGGGAAGGAGCGCCATTTGACTTTTTGAATGGAAAATATGCTGGAATATTTAGCGGTTGCCATGTCGCATTTGGAGAGTCCCTGTGTGCCTAAACATTGGAGCTCCCCCACAAGTGACCCCATTTTGGAAACTAGACCCCCCAATGAACTTATCTAGATGCAGAGTGAGCACTTTGAACCCCCAGGTGCTTCACAAATTGATCCGTAAAAAAAAGAAAGTACTTTTTTTTCACAAAAATTTTCTTTTAGCCTCAGTTTTTTCATTTTCACATGGGCAACAGTATAAATTTGTTGGGCAATTTCTCCTGAGTACACCGATACCTCATATGTGGTCATAAACCACTGTTTGGGCGCACGGCAGGGCTCAGAAGGGAAGGAGCGCCATTTGACTTTTTGAATGGAAAATATGCTGGAATATTTAGCGGATGCCATGTCGCATTTGGAGAGTCCCTGTGTGTCTAAACATTGGAGCTCCCCCACAAGTGACCCCATTTTGGAAACTAGACCCCCCAGGGAACTTACCTAGATGCAGAGTGAGCACTTTGAACCCCCAAGTGCTTCACAAATTGATCCGTAAAAAAAAGAAAGTACTTTTTTTTTCACAAAAATTTTCTTTTAGCCTCAGTTTTTTCATTTTCACATGGGCAACAGTATAAATTGGATCCTAAAATTTGTTGGGCAATTTCTCCTGAGTACACAGATACCTCATATGTGGTCATAAACCACTGTTTGGGCGCACGGCAGGGCTCAGAAGGGAAGGAGCGCCATTTGACTTTTTGAATGGAAAATTAGCTCCAGTCGTTAGCGGACACCATGTCATGTTTGGAGAGCCCCTGTATGCCTAAACTTTGGAGCTCCCCCATAAATGACCACATTTTGGAAACTAGACCCCCTAAGAAACTTATGCAGATGCACAGTGAGCACTTTGAACCCCCAGGTGCTTCACAAAAGTTTATAACGCAGAGCAGTGAAAATAAAAAATCATTTTTTTTTCTCAAAAAATGATTATTTAGCCCCCTATTTTTTATTTTCACAATGGTTACAGGAGAAATTGGACCCCAAAAGTTGTTGTCTAATTTGTCCTAAGTACGCTAGTACCTCACATGTGGGGGAGAACCACTTTTTGGGCACACGTCAGGGCTTGAAAGGGATGTAGTGATGCTTTGAAATGCCGACTTGATGGAATGGTCTGCGGGCGGGCAGAGCCCCTGATGTGCCTAAACAGTAGAAACCCCCCACAAGTGACCACGTTTTGTAAACTAGACCCCGCAAGGAACTTAACTAGATGTGTGGTGAGCACCTTGAACCCCCACGTGCTTCACAGAAGTTTGTAATGCAGAGCCATGAAAATAAAAAATCATTTTTTTCCTCAAAAACTGATTTTTTTAACCCGCAATTTTTTATTTTCACAAGGGTAACAGTAGAAATTGGAACACAAAAGTTGTTGTACAGTTTGTCCTGAGTACACTGGTACCCCATATGTGGGGGGGAACCACTGTTTTGGCGCATGGGAGAGCACAGAAGGGAAGGAGCGCCATTTTGGAATGCAGACTTGATGGAATGTTCTGTGGGCGTCATGTTGCGTTTGCAGAGCCCCTGATGTGCCTAAACAGTAGAAACCCCCCACAAGTGACCCCATTTTGGAAACTAGACCCCCCAAGGAGCTTATCTAGATGTGTAGTGAGCACTTTGAACCCCCAAGGGCTACACAGAAGTTTATAACGCCGGGCCATGAAAATAAAAAAATCATATTTTTTCCACAAACATGATCTTTTAGTCCCCAATTTTTTTATTTTCCCAAGGGTAACAGGAGAAATTAGACCTCAAAAGTTGTTGTCCAATTTGTCCTGAGTACGCTGATATCCCATATGTGGGAGAAAACTACTGTATGGGCACACTTCGGGGCTCGGAAGGGAAGTAGTGACGTTTTGAAATGCCTACTTGATGGAATGGTCTGCGGGCGTCATGTTACGTTTGCAGAGTCCCTGATGTGCCTAAACAGTATAAACTCCCCACAAGTGACCCCATTTTGGAAACTAGACCCCGCAAGGAACTTATCTAGATGTGTGGTGAGCACTTTGAACCCCCAAATTCTTCACAGAAGTATATAACGCAGAGCCGTGAAAATAAAAAATCATTTTTTTTCCACAAAAATAACTTTTTTAGTCCCCAATTTTTTTTTCCCAACAGTAACAGGAGAAATTAGACCCCCAAAGTTGTTGTGCAATTTTTCCCGAGTACGCTGATACCCCATATGTGGGGTAAACCACTGTTTGGGCACACGTCGGGGCTTGGAATAAAGGGAGCACTGTTTGACTTTTTGAACGCAAATTTGCAGGAATCAATAGTGGCGCCATGTCGCGTATGGAGACCCCCTGATGTACCTAAATAGTGGAAACCCCTCAATTCTAACTCCAACCCTAACCCCAACACACCCCTAACCCCAACCGTAACCCCTACACACCCCTAACCCTAATACAAACAATAACCATAACCCTAACCCCAACACACCCCTAACCCTAATCCCAACTTTAACCATAAACCTAACCACAAGCCTAACCCTAATCCCAACCCTAACCCCAAAACACCCCTAACGCTTATCCTAACTCTAACCCTAACCACAAACCTAACCCTAATCCCAACCCTAAACCTAATTCCAACTCTAACCCTAATTCCAACCCTTAACCTAGTTCTAACCCTAACCCTAGTTCTAACTCTAAGGCTGGGTTCATATTGCGTTTTACCAGCCCGTTCAACACGTAGCGTTGACGGGCTGGTAACGGTATAGCATAACGCGATCGCGTTATGCTATACCCGCTAGTGCAGAGGAATCAGCGATGATTCATCTGTGCTAGCGGTGACGGAGCCCACACGCTGCAGCCTGCGTCCAAGGCTCCGTCACTGAATGACGACACGTCGCGAACGCATGCCGCTTCATGGCATGCGTTGCGATGCGCACACAAATGGGGTGAATGGCAGCGTTAACGGACTGCGTTACACCGCGTTATACCGCGGTGAAACGCAGTCCATCTAACGGACTGCCATAATGCAATATGAACCCAGCCTGACCCTAAGGCCCCGTGCACACGTTGCGGATTCACTTGCGGATTTTTCTAAAATCCGCAGGTAAAACGACCTGCCTTTTACCTGCGTATTTAGTGCGGATTTTGCTGCGGTTTTTCTCTGCGGTTTTACGCCTATAATAGAATAGGTGTAAAATCGCTGCGGAATCCGCACAAAGAATTGACATGCTGCGGATTTAAAACCGCAGCAAATCTGCGCTGAAAAATCTGCAGCATGTGCACAGCGTTTTTTTTTACCATTTATTTGCATTGTACTGTACATGGTTTCTGGATCTGCTGTGGATCCGCAGCGCCAAATCCGCTGCGGATCCGCAGCGAAATCAGCTGCGGATCAGCAGCGAAATCAGCTGCGGATTAGCAGCGAAATCCGCTGCGGATCAGCAGCGAAATCATCAGCGAATCAGCAGCGAAATCAGCAGCGGATCAGCAGCGAAATCAGCTGCGGATCAGCAGCGAAATCAGCTGCGGATCAGCAGCGAAATCCGCTGCTGATCCGCAGCTGATTTCGCTGCTGATCCGCAGCTGATTTCGCTGCTGATCGCTGCTGATTTCGCTGCTGATTCGCTGCTGATTTCGCTGCTGATCCGCAGTGAAATCAGCAGCGGATCAGCAGCGAAATCAGCAGCGGATCAGCAGCGAAATCAGCTGCGGATCAGCAGCGAAATCCGCTGCTGATCAGCAGCGAAATCAGCTGCGGATCAGCAGCGAAATCCGCTGCGGATCAGCAGCGAAATCAGCTGCGGATCCGCAGCAAAATCCGCAACGTGTGCACAGGGCCTAATAGGAAAAAAAAAAAATTCTTTATTATTTGTCCCTACCTATGACAGGGGGGTTCACTTACTTTTTTTTATTTTGATCACTGTGACAGTTTATCACAGTGATCAAAATAAAATTTTTGACTCTGCAGGGCGCACTGCGCATGCGCCGGCCGGCGGGCGCACTGCGCATGCGCCCGCCATTTTCCAAGATGGCGGCGCCCATGAAGAATCCTGGGCAGCCGCCGGGAAGGATCCAGGACATCGGTGGACCGGGAGAGGTGAGTATGGGTGTCGGAAGGTGAGGGGGGGTTATCGGAAGGTGGGGGCAGCGGAGGCCAGGACGAGGGGAGCTTTTAGTGACGGCGGTGACCGACCGCTGCCATCTTTCGGTGGCGGCGGCCGATCGCCGCTGTGAATCCGTGTGGGGGGGTCAGGGCTCGGTGTCCAGCCATGGCCGATGCTATTGCAGCATCGGCCATGGCTGGATTGTAATATTTCACCAATTATATTGGTGAAATATTACAGATTGCTCTGATTGGCTGTTTCACTTTTAACAGCCAATCAGAGCGATCGTGGCCACGGGGGGGTTAAGCCAACCCCCCCTGTGGTGAAGCACAAAGGGTCCTGTAACTGCGGGTCGGGTGACCTTTGAGTGACCCCGGTCTCCCGGCCCGCAGGAACGCGATCCTTTCATGACGCCACATAGGCGTCATGGGTCGGATTGGCACTGACTTTCATGACGCCTACGTGGCGTCACAGGTCGGGAAGGGGTTAAGGCAGATGCCCTCTCAAGGAGTTTCTTTGCGGATTCTCCTGAGTCATCTGATCCTGCTGTTATTTTGAAAGAGGGTGTAGTACTTTCCGCCATCTCGCCCAATTTGAGACTGGCTCTGGAGGGGTGCCAGGAGGATAAACCTGAGCGCTGCCCTATTGGGAAATTGTTTGTCCCAGACCAGTGGAAGAAGAGTGTGATGTCTGAGATTCATTGTTCCACGTTGGCTGGTCATCCCGGGATTTTTGGTACCAGAGACTTGGTGAGTCGGTCCTTTTGGTGGCCTACTTTGTCTCGTGACATCAGGGACTTTGTGCAGTCCTGTGGGACTTGCTTTCGTTCCAAGCTTTGCTCTCGCTCTAGTGGTTTGTTGATGCCATTACCTGTGCCCAAGAGGCCATGGACCCATATCTCTATGGATTTTATTTCCGACCTCCCTGTCTCTCAGAGAATGACCGTTATCTGGGTAATCTGTGATAGGTTTTCCAAGATGATACTTCTTGTGCCATTGCCTAAGTTGCTTTCCTCCTCCAAGTTGGTGCCTTTGTTCCTTCAGCACGTGGTTCGGTTGCACGGCATTCCGGAGAACATTGTGTCTGACAGAGGAGTCCAGTTTGTTTCCAGATTTTGGAGGACATTTTGTTCTAAACTTGGTGTTCAATTATCTTTCTCCTCTGCATTTCATCCTCAGACCAATGGACAAACCGAGAGAACAAACCAGACCTTGGAGACTTATTTGAGATGTTTTGTGTCTGCTGATCAAGATAACTGGGTCTCTTTTTTGCCTTTGGCTGAGTTTGCTCTTAATAATAGGGCTAGCTCTGCCACCTTGATGTCTCCATTTTTCTGCAATTCTGGGTTTCACCCTCGATTTTCTTCGGGACAGGCGGAGGCTTCTGTCTGTCCGGGTGTTGACTCTGTTGTGGAGCGTATGCAGCAGATTTGGGACCAGGTAGTGGAGAGGTTGTCTCTCTCTCAAGAGAAGGCCCAGCGGTTTGCCAACCAGCATAGGACTGATGGTCCTCGGTTTAAAGTGGGGGACTTGGTTTGGTTGTCCTCAAGAAATATCCCTATGAGGGTTGCATCTCCTAAGTTTAAGCCTAGGTTCATTGGACCTTATAAGATCATGGAGATTCATAATCCTGTTTCCTTTCGTTTACTTCTTCCAGGGACATTTAAGATCCATAACGTGTTCCACAAGTCCTTATTGAAGAGGTTTGTCGAGCCAGTGGTTCCTATGGCTGCACCTCCTGACCCTGTTTTGGTTGAGGGCAATCTGGAGTATGTGGTCGAGAAAATATTAGATTCTCGTTTTTCTAGACGGAAACTCCAGTATTTGGTTAAGTGGAGAGGTTATGGTCAGGAGGACAATTCTTGGGTGTTTGCTTCGGACATCCATGCTAGGAGACTGATCCGTGCCTATCACCGAGCTCATCCTGATCAGCCTGGTTGCACAAGTGAGAGTTCGGTGACCCCTCCTCAAGGGGGGGTACTGTTGTGAATGTGCTAGAGATGGTTTCTGAGCAGAGGCTCCCTCTGGTGGTTACAGACAGTACTGAACCTTTCAGCGAGGAATGGCAATCTGGGATCACTGACTGGACTGATATAAGGGAGGTTCCCTCCCATGATGGTCGCCGGTGATCAATTGTTCTTGTCTCAATTGTGGTTCCTGGTTCATTTGGAAGTTGCTGGAGTCTTGCCTACACCTGCTGCTTTCAGATAAGATATTTTCTGCTTTTCTTTTTGTGCTTGCTTTTTTCATAGTTTTCTGCACTTTTGTGGAGGTCAGCCTGGTCCCCTCCTGGGGCCTGTGCTCCTCTCAATTTATCTGTAGCCACTGTTATTTGTTCATTTGCTTTTTCCTGTTTTTTCAGTGGCTGCGGCTTTGTTTTGTTACACCAGAGATCTGATTTAGGTGGTAGAGATCGTGTGATCTCAGGTTTTTTGGCAATCAGAAGTGCTGGTATTTTTTAGGGTTTTTGTTGGATTGCAGTCAGAATTCTTTCCTGTACTTTTCTGTCTAGACAGATTGGGCCCCAACGTTTGCTCATTCTATTTTCTGTCTGTGTCCGTGCTATCTTCTTGTCTAACCGCCATTATATGTTTGGGGGCTTCCTATTTTCTTTGGGGATCTGCTCCGGGGCAGATAGCTTTCATCTTTCTGCCTTTAGGTGTAGTTATCTCTCAGGCTGTGACGAGGCGTCTAGGATCAACGTAGGAACGCTCCACGGCTACCTCTAGTTGTGTGGTTAGTTCAGGTTACTGCAATCCAATAGGTTTCAGCCTCTCTGGTGTATTACTGTTTTTGCTTTTTCTCCTCAGCTACCTAAACATAACAATGATGCTGCAGGGGAACAGATATAGAGGTGAGTGTTCTGTTTGTTTGCTTTTATTTTTTAAACAATACACTGGGGCGAGGTCCAATCAGTGGCGGTGGGGGAGAAGAGAACAATGATGTGGATGGTGAAGAGACAATGATGGCAGTGGCGGACAACAATGATGGAGGTGGGGGAGAAGGCAGTAATGGAGGTGGGGAGAAGGCAAAGATAGAAGTGGGGGAGAAGACAATGATAGAGGTGGGAGAGAAGACAATGATAGTGATGTGGAGAAGACAATGATAGAGGTGCTGAGAAGACAATGATGGAGGTGGGGAGAAGGCAATGAAGGAGGTGGGGGAGAAGGCAATGATGGATGTGGGGAGGACAATGATGTGGGTGGTGGAGAGGACAATGATGGAGGTGATGGAGAAGGCAATGATGAAGGTGGGGAGGACAATGATGTGGGTGGTGGAGAGGACAATGATGGAGGTGGGGAGAAGACAATGATAGTGATGTGGAGAAGACAATGATAGAGGTGCTGATAAGACAATGATGGAGGTGGGGGAGAATGCAATGATGTAGGTGGGGAGGACAATGATGTGGGTGGTGGAGAGGACAATGATGGAGGTAATAGAGAAGGCAATGATGAAGGTGGGGAGGACAATGATGTGGGTGGTGGAGAGGACAATGATAGAGGTGCTGAGAAGGCAATGATGGAGGTGGGGAGAAGGCAATGATGGATGTGGGGAGGACAATGATGTGGGTGGTGGAGAGGACAATGATGGAGGTGGGGGAGAAAGCAATGATGGAGGTGGAAGAGGGGGCAATGATGGAGGAGGTGGAGAGGACAATTATGGAGGTGGGGTCAGGGCAATGATGGAGGTGGGGAGAGGACAATTAGGGGGTGGGGGAGATGTCAGTGATGGAGGTGGGGAGAGGACAATGAGGGGGTGAGGGAGATGTGAGTGGTGGAGGTGGGGGAGAGGACAATGATGTAGGTGGGAGAGAGGACAATGGGTGTGGGGGATTGGGATGGGAGGAAGGGGGATTTATAATGGACTTACCAGGGGGGTGGGGAAGGGGAGGAGGTTTTAGATATGGATGTAAAATGAATTGGGTGGTGGAGGAGGGTGCTAAGTCCCTGATAGCATCACAATGAATTGTGAGATGGGAGGACGCTATCAGGGACTTAAAATTTATTGGGGACTGGGAGAGAAGAGGGTAAAGTGCATAGGACAATTTATAATGAATTGAAAGCTGGGAGAAGATGCTGTCAGGGACTTGTAATAAATTGGGAGGGGGCGGAGGTTGTTCAGTACCTAATAATGTCTTCTCTCACCCCCAAATTCATTATGATGCTATCAAGTACTTATAATGAATGGGGGGGAAACAGGATAGGGACTAAGACTGTGTGCACACATTAAGGATTTGCTGGAGAAAATTCTTCTGCATATCCTAATGTGTTGGCAGGAAGAAGGCTGCGTAAAATACATTTTTTGCTACCGTATGTTTTTTTTACATGGTTTTGTTGCGTATTTTCCCCCATTAGCATAGGTGAATACACTGTAAGAATTGACATTATGCAGATTTTAATCTGCAGCAAATTTGCGAAGAAAAAATAAGCAACGTGTGCATGAGAGTTCAGGAATCTCATTCACTTTACCAGTACTCTACCTTGCATGCTTTCCGAGGGGGAAAATAGCCTTACATTTAATTGGGGAGAGTCACAGACTGAACAATCTATATTATTGTATGGCAGAGATCATAGTTAATGGGGGGGTACAGTGCTGCTTATCACTTTATAATTTGATTGGTGCGTGGTTAGTAGTATATTAATGGTGGGGTATATATCAGTATTCAGGGGAGCAACACAGGGGAGACACATGTATGTATGTATAAAATGTATGTGAACTAATTATTTTCAGGCCTGCGATGATCGTCGTGACAAGACAATTCGCGGCTGGCGATGTGAACATGAGGGTCTGACCAGATGAAGAATCAGCAGAAATTGACTGTAATCAGACAAAACATCAGCAGTAAGCACCTTCATGTAAATATTATTCTGTATCTGCACTGTGTGAGGTGGAGTGATAATGTTATCTGTAAAATTCCTTAGGCCACATTATCACTTTTGGGTGGTATGTCCGTGCGCTGCCAGATTTTTTTTATTGGATGGCTCTTAGAGTTTTATAGATCCATTCACATATCCGTGAAAATCACGGATGTGAGAATGAGATACGTGAGGGTCAGAGAATGTCCCTCTCTGATTCGATTTTGAGGATCAGAATAGGACATGCTCAGTGGGTCTGTAAAAGCGGGAAGCACACTGACACTGCACACGGATACAGGAATTTAGCCTTATTATGTATAGAACAGTCCCTTAGTAAATAGTATACCCACTTATGTACAAAAGTGGTCAAAATTGTTGGTACCCCACGTTTAATGACAGAAAAACCCACAATGGTCACAGAAATAACTTGAATCTGACAAAAGTAATAATAAATCAAAAATCTATGAAAATGAACAAATGAAAGTCAGACATTGCTTTTCAACCATGCTTCCACAGATTTAAAAAAATAAAATAAAACTCATGAAATAGGCCTGGACAGAAATGATGGTACCCCTGAAAATAATGTGACAAAAGGGACATGTTAAACCAAGGTGTGTCCACTAATTAGCATCACAGGTGTCTACAATCTTAGAATCAGTGAGTGGGCCAGTATAGAGGGATACAGAAACTCACTGTGCTGTTTGGTGTCATGGTGTGTATCACACTCAACATGGACCAGAGGAAGCGAAGGAAAGAATTGTCTCAGGAGATTAGAAAGAAAATTATAGACAAACATGTTAAAGGTAAAAGACCATCTACAAGCACCTTGATGTTCCGGTGACTACAGTTGCACATATTATTCAGAAATTTAAGCTCAATGGGACTATAGCCAACCTCCCTGGATGTGGCCGCAGGAGGAAAATTGATGACGAATCAAAGAGACGGATAATACGAATGGTAACAAAAGAGCCCAGAAAAACTTCTAAATAGATTAAAGGTGAACTTCAAGCTCAATGAACATCAGTGTCAGATCGCACCACCCGTCGTTGTATGAGCCAAAGTGGACTTCATGAGAGACGACCAAGGAGGACACCATTGTTGAAAAAAAATCATAAAAAAGCCTGACTGGAATTTGCCAAACTACATGTTGACAAGCCACAAAGCTTCTGAGAGAATGTCCTATGGACAGATGAGACAAAAATGGAACTTTTTGGCAAGGCACATCAGCTCTATGTTCACAGGCGGAAAAATGAAGCATATCAAAAAAAGAACACTATCCCTACTGTGAAACATGGAGGTTCTGTTATGCTCTGGGGCTGCTTTGCTGCATCTGGCACAGGATGTCTAGAATCTGTGCAGGGTACAGTGAAATCTCAAGACTATCAAGGGATTCTAGAGAGAAATGTGCTGCCCAGTGTCAGAAAGCTTGGTCTCAGTCGCAGGTCATGGGTCTTGCAACAGGATGACCCAAAAAACACAGCTAAAAACACCCAAGAATGGCTAAGAGGAAAACATTGGACTGTCCTGAAGTGGCTTTCTATGAGCCCTGACCTAAATGTTATTGAGCATCTTTGGAAAGAGCTGAAACATGCCGTCTGGAAAAGGCAACTTTCAAACACAACTGAAGCAGTTTGCTCTTGAGGGGTGGGCCAAAATACCTGTCGAGAGGTGCAGAAGTCTAATTGACAGTTACAGGAATCGTTTGATTGCAGTGATTGCCTCAAAAGGTTGTGCAACAAAAAATTAAGTTAAGGGTAACATCATTTCTGTCCAGGTCTATTTCATGTGTTTTATTTTTTTTTAAATTCTGTGGAAACATGGTTGAAAATCAATGTCTGACTTTCATTTGTTCATTTTCATAGGTTTTTTATTTATTATTACTTTTGTCAGATTCGAGTTATTTCTGTGACCATTGGGACTATAAATTTGCTAATGGACCGCACAGTCCTAATCCCTGTCTACAGACTGGATTCTGTCACTATCCCTGCTCTTGCGACTCTCTCTAACTTCCTAAGCTATGTAATACCAGCAGCAAAGCAAACAATTAGCACTTAGAAGGGCTGTTAGTAGGATGGTTCATATTCAGCACCAGTATCAACACCACAGGCCTCTGATTTGCTATACTGTGCACACAGAGGCTTAGACAAGACTGTTATGTTTTGGTAGCTGAGGAGAGCAGGCAAAAACGGCAATACACCAGAGAGGTTGGAATCTACTGGATTGCAGTACCCTGACTAACCACCACAACTAAAGGCAGCCGTGGAGCGTTCCTACGTTGGTCCTAGACGCCTCGTCACAGCCTGAGAGGTTAACTACACCTAAAGATAGAAAGAGGAAAGTTATCTGCCCCGGAGCAGATCCCCAAAGAACATAGGAAGTCCCCAAACATGTAATGGTGGTTAGACAAGAGGAAATACAGACACAGACAGAAAATAGTATGAGCAAACGTTGGGGCCCAATCTGCCTAAACAGAAAAGGATAGGAAGGATACTTACTGCAATCCAAAAAAAAACCTTAAAAAAACCAACGCTACTAATTGTAAAAACACCTGAGATCACACGACCTCTACCACCTAAATTAGTTCTCTGGTGTAACAAAACTAAGCCGCAGCCACTGAAAAAAACGGAAAAGGCAAATGAACAAACAACAGTGGCCCCAGAGGAACCGAGAGGAGCCCAAGCCCCCCGGGGAGGGGGACCTGGCTAACTTCACAGAAATGCAGAGAAATATGCAAATGGAAAGCACAAAAACAAAAAACAGAAAATATCTTATCTGAGAGCAGGAGAAGAGGCAAGACTCAGCAAGCTTCCAAGTGAACCAGGAAACAACGTTGAGACAAGAACAATTGATCACCGGCAACCATGATGGGAGGGAACCTCCCTTATATCCAGCCAGTCTGTAATTCCTGATTGCCAATCCTCATTGAATGGTTCAGTACTGTTTGTAACCACCAGAGGGAGCTTCTGCTCAGAATTCATTTCTAAAACATTCACAACACAAGACCTTTCTTCCTCCAATACGAAGTGTCACAGAGCTGTGCAATGAAGTCAGTGTGCCAAGCCGGATAGCGCCTGTTCTTTTATAACACCTGATGATGTCACAAGGCCAGCCAATCAAAGTACTGCCACAACCAAGATGGCAACTGCATTACAGTGACACTGTCACGCTGTATAGCAGATATATATATGAGATGTCAGTAATCTATATCAAAAGGGCAACATACTATATAACATGCGCATAGATATATTATAACATGGATTTACCTGACAGAATGTCCAGTGGTTCAAAACGGAATCCGTTATACGCTGTCTCCGGCTAGAGGGTGACCGGGGTCTACGCTGACCCTAAACTGGGGTCCTAACTAATCCCTCAACCTGGAGGTACTGTTAAAGGTACAGAGGTCCAGGCCACCAGCGTAAACCCTGTCTCCTATCAATCCCTGCCAACTGTATTCTAGTCCTAAGAAGGACCCTGAATACCACCAAAGGGAATGAACAGGTAACGGAGAATGAACAGAAAGACATACAAGAAAGAGAAGGAATAAAGTAAATAAAGTCTTACATACAACACTCACACACAGTAGGAACACCTAAGGTCTCAGAGATAAACTATAAGCTATAAGAGTAAAAACAACTAATGAACTTTTAGCTTAAATATTCTCAGAACCGATCCAGTCTGCTGAACTACATGAATGCTTTCACCGGCCTCTAACACCCAGACTGGCAGAAATATAAAGGAAACTAATTAGAACACAATCAAAAGCAGCCGGGCGAGGCTGCACCTAGCCTTAGCAAAGAGCTAGGAAAAATTAACTCTCACATTACCAAAAAACAAAGAAACAGCAGCTCAGCTGTGAGAAGTCAGAATGTGCAATCGCGACGATCTTCGTGGCGATGCACCCATGACAGTACCCCCCCTTCTACGAGGGGCCTCCGGACCCTCATGACCAGGTCTGTCCGGGTGAGTTGTGTGAAAGGTCCGTCCACGTTATCATTGACCACCACTGAAGGAGGTAGAGGTGACGGTATGACTGGTGCCACATACTTTTTAAGTAATGACTTGTGAAACACATTATGATTTTTAAACGTAGGAGGGAGGTCCAGACGAAATGCCACAGGATTAATTATGGAACTGATCCTGTACGGCCCGATGAATCTGGGACCCAACCTCCAGGAGGGAACTTTAAGTTTAATATTCCTGGTAGACAACCACACCAGATCATTCACCTTCAGATCTCGACCAGAAACTCTCCCCCTATCAGCCATCCGTTTGTAACGGTTCTCCGTAACCTTCAGTCTTAACTGATCTGGAACTATCAGTCTCCCTGGAAGTCCCACAGGGGCGTCCCCCTGAGGCCCCAATACCTCCCCCTCAAGCTCAGAGCATACAGCTGACACTACAACTCCCTCCTGAGGAATAGGAACCGGATCATCCATCCTCCCGGTCCCTGGGAAAGTACGAGATAAGGCATCAGGAAGCAACTTTATTGAGCAGTCATATGCGCGATGAGGAGGTAACTCTTTACACCCCTCCTCTGAGAACATCTCCCCAAAGTCCTCCAGAAAAGGAGGCAAAGTCCTAGGCACAACCGCACCGATGACCGTGCTCATGCAGTTATTCTTGCAAAATTCACCCCACTGGCTTATCTTTCTGGATTGCCAATCAATCACTGGGTTATGTTTAGCCAACCAAGGAAGTCCCAACACAATAGGAGTAGGTAGACCCTCCAACACATAACAAGACAATTGCTCTTTATGTATTGCCCCTACTCGCAGATCTATGTTATGAACAGCTTGAACCAAGCTACCTTGACCAAGAGGTCTAGAATCAATGGAGAGTATAGGGACCGGTTTGGCCAATACACTCAGTTGCATACCATGCACCTGGGCAAATCGAGCGTCCACCAGATTAGCCCCGGACCCACTATCAAGAAAAACAGAAATCCTCTCAGTTCTAGTACCAATCACCACCTCCGCAGGCACGATAAACTGAGAGGGATTTGGGGACGAAATACAGACTCCCAGGTTAACTCCTTGAGTCAAAGAGGTCCGGGATGGACAACCCCCAACAAAATGTCCCTCTCTCCCGCAAAAGAAACACCTTCTAGTCTTGCGGCGCACCGCCGATTCCCTCCTACAAAATGATGTCCCTCCCAACTGCATGGGTTCCTCAGAACAGACCAGGGAACCTCAGTATAAGGGACTTTAGTAGTAGGTGGAGTCATCATGGGGGGCGGAGTTACCTCGCGTCTTCCCCGAAGTCGTCTATCAATGCGAATAGCGAGGGCCATAGCAGCCTCCAGTGATGGAGGAGAATCATACTGAGCCAACACATCTTTTAATTTGTCAGACAACCCTTGACAAAACTGGCTCCTAAGAGCTGGGTCATTCCACTGAGTATCTGTTGCCCATCTACGGAACTCAGAAGAATATTCCTCCGCTGGACGATTTCCTTGCCGTATTTTACGTAACTTTGTTTCAGCAAGGGAAACTCGATCCGGATCATCATATACCAGACCCAGAGCAGTAAAAAATCGATCCACTGACTGGAGATCTGGGGAGCCTGGAGGAATAGAGAACGCCCAAGATTGAGGGTCCCCTTGCAAAAGCGAGATAACAATTCCCACCCTCTGCTCTTCACTCCCAATGACCGAGGCCGCAGCCGAAAGTACAATTTACATGCCTCCCGGAAAGTAAAAAATTTGTCCCGCCCACCAGTGAACCTGTCCGGGAGAGCAACCTTAGGTTCAGATCTGGTTTGCTCCGGAGGGACAAAACCTTGGACTTAATGTCTGCAAATTCCATGGACAACCCCTGCAACTGTCGGGCCAGCTGGGCTACTGGATCCATGACAGCTGGGGAGAATCTTTAGTTTTGGGCCGGTGAAAATGTCACGCTGTATAGCAGATATATATATGAGATGTCAGTAATCTATATCAAAAGGGCAACATACTATATAACATGCGCATAGATATATTATAACATGGATTTACCTGACAGAATGTCCAGTGGTTCAAAACGGAATCCGTTATACGCTGTCTCCGGCTAGAGGGTGACCGGGGTCTACGCTGACCCTAAACTGGGGTCCTAACTAATCCCTCAACCTGGAGGTACTGTTAAAGGTACAGAGGTCCAGGCCACCAGCGTAAACCCTGTCTCCTATCAATCCCTGCCAACTGTATTCTAGTCCTAAGAAGGACCCTGAATACCACCAAAGGGAATGAACAGGTAACGGAGAATGAACAGAAAGACATACAAGAAAGAGAAGGAATAAAGTAAATAAAGTCTTACATACAACACTCACACACAGTAGGAACACCTAAGGTCTCAGAGATAAACTATAAGCTATAAGAGTAAAAACAACTAATGAACTCTTAGCTTAAATATTCTCAGAACCGATCCAGTCTGCTGAACTACATGAATGCTTTCACCGGCCTCTAACACCCAGACTGGCAGAAATATAAAGGAAACTAATTAGAACACAATCAAAAGCAGCCGGGCGAGGCTGCACCTAGCCTTAGCAAAGAGCTAGGAAAAATTAACTCTCACATTACCAAAAAACAAAGAAACAGCAGCTCAGCTGTGAGAAGTCAGAATGTGCAATCGCGACGATCTTCGTGGCGATGCACCCATGACAGACACACAGGCAATCCCCGCATGTTTATTGGCTGTTTAACAGGTGCCAAAAATACAGGGCAGAGATTTGAGTTTTACATAAAGCACCACCCAATACTCGCCGAGTAACGAGCACATCCGAGCACTGTGATACTCGAGTGATAACCGTGTATCACCAAGAACGTTGGCTCATCCCTATATATCACATAGATCTCTATAAAATGTATTTAAGTTTGTAGTTGTAACGTGGAAAACTGTGGAAAAGTTCACAGGGTATGAGTACTTTTTCAATGCACTGTATGTCAACAACTTGTTCATTCCAAAAAGACTTGGTGATGTTTTTAAAAATCATGTAGTTTATACAAAATACTAGTAGTGTTTAATGTGGGGTGTATTCATTTTTTCATCAACTACCATATATACTCGTGTATAAGCCGACCCGAGTATAAGCCAAGGCACCTAATTTTGCCACAAAAAACTGGGAAACTTATTGACTCGAGTATAAGCCAGGTATGCATTGTCCCCTCATCCCCATCCTTGTCTGCATGGCTCCTTATTCCCATCCTTGTCTGCATGGCTCCTTATTCCTATCCTTGTATGCATGGTTCCTCAGCCCTATCCTTGTAGGTGTGGCCCTCATGAGAAAAGCATAAAAAAAAAATCCTACCTACCTTCCCTGTGCGCCTTCATAGCATCCTGTTCCGGCGCCGGCAGCTCCTGCGGCTTGGCGATCACATGTCCCCGCTCATTAAGGTAATGAATATTCACCTCTCTCCAAGCCTATGGGAGTGGAGAGAGGTGAATATTCATTAGTTTAATGAGCGGGCACCCGTTGAAAGCCTGGTTGCTGCTGTAACTGTGAGCGCTATAAGAGAAATTAATATTCATTGCCAGCGCAGTGAATATTCATTTCTCTTTAGCAGCGGGCACAGTTACTGCCGCCGTCGCCGGCCTCCTGTGACCCACTTCTCCGCCGCTTCCCCTCCGTCTTCTGTCACAATGACTTATGTATAAGCTGAAGGGGGCGTTTTCAGCACAAAAAAAAGTGCTGGAAAACTCGACTTATACAAGAGTTTATACGGTAATTTGAGTAAAACTGAAGATTTTGTAATAAAAGTTATATTATTAACCCTATCTTCATATTATGGGTTATAAAAAATGTTCTATGAATCTTAGTTTTGTCCAAATTTTGGAATTTGTTCTTTTGTTCAGTGAGTTTTGTTTAAAATCTTACATTTATGCTGAGCACTATATATAATGCAAAGTGGAATGAATAAATAGTTTTTCCCATTAACATGCTTTATTTTCTAAAGAAGTAAACCATAATATAGGAATATAGAGAAATTATCCCCACAAATTTAGATGCAATTTCCACCTAGTACAGCAATACCCTGGGTGCACTGCGTGGCTCAAAAGGGAAGGAACATACATTTGGGGTGCATATTTTGCTGGAATGGTTTCCTATTGCAAGAGTTTATAACAAACCTAGTTGAAGTGGCCCTATTATTTGGAAACTGCACCCCACAAGGCAACAGCTCTGGTGGACATTCCTGCAGACAGTATGCCAATTGCACCAAAAGTTGCAACATTTGTATAGTGTTTATATTTTTGTTCAGTGTATATAGGTTTATGTTTTTCTATGTTTTCACATTAAATATACTTTATAAAATAAAAAATATTATTCCTTATTCAGTAATGTAACCTTTTTAATTTTTATGTTACTAAGAGCTATAGTTTTTATTGGTACAATTTTGGGGTTTATTTAACTTTTGATTGCTTTTTATTCCATCTTTTTAGTGACGTGAAAACAAAAAAAAAGATTCTGACTTTTTATGCTTTTCAGTAGAGAGGATAAATAGTGTTGATCTTATAGTATTTGATTATAGTTTGGGTCATTATGGACATGAAGATAAAATATAAATAATAAACATAATATATATAATACATTTTTTTTACAATAAAGTCCAATAAAAAATGTTTTTTTTGTTTTACCATATTGTAAAAGCTGCAATTTGTTTTAGATTTTTCCTTGACAGAGCTGTTGTAAGGGTTTTTTCTTGCATAACTATAGTTTTTATTAATACCATTTTAATGTTCAAGAGACTTTTTGATCCTTTTTATTCAAAATTTTTAAGCAAAATGATTATAAAACACCAATTCTGGTTTTGCTCACTGAGCAATATCTAAGCCTGTATCACAACTAGTACACTATTCTGTAGCTGATTTTAAAGTGGAGATGCTCAGCATCAAAGCCAAACAAGAATCGCCACTGTACTCGTGACCCAGCCCGCAAAATAACTTAGGCGAAAATGAGAATCAGGAGAGACAGCTGCAGATACAAGCAGTGATAACTTTAACCTGATATCTTGAGTTAGGTCACAACCATAATGGCAATTCTGCCGAGAATTTCAGTTTCAAAATGAGATCTAGATCGATGTTGGCTGAAATATGGCCATTAGTCACTAGGACTTAAAGTCTTGGCCAGAAGCATTGGCACCTTTGTAATTGTTCCAGAAAATGAATTATTTCTCCAAGAAAATAATTGCAATTCCACATGTATTTTTATATACGTTGATTTCCTTTATGCGTACTGGAACAACACAAAAAAAAAACAAGAGAAAAAAAAGGGAAACAACATAATTTCACACAAAACCCCAAAAATGGTCTGGACAAAACCCAAAAAATGGCACCTTTACAAAATGGGTGAACAACTTTGTTTCAAGCATATGATGCTCGGTCAGACTCATCTGTGGCAAGTAACAGGTGTGGGCAATATGAAAATCACACCTGAAACCAGATAAAAGAGGGAGAAGTTGACTCAGTCTTTGCATTGTGTGTCTGTTTCTGACACACTAAGGCCTCTTTCACACATCCGTTTTGCGCCTGAAGGCGCGATCCTGCCTCTTTTTGTAAAACCGGATCCGGCGAAATGTAATGCCGGATCCGGTTTTTTCCCATTGACTTGTATTAGTGCTGGATCGCGCCGCATGGCCTTGCGGTTAGTCCGGTTTTTGCCGGATCCGGTGTCTGGTCTCATTCCGACGTCTGTAAAAAACGACAACTGTAACGTTTTTTGTCTCCGGCGAAAAAGCCGGGAGCGCCGGATCCAGCGCTTCCGGTTTTTATCACAATGAAAGTCTATGAGCGCCAGAATGCACCGGATCTGGTTTTTTGTTTTTGTAGCCCCGTCCACAGCAAACATATATAAAGCAGGTCAGTGGGACTCTAAGCCATAAGCATGCAGCCAGCCAGGAGCAGAGGAGCCAGGACAACAGCACCACCAGCACCAGCAAGAGACGAAATGGAGCACGAAGGGGAGGAGAGGTCATCTGCCAGCAGACGGTAAATATCACATCCCCCATTCCCAAAAAATTTAACCAATTTTTTCTTTTTCAGCCAGGGCCATCTTTTTGTGTCTTTATTCCACAGCAGACGACGCCAAACTGAACCAGCAAGGGAGCAGCAGCACCAAGGGGAGGAGAGGTCATCTGGCACCAGACAGTAAATATCACATCCACCATTCCCAAAAAATCTAACCAATTTTTTCTTTTTCAGCCAGGGCCATGGAATATACATATATTCACTTGTCCTTTATGTGTCTTTATTCCACAGCAGATGACGGCAAACTGAAGAAGCAGCAGCAGCGACACCAGAACCAGCAATCCTGGAGTCAGGGGACCTGCAGCGTCCGCAGGACGACACGTCTTCTTCTGGGAGCCCTCCCTCTCCTCGTCAGCATATAGCAGTAAAAAAATTATTATATATATTTTGTTTTCACAATCCATCTGTGGGATATATCTAATCATTTTTTTTTTAATAACAGGAATCACCAGCTGAAGAGGAGCTCCCAGAAGAAGGACAGGGTGGACAGATCATAGAATGGTAGAGTTGGAAGGACCTCCTGGGTCATCTGGTCCAACCCCCTGCTCAAAGCAGGATTCACTAAATCATCCCAGACAGATGTCTGTCCAGCCTCTGTTTGAAGACTTCCATTGAAGGAGAACTCACCACCTCTCGTGGCAGCCTGTTCCACTCATTGATCACTCTAACTGTCAAAACGTTTTTTCTAATATCTAATCTGTGTCTCCTCCCATTCAGTTTCATCTCATTGCTTCTAGTCTTTCCTTGTGCAAATGAGAATAAAGATAATCCTTCTACAATGTGACAGCCCTTGAGATATTTGTAGACAGCTATTAAGTCTCCTCTCAGTCTTCTTTTTTGCAAGCTAAACATTCCCAAATCCTGTAACTGTTCCTCATAGGACATAGTTTGCAGACCAGACACCATTCTGGTCGCTCTTCTCTGAACTTGCTCCAGTTTTTTTGATGTCTTTTTTAAAATGTGGTGCCCAAAACTGGACACAGTATTCCAGATGAGGTCTGACCAAAGAGGAGTAGAGGGCAATAATGACTTCATGTGATCTAGACTGTATGCTTCTGTTAATACATCCCAGAATTGTATTTGCCTTTTTTGCTGCTGCATCACACTGTTGACTCATGTTCAGTCTGTGATCTATTAGTATACCCAAGTCTTTTTCACATGTGCTGTTGCTTAGCCTTATTCCTCACATTCTGTGTACGCTTTTTTATTTTTATTTCCCAGATGTAGTACTTTGCATTTTTCCCTGTTAAAAACCATTCTGTTAGTTGCTGCCCACTGCTCCAGTTTATTTATATCTTTTTGAATCCTCTCTCTCTCTTCTCTAGTATTAGCTATCCCTCCTAGTTTTGTGTCATCAGCAAATTTAATCAGTTTACCCTCAATTCCTTCATCTAAATCATTAATAAAGATGTTGAACAATACAGGGCCCAAGACAGAGCCCTGTGGTCACTGGCGCCGCTATAATGAGGCGAGTTGAGCTGTTATCTCAGGCGGCGGCAGCCAGGGGGCGGCAGAGCAGAACTCATAATGTGTGAGAGGAAGTGAGCAGGAAGCTGCCGGATCATGGAGAGGTGAGTCTGGCCGCTGTGCCTGTGAAGCTGGTGTGTGTGTGTGTGTGTGTGTGTGCGGCAGGGGGGCGCAGTCGGGCCGCCTAATGCGGCGGTCCGCAGTGTCTCCCCTGCGGCTGCGTTCTGCCGCCCCCGGCCTGGGAGTCGGCGGTTGCCTGTGCAGGCTGTCAAGCTGACAGCCGGCGCAGAGAAGCTGCTGCGTGCCGGCTCCCAGGGATCAATTGTACTGGCGTCTATGCAGACGCCAGTACTATTGAAGCTCTGACCGCCGGGTCAGAGAGACGCCAGCAGCGTGATCAGGTCATGTGATCACCCTGCTGTCGTCACTCTTCGGTGGCGCCCAGAAGGGGAACCTGCTCTGGTGGTGAGTGTGCTCCAGAGGAGCTGAAGAAACCACTGAAGACAGGGGTACATAATGTGGGGTGGCATGGAGGAGTACTTTATTGTAGGGGGATTAGGAGTGGGAATGATGGGGGAGTACTTTATTGTGGGGGATTAGGAGTGGGAATGATGGGGGGAGTACTTTATTGTGGGGGGATTAGGAGTGGAAATGATGGGGAAGTAATTTTTTGTGGGGGATTAGGAGTGGGATGTGGTGGTACTTTACGTGTGGGGGGATTTGGAGTGGAGATGGGGGGTACTTTATGTGTGGGGGATTTGGAGTGGGGATGGGGGTTATTTTGTGTGGGGGGATTTGGAGTGGAGATGGGGGTGTACTTTGTGTGTGGGGGATTAGGAGTGGGGAGGGGAGTTACTTTATGTGGGGGGATTTCGAGTGGGGACAGGGGTTATTTTATGTGTGTGGGGGATTAGGAGTGGGGATAGGAGATTTAATGTGTGTGGGGGGATTTGAGGACACTGAAGAGTATGTATGAGGAAACGGTATGGGGGATGGGTGCAGACAGTATGGGGAGCGAACGGGTGATTGTATGTGGACACAGTATGGGGAGTGAGGGTGATGGGATGTGTGCAGACACAGTATGGGTAGTCGGGTATGTGTGAGCAGACAGTGTAGAGAGTGAGGGGGTAAATATTTGAGGAGACAGTATGGTGAACAGGGGGGATGTGAGAGGAGACAGTATGAGGAGGGAGGGGAATAGTGTGAGGCGACAGTATATTGCAGATATTTTTTTTTAGGAGCATAATAATGACTCTTCTATCTTTAAGGGCATCGTGTGGAGAGTTGGTGCAAAAGACCAGAGAAGATGGAAATCTGCAGAGACGGCTGTGGATGAGAAAACTCATCATGGGGTCTGGACAAGATGAAGAAAAGGAGACGACTCCAGAGACGACGTCATCTATAAGGTACCTGGATGTAAATATTATTTGTGACATTGACTAATCCTCATGTTTTTATTTATGTTAGGAGCATGAAAGGAGTTGTCCTGGTTTGTGCTGAGTCTGCAGTCATTCCATGTGACTGCAGACTTCTGAATTCTCACAGTGCACACTGCACGCTGTCAGGATTCTCTCGTGCCGGTGATTTACATACATGCGGTCACATGCTGACTAGACATGTGTGGCCTCACTCAATGAAAATGAACGGAGCGAGGCCGGGCACGTCTAGTGGGAATGTGGCCAGAAGTATATAAATCACATGCTTGTGCTGACATGACCGTGTACTCTCGCCACCGGTAAGGGAGAATCTTAAAAGTGTGCAGTGCATTCGTTGTGAGAATTCAGAAGCTGCAATGTCAGGATTCAGCTCTGCAGGTTGCAGCAGTCGTCACATGGACACTTCACACATATGCGACTTTCATACTTATGGTCCTGTGACAACGAGCTTCTCTTCCTGCTTCTGTTTTTCACTGAACATTGAGAGCATTATGGAGAGCAGCTCGTCAGTACATGAATAAGTGTGCAAATCGCATGTGTGCGGGGGGGGGGCGCCAAACCGAATTCTTGCCCCGGGTGCCAGAAAGCCTAGATACGCTCTGTGTGTGTGTGTGTGTGTGTGTGTGTGTGTGTGTGTGTGTGTGAAGCTGCTGTGTGTGTGATAGATGAGGAAGCGATATCAGCCTTGGAACGGGCAGAGGTGAGTAGTTTTTTTTTTATGCAAGGCCATTATTCAGTATGGAGCATCATGTGGGGCTATTATACTGTATGCAGCAGTATATGGGGCCATTATACTGTATGCATCATTATGTGGGGCCATTATTCAGTATGGAGCATCATGTGGGGCCATTATACTGTATGCAGCAGTATATGGGGCCATTATTCAGTAGTTTTTTTCTTTCCCATCTTTCTTTCTCTCTCTGTTCTTTTTCTTTCTCTCTGTTCTTTCTTTCCCCTCTTTCTTTCTATCTCTGTTCTTTCTTTCTCTTTCTTTCTCTCTCTGTTCTTTCTTTCTCTCTGTTCTTTCTTTCTTTCCACTCTATCTTTGTTCTTTCTATCTGTTTTCTTTATTTCTCTTTCTCTCTCTCTCTGTTCTTTGTTTCCCATCTTTCTTTCTCTCTATCTCTCTGTTCTTTATTTCTCTCTTTGTTCTTTCTTTCCCCTATTTCTTTTTTTCTCTCTGTTCTTTTTTTCTGTCCCCTCTTTCTTTTTCTGTTCTTTCTTTCTCTCTGTTCTTTCTTTCCCGTCTTTTTTTTCTCTCTCTCTGTTCTTTTCTCTCTCTGTTCTTTCTTTTCCCTTTCTTTGTTTATTTCTCTCTCTACTTTCTCTGTTCTTTCTTGCTTTCCCCTCTTTCTCTCTCTCCTTTCTCTGTTTTCTTGTTTCTCTCTCTGTTCTTTCTTTTACTCAGTACCAGTGTGCCCATAGTACCAGTCACTGTGCCCTCAGTACCAGTCAGTGTGATCACCAGTGCTAAATGGGTGTGGTCGGGGTGTGGACATGGGTGTGACTAGTTGTGAAATGGGTGTGGTCGGGGCGTGGCCTAAAATTTGCAACCTTACTTTCTCGAATTGGGAGGCGCCGTTTTGCAGTTCGCCTCAGGCAGCACAGAGGCTAAGTTCACCCCTGCCTGTGGTACCCCACTTGATATATTCTTCCAACTGGATGTGCAGCCATTTACTACCACTCTTTGGGTCCTATCACTAAGCCAGTTATGAATCCACCTAACAGTTGCCTTGTCCATTCCATACTTAGTTATTTTTTCAATAAGGATTGTGTGAGATACTTTGTCAAATGCTTTGCTGAAGTCAAGATATAATATATCTACAGCATTTCCCTGATCCACCCAGTCAGTGATTCTGTCATAGAAGGAAATTAAATTAGTCTAACATGACTTATTAGTTACAAACCCATGCTGACTCTGGTTAAGCACTTCATTCTTGTCCAGGTACTTACATACATGTTCTTTAATAATTTGTTCAAAGATCTTTCCTGGTATAGATGTCAGACTCACCGGCCTATGTCCACCTTCTTCCCCTTTTTGAAGATAGGAACAACATTTGCTCTTCTCAAGTCGTCTGGGACTTCTCCTGTTCTCCAAGAATTTTCAAAGATTATGGACAGTGGTTCAAAAATTTCTTCTGCTATCTCCTTCAGTACTCTGGGGTGTAATTCTTCTGGACCTGGAGACTTGAATTCATTTATGTTAGCTAAGTGTTTCCTCACTATTTTTCTGTTTATAGATATCCTGGATTCTTCTATTCCCTTAATAGGACAGTGAAGATCAGTTGATGCTACATTTTCTTTCTGAGAGAAAACAGATGCAAAATAGGAATTTAAAAGTTCGGCCTTCTCAACATCCTTTCTTACAATTTCATAATTTTCATCCTGTAAAAATCCTATAGCATCTTTGACTTTTCTTTTACTTTTGACATATCCCCAAAATCCTTTTTTATTGCTTTTGTCATCTCTTGCAAGCCTTAATTCATTGTCAGCTTTAGCTAATCTGATTCTTGCCCTGCAAGTTCTGCAGACAGCATTATATTCTTCTTTAGATATGCCTCCCTCTTTCCATTTGATAAACATTTCTTTCTTCCTTTTTAGCATGTGTTTAAGTTCTGTGTTCATCCATCCTGGTTTCCTTAAATGCTTCCTATTCTTCCCTCTTTTTGGAATTGTTAATGATTGTGCTTTGAGAATCTAATTTTTCAAGATTTCCCATCCTTCCTGGACATTTTTGTCCTTAGGGATATCCAGCCATTGGATCCCTCCGATTCTCTTTCTGAGTCCCTTAATATCTGCCTTTCTGAAATCTAACCTTGAAGTTTGAGTCTTCACAGGTCTTCCTCCTCTAGTTATCCAAAATTCTAAAATAGATACCTGGAGTGGGCTCACAATTCGTAAGTATCCCGCATCAATCGCAGAAACACATCACACTACACACAACACATAGAAAACCATTTAGTACAGACATCACACAGCACACAACACATATGCCTACATCCCATTTTTTTTCTTTTAGTCTCCCGAATCTGGTGCTCGTGCAAGAGGTCCTCGCAGTGCCTCCCAGAGTCGTCGGCATGAGAGACGTGGCGGTCACCATCGTGTAAGTATATATATATATTTTTTTTAACTTGGTAGTGTGGAGGCTAATGTACTTTTTATTTCTCTTTTTCTTTAACAGGCTTCACAGCGTGCTCCCAACTCGGACGGTGAGGAGAAGGGGTTGGATGTCAATCTCCTTATCGATCTGGTCCGAGAAAGGGAGCCGCTGTGGAACATGGGGGACCGCCACCATGCTGATCTTATTGTGCCATGTTGGCTCTGGGAGGAAGTCTGTTCGCTACTGTTGGACCACTGGGAGGACCTCGATATTCGGGCCCAGACTGAACACTGTAAGTATATACAGTTCAGGTTGCTGGATGTAAATCAGTGTTTCCTAAACTTCAGTCCTAGTGGCCCCCACGGGTCATGTTTTCAGGATTTCCTTTTGTGCAACACTATGGAAATCCTGAAAACATGACCCATGGGGGCCATGAGGACTGGAGTTTTGGAAACACTGATGTTGTATAGTAACCAATTTGTGCTTTCTCGTTTCAGGGGAGAGAACTGTGAAGCGGTGGCGGTCTGTGAGGGATCGCTTCAAGAAGGAGTTCAACAAGGAGATGCGGGCCCCGAGTGGATCGGCAGGACCCCGGAGCAAATACAAATATGCAAGAGCCCTGGCGTTCCTGCGGGCAACAATGGTCACCAGAAGGTAAATATGCAAAAGGAAATGTTAACATGTGTAACTAAATTTTTTTTTTTCAGCCAGAGCCATTCCATATCTCTATATTAATTGTATTTTTTTCTCTTTATTCCACAGCACGGTGACCAGCACTCGGGTGCCCACAGAGTTGGACCCTTCTGGGGCGATCCCTCAGGAGACCGGCACCGAGGGACATTTAGACCGCCCCGGCCCATCCGCACCTTCCCAGCCTTCCCTAACCCGTGAGCCCTCTGTCCCCTCCACCAGCACTGGAGCATCGTGGCCGCCTGCATTACATGAATCTGCTGGTGAGGAGATAGCATTCCCTTTACCCCACCCTTCTGCCACTGCCACCTCTAGTACACCTGCGGCTACTGGGCGGCAGCGGGGTTAGGAAAGGAATTATGCGCCAGAGTTCTTGCATCTCAATGCTTCTTTCCAGAACTGTCTAAAAGTCTTATCTGATCAAAGTGCCACAGGCATTAATCAGATAAACACCAACATTTTGGAGGTGAAGACACTTCTGCAAACCATGCATTCAGAAGCAAGAACTTCTCCAAATCACAGCTTTTTCAGGTCTGTAGCCGAGCGCATGGATACGCTATCTACTGACCAGCAGATGTACAGTACAGACCAAAAGTTTGGACACACATTCTCATTCAAAGATTTTTCTGTATTTTCATGGCTATGAAAATTGTAGAATCACACTGAAGGCATCAAAACTATGAATTAACACATATGGAATTATACATTACACTTTACAAAAAAGTGTGAAACAAGTGAAAATATGTCTTATATTCTAGGTTCTTCAAAGTAGCCACCTTTTGCTTTGATTACTGCTTTGCATGCAGAAAAGGTGAACGGATGGATTCTACATGCCTGGTTCCCACCGTGAAGCATGGAGGAGGTGGTGTGATGGTGTGGGGGTGTTTTGCTGGTGACACTGTTGGGGATTTATTCAAAATTTTTTTGCGGCTATTATACTATGTAGAAGTGTATGACCTATATATATATATATATATATATATTATATATATATATTGTAAGCTTTTCAGGGGATATAGCTCTGGGATCGCCGTCGGGTAGACGGAGTGGCATGGAAACAGTTCATTCACAGACAGCAGTTCTGGTAAAAACTGGCCGCAACCAGTTTTATTAAAGTCCACAGCAAACAGAACATAAGCAAAACCAAATCATAAACACAAGACCTGGGCTTGTCCAGCCACTAATTACACTTAGATAGATTTCCCTTTCTATCCGGGTCCAGACTCTAATAGCCTGGGCCAAAACAACACATATGTTCAGCATTTACCAGCATGGAGTTTCACAGAGTCTCCTCCTTGTGTCTGAAGGCACCTTCAACGTCCAGACTTGAGAGAGCTCCCCTCCTATTCAGCAGCTATCCGCATGGATTCTCACAGAGACTACTCCTGTGTCCGGGGTACATCGAGCGCCCAGACTGAGACAGCTCATACTCCTGGAGACTCCTTCTTGTGCCTGGACTCCTTGTCCAGACTAAGCGAGCTCTCTGTCTGTGTTCGCCGACACCTACTTCTGGTCTCCTAATTAACAGCTGAATGGTTTCAGGCCTGAGCTGCAAGTGTGTACTGAATGTAAGGTGTAGTGACCTTTCTCTACCACTAGGTTTACAAAGCCACACATTTCCCTTATACCATACAGCACAGTACCTAGGTGAAATGTACACCCCATTCGACACATATTCCTTCACTGTCTCACATATCCCCCCCCTCTTCTCCAGACCGGAGGGCTGGTCATCCAGACCGGAGGGCTGGTCAACAATCCAAAAGAGACAGTGAACTCTGGACCAGTCATGGCCTTCATCAGCTTCATCTTCACTACTGTCATCTGTATCTTCACCTGAGCCATAGCCAACATCAGCTTTCTCTTCATCTGAAGCATCCGCACTACCCTGTACCCTCCCAGGCCTATGCTCTCTGCGGGCCTCGGGTATCCTGCACGGTTTCATCTTGACCTTAGGGCCGGGCTCAGTTTCGATATAGTGCCTGGCCAGAGAAGTACGACCCGGCACATCAGAACACTTCTGCTGACTCTTCCTCAGAAACTCACGTACCTCCTGTCCTTGGTGCACTGACCATGTGTCACCAACTATCACAGGAGGTAAAGGGGGCTTTTCACCTTTCTCTAATTCCCCCTGAACCTTCTTTAGCACATCTACTTTCTTAAATCTCAGTTGATTCATAAATTCTATTTCACAGAACTTAAGCTCCTCTGCCATGGTCTCTGACCATTTTAAGCTACACTGTTCAAATGCTTGGCACTGTAGAAGGAGCTGATCGTTTTTCTTTGGCAGTACACATAATTCATCCTCTTCTTGTACTTCATTGACCTTCTCAAGAAGCGGCTCATGGCTTTCATCACGCACCTTCATCACAGTTTGGAGATTTTTCTGAGAAGTAATCAATTCATCTTGTACCTGTGCAACCACTTTTTCTTGATCTTGCAAGGTACCATATACACTTTCCCTTTCACCTCGTGCTCTCTGGAGCAACTGCTGGAACCGCTCACGTTCCTGGCGAATGACAGGACCGCACGTATGAATAAGGATACTAGAATTCCTTTTGTACATGACTACCATCCCGCAGCATACAGAATTCATACTGCAATACGGAAACACTGGCATATTTTACAAAGCGCTCACCCGGAAGTGGAGTCCTTCCGACAACCTTTTATGCCTTGTTTCAGGAGACCACGTAATCTCAGAGATAGTCTTGTCAGAACAGACATAGGCCCGAAAAGACCCAAAATAACTCAAAGATTTTTACTAACCCCAAGAATGGGTACCTTTCCTTGCCTTTGTTGTCAACAATGTAACAACATTATTAAGGGTAACACCGTACATCACCCCTATACGGGTAAGAAATACTCTATACAAGAATACTTCACTTGCAACTCCAACTATGTAGTCTACTTAATAAAATGTCCGTGCGGTCTACTTTATATTGGAGAAACCACACAATGTGTGAAAGATAGGATATCAAAACACAAGTCCACAATAAGATGTAAAAACACTCTTCTCCCCATTCCACAACATTTTATTGCAGCAGGTCACAGCGTGGCACAATTACGCTACCAAGTATTGGAACACGTACCCCAACCTAGACGGGGCGGGGATCGCATAACACAACTGAAGAAAAGAGAGGCTTACTGGATTCACCAGTTAAACACCCTGCACCCCAAGGGGTTAAACAGGGATTATGATTTGTATTCGTTCCTGTGATTTGATTTGTAATCTGTCTCTTGACTAACCACCTTAAGCCATATTAGTATGACCAGGAATCTAGAAAGAATTGTAATTTTTATTATACTGAAGTTTATTTTCTTTTTTACAGAATCGATATTAACATGCCATAGTATTGGATGATCACGCTCCACCACTTTGCACTCCCCCTCCTTGCTCTCATGAGCATGCGCTTTGCTCCTGGAACGCAAATAGTCCCAGTGGAACGCACAAAGAAACCTCTACCATCTCCACTATAAGCGCTGACGCCACTTCCGGTCACGGCACTTCCTGTCTTTCGTGCACACATAAAACACGGCCAGTTTCTGATCTCCTCACCCCATGACTAGCGGTGGATGCCGCGTCCGTGGAGTCTCTCCATTTTTCTTTCTCTCTGCCTGACACACAGGGTAAGTGCTCCAGTCCGTGATATGTTGTTAAATACTGGACCTAGGTTATGTCCTGACTGTCACAGCGCTTATAACCCACTCCTGCTATATAATTTTCTATAGTGCAAAAACCATCCCATGATATGTTGTTAAATACTGGACCTAGGTTATGTCCTGACTGTCACAGCGCTTATAATCCACTCCTGCTATATAATTTCCTATAGTGCAAAAACCATCCCTAGCACATCAGAAGGTGCCACCAGCGGTATGATTTTACTTACCTCTTTTTTTCAATTTCTGATCTAACACTGGGTTTTCTGGGTAATGACTGTCTTTTCCTTTTAATGCAACAGCTTATCAATACGTTTCACATCAAACGGTATGCTCACATGTACTATTCACTTTATGACATACTTATATATGTGATTGGGCATTTACTCTCATTTTATATATTTATCTATAGATATAAGTTTTTCTTTTTGCACCTGGTCACTAGGTACGTCCAATACCTCTTTATATTTTTCTTTATCCTGGACTATACTGAGTACTTTGGATAATATGTTGTTGTCTAGCTATAAGACTTTATAGAGATTCATCATGTTACATATCTGACCCAACGTTCTAATGTGTATATACTTCATTTCAATTTCTGTAACCTTTATTGAACACTTATTATTCACAGGACACTGATGAAGGGCTAAGTAGACCGAAACGTCTGTGTTGTGATCGAGTGTACGTATTAAAATTTACTATTCACACATATTAGGAGTGTGCCCGGTTTTTTTGATATATTGTATGGTTTGGGAACCTACTGGAGCACCTCTATATTAGAGTTGTGCCAATTATTTATACTCACGTTCCTGGCGAAGAGATACCACATCCAGTTCACACTGCTGAAGCCGCTCGCGTAATGTAACATTATCAGTCTTTATTTCTTTGGTGGAGACCTCAGGGAGACGCATCTTCTCCTGTAGCTGTTGGACGTCCTTTACGTCTTCGGCCCCTTCTTCAGGCTCTTCTGGTAGAACATGCTCAGAAGCCCTACCGTCAGTCCTACACTCCACCTCTTCAGGCACATTATTATGATATCCAATATCTCCATTTATTTCAACTTTCAAGTTCTCCTTGATAGCTGCATCTGTATACTCAGAACCCGCCTGGCTCTTCTCTTCCACCACGCTCTGCATCCCATCCGGGCTCCCGTGTATCTGCAGCGGCAACGGACCGACACATCGCTTCTCCCATTAGTTGGGATGTGGCTCAGATGCAGACTCCATGAAAGTGCGCCTGAGCTCACCAATGCCAGCCCGAACTTTGCGAGTTGCCGCTACTGATCCGGACAGTACACCATCCACGCACTGTCTCTGGCCGAAACAGATTCCTGGGCAGAGTCAGCCCCCACATCCTCAGTCTTGTTCCTCACAGCTGCACTTGAGACCTCAGCTTCTGATGAGGCATCTGGTTTGGTGTCTACCACTTCTATGGCTTTTTCCACCTCTGCAGCATTACCTTCAGAGTCCTTGGCATGATGCAGATCCACACCATACATTGATAACTTCTCATTTCCAACAGCATCCACTTGTGCTGTGTTCAGTTTCAGAGTCCTGCCTTTAAAGCTCAGCTCTCCTCCTTTCACCTTAGTCTTCGCCAGGGAATCGGCCAACTGTAAAATATCTTCAGATGCCATCTTCTGTCCGGCTGTAAGGTCAGCACCAGCTTTCTTCTCAGGACCCTCAACCTCCTCTGCTACCATGCCTTCCTCATTTGCACTGGTTGCTTGATCGTCATCAGATGATTCACTATCACTTCCACTATCCCTGTCTGACCCCTTTTTCTCAGCCACATCCGGCTCACTTTCAGGGCTATACAATTCATTCTCATTCACATCTTGATCTGAAACCTTAGTTAACATGTCATCCACAACATTAACTTCACCATCTGGTCCCTGGTTTCCCTCAGGTGGTCCCTCAAGTATGTGACTATGTGACAACCCCAGCACTATACTTCCATATAGCTCAGGTACTAGGAGCTGGCTCAAGACCTCTCCCTGGACTTCAGTGTCCCTATACAACAGGTTATTGTTTATGGCAACATGAGGAAACCTCTCCTCAGAGCCAGGCTCTTGGGAAACCTCATTTAGAACCCTTATATTTTCCTGTGCCGTTTTAAGAGTGGGGTCTCTCCACTGCTCACTCTCAAAATTGTCACAGGACACAGGTAAGTCAGGGACACTCGGTTCCCGAGAATCACCATCCTCGTCTCCCAACATCATCACCTGCAAAACATGATCGCGGTGTGCCGGGGCACAGGGGAGGATCGCGCAGGCAGGGGGCTCCCTGGCCGCTCCCCTGAGACCCTCAGAGCAGCGCGATGTGTTCCGCTGTTCCGAGGGTCCGTCCTCCCTCCAGGTCCCCGGATCCAAGATGGCGCCGGGGTCCTGCAGGGAGGCGGCTTCCTCAGTGCCTGCTGAGAGCAGGCGTAGAGGAAGCCTGCAGCGATGCCAGAGCGATCGCTGGTGTGACAGAGTGCTATGCACACTGTCACACCAGCGATCTGATAAAATACTGTGATGTCCCACCCTGGGACAAAGTAAAAAAGTAAAAAAAAAAAAATAAAAAGTGGTAAAAAAAAAATCATAAAAAAAAAAAATATTCCCCAATAAATTCATTTCTTCCTGTAAATAAAAAAAAAACAAAACAATAAAAGTACACATATTTGGTATTGTCACGTCCGTAACGACCCCCCCTATAAAACTATCCCACTAGTTAACCTCTTTAGTGAACCCCTTAAAAAAAATAAAAAAAAAACTAAGCAAAAAATCAATGCTTTATCATCATACCGCCGAACAAAAAGTGGAATAACACGCGATCAAAAAGACAGATATAAATAAACATGGTACCGCTGAAAACGTCATCTTGTCCCGCAAAAAACGAGCCATCATACAGCATCATCAGCGAAAAAATAAAAAAGTTATAGCTCGCAGAATAAAGCGATGCAAAAATAATGATTTTTTTATATAAAATTGTTTTTATTCTATAAAAGCGCCAAAACATAAAAAAATGATATAAATGAGGTATCGCCGTAATCGTACTGACCCGAAGAATAAAACTGCTTTATCAATTTTACCACACGCGGAACGATATAAACGCCTCCCCCAAAAGAAATTCATGAATTGCTGATTTTTGTTCATTCTAACCTCCCAAAAATCGAAATAAAAAGCGATCAAAAAATGTCACTTGCTCAAAAATGGTACCAATAAAAACGTCACCTCGTCCCGCAAAAAATAAGACCTCATATGACTCTGTGGGCCAAAATATGCAAAAATTATAGCTCTCAAAATGTGATGCAAAAAACTACTTTTTGCAATAAAAAGCGTCTTTTAGCGTGACAGCTGCCAATCACAAAAACCCGCTATAAATAGTAAATCAAACCCCCCTTTATCACCCCCTTAGTTAGGGAAAAATAATAAAATTAAAAAAATGTATTTATTTCCATTTTCCCATTAGGGTTAGGGTTGCGGCTAAAGTTAGGGTTAGGGTTGGCGCTAAAGTTAGTATTAGGGTTATGGTTGGGATTAGGGTTAGGGGTGTGTTAGGGTTAGGTTTGTGGATAGGATTGGGACTAGGGTTAGGGGTGTGTTGGGGTTAGGGTTGGAAATAGAATTGGGGGGTTTCTGCTGTTTAGGCACATCAGGGGCTCTCTAAATGTGACATGGCGTCTGATCTCAATTCCAGCCAATTCTGCGTTGAAAAAGTCAAACGGTGCTCCTTCACTTCTGAGCTCTGCCATGCGCCCAAACAGTAGTTTACCCCCGCATATGGGGTATCAGCGTACTCTGGACCACAAGAGTTATTGTGCAATTTGTCCTATTTCTTCTGTTACCCTTGGGAAAATAAAAAACTGGGGGCGACAAAATCATTTTTGTAAAAAAAAAATGATTTTTTTGTTTTTACGGCTGTATGTTATAAATTTTCTGTGAAGCACTTGGGGCTTCATAGCGCTCACCACACTTCTAGATAAGTTCCTTGTGGGGTCTATTTTCCAAAATGGGGTCAATTGTGGGGGGTTTCCACTGTTTAGGCGCATCAGGGGCTCTCCAAATGCGACATGACACCCCCAGACCATTCCATCAAAGTCTGCAATCCAAAACGTCACTACTTCCCTTCCGAGCCCCGGCGTGCGCCCATACAGTAGTTTACTCCCACATATTGGGTATCAGCGTACTCAGGACAAATTGGACAACAACTTTTGGGGTCCAATTTCTCCTGTTACCCTTGTGAAAATAAAATATTGGGGGCGAAAAAATCATTTTTGTAAAAAAAAAAAAAAGGATTTTTTATTTTTACGGCTGTACGTTATAAACTTCTGGGAAGCACTTCGGGGTTCAGAGTGCTCACAACACATCTAGATAAGTTCCTTGTGGGGTCTATTTTCCAAAATGGGGTCACTTGTGGGGGGTTTCCACTGTTTAGGCAGATCAGGGGCTCTCCAAATGCGACATGACGCCCCCAGACCATTCCATCAAAGTCTGCAATCCAAAACGTCACTACTTCCCTTCCGAGCCCTGACGTGCGCCCATACAGTAGTTTACTCCCACATATTGGGTATCAGCGTACTCAGGACAAATTGTACAACATCTTTTGGGGTCCAATTTCTCCTGTTACCCTTGTGAAAATAAAATATTGGGGGCGAAAAAATCATTTTTGTAAAAAAAAAAAAAAAAAGATTTTTTATTTTACGGTTGTACGTTATAAACTTCTGTGAAGCACTTTGGGGTTCAAAGTGCTCACCACACATCTAGATAAGTTCCTTGAGGGGTCTAGTTTCCAAAATGGTGTCATTTGTGGGGGGTTTCCACTGTTTAGGCAGATCAGGAGCTCTCCAAACACGACATGGCATCCAGCCAATTCTGCGTTGAAAAAGTCAAACAGCGCTCCTTCCCTTCCAAACTCTGCCATGCACCCAAACAGTGTTTTACCCCCACATATGGGGTATCAGCGTACTCAGGACAAATTGCACAATAACTTTTGGAGTCTTGTTACCCTTGGGAAAATAAAAATTGGGGTGAAAAGATCATTTTTGTGGAAAAAATATGATTTTTTAATTTTACGGCTCTACGTTATAAACTTGTGTGAAGCACTTGGGGGTTCAAATTGCTCACCAAAGATCTAGATAAGTTCCTTAGGGGTCTAGTTTCCCAAATGGGGTCACTTGTGGGGGGTTTCCACTGTTTAGGCACATCAGGGACTCTCCAAATGCAACATGGCGTCCAATCTCAATTCCAGCCAATTTTGGTTGGAAACAGTCAAATGGTGATCCTTCCATTCCGAACTCTGCCATGCGCCCAAACAGTGGTTCCCCCCCACATATGGGGTATCAGCGTACTCAGGACAAATTGGACAACAACTTTTGAGGTCCTATTTCTCCTGTTACCTACGGGAAAATAAAAATTAGTGACTAAGAGATAATTTTTGTGGGAAAAGAATAGGATTTTTTATTTTCATGCCCGGGCATTATAAACTTGTGTGAAGCACTTGGGGGTTCAAAGTGCTCACCAAAGATCTAGATAAGTTCCTTAGGGGGTCTAGCTTCCAAAATGGGGTCACTTGTGGGGGGTTTCCACTGTTTAGGCTCATCTGGGGCAGTACAAACGGAACATGACCCCATCAATGTTTGCATTCCAAAACGTTACTGCTTCCTTTCCAAGCCCTGCCGTGCGCCCAAACAGTTCCCCCCCCACATATGGGGTATCAGCGTACTCAGGACAAATTGGACAACAACTTTTGGGGTCCAATTTCCTTGGGAAAAATCAAAAATTTGGGACTAAAAAATCATTTTTGTGGAAAATTGTTAGTTTTTTTTTTCACACCCAGGCATTATAAACTTTTGTGAAACACTTTGGGGTTCAAAGTGCTCACAACAGATCTAGATAAGTTCCTTAGGGGGTCTAGTTTCCAAAATTGTGTCACTTGTGGGGGGTTTCCACTGTTTAGGCGCATCAGGAGCTCTCCAAACACGACATGGCGTCCAATCTCAACTCCAGCCAATTTTAGTTTGAAAAAGTCAAACGGCGCTCCTTCCCTTACGAGCTCTGCCGTGTGCCCAAACAGTGGTTTTCCCCCTCATATAGGGTATTGGCGTACTCAGGAGAAATTGCACAACAACTTTATCTGCCCATTTTCTTCTTTTACCCTTGTCAAAATAAAAAAAAGTTTGTAAAAGATCATTTTTGTGGCTAAAAAGTTAAATATTAATTTTTTCCTTCCACGTTGCTTCAGCTCCTGTGAAGCACCTGAAGGGTTATTAAACTTCTTGAATGTGGTTTTGAGTACCTTGAGGGGTGCAGTTTTTAGAATGGTGTCACTTTTTGGTATTTTCTGCTATATAGACCTGTCAAAGTGACTTCAAATGTGAGGTGGTCCCTAAAAAAATGGCTTTGTAAATTTTGTTGTAAAAATGAGAAATCACTGGTCAACTTTTAACCCTTATAATTTCCTAACAAAAAAAATGTTGGTTCCAAAATTGTGCTGACGTAAAGTAGACATGTGGGAAATGTTATTTCTTAACTATTTTGTGTGACATATTTCTCTGTTTTAAGGGAAAAAAAAATTCAAAGTTTGAAAATTGCAAAATTTTCGCCATATTTATGTTTTTTTCAAAAATAAACGCAAGTTATATCGAAGAAATTATACTTCTAACGTGAAGTACAATATGTCACGAGAAAACAATCTCAGAATCGCGAAGATCCGTTGAAGCGTTCCAGAGTTATAACCTCATAAAGAGACAGTGGTCAGAATTGTAAAAATTGGCCCGGTCATTAACGTGCAAAGCACCCTTGGGGTGAAGGGGTTAAGGCTGTTAAGCATCCAATATCCATGAACCTTGCAAGCCTGATAATACCAGGCTACAGCAGTCTGCTTATCTTGGTTAACAAAAATAGGGGATCCCCTTGAAAAAAAAATGGCGTGGGGGTCCCCCTATTTTTGTTAACCAGCCAAGTAAAAAGCAGACTGCTGCAGCCTGGTATTAAAAGACTGTCAAGGCCCATGGATTTTGGCCCTCAACAGCCTAAAAATACCAGCCTGCAGCAGCCCCACAATTGGCGCATCCAAAGATGCGCCAATTGTGGCACTTTACCCGGCTCTTCCCACTTGCCCTGTAGCGGTGGCAAGTGGGGTAATAAGGGGTTAATGTCACCTTTGATTGAACGGTGACAATAAGCCCGGTTAATAATGGAGAGGCGTCAATAAGACACCGATCCATTATTAATCATAAAGTTTGTAAATGTTTAAAAAGGACACAGCCAGAATAAAGTCTTTTAATGAAATAATACACAACACAGTTTTCATTATTTTTTATTGCACGCTCATCCTGCGACGCCATCGATCTCCTGTAAAAAAACAAAAATAACAAACCAACACAAATACTCCCTGTCCGACGTAGTCCAAAATCACGAGTGTCCCACGACGAGTCCAGCTCTGCTACATCTGGATCCCCTATTTTTGCTAATGAGTTTACTTCAGGTCAACCGGGCTTCCCTCTGACATCACTGATGCTGGGCGTGTCCCCCCTTTCAGAAGGATTACATCGGGGGACCTGACTGAATACCGGATAGGTATGAATAATGTTGCTTTATTATTTTATTTTTATTACAGGAGAACAAGGGATTCGGATGGAGTACCAGTAAAATAAAATTTGGTCAAAAACTATTAAAATCATTTTAAATTAATGTTTTTTTTTAACCATTTAATACAATAGGATTAATAATCGATAGTTGTCTAATTGACAACTCTCCATTATTAACCTGGCTTAAAGTCACCTTCCAATAGCAAGGTGGCTTTAACCCATTAGTTGTGCTGAGTAAAGTCCCACCCAGCCGTTAAAGAGCAAAGAAATGAGGAAGAATCTGATGTGACATCACAGGAAGCAGCAGATTCCCACCTAGATGTCTTTTGGCCAGAAGAGCATCTCTGATTACAGCAGGATCTGTCAAAGCAAAGCATTTAGTGAAGTTCTTATCTATGGCAGTTAGTTTACATGAAAGGGACATGCAAAGTAGTGGCCAACCCCTTTAAGACTTGCGTTTCATATATCAGTCTTAACTGGGGGCATGCAGGTGAAATTCATTAGGAATACACCTAACTCATTATGAATTATATGTGTTGTGAATAATCTGGAGGCGACTTCTGAGCTGGAGCTCCCTCCGGTGGTTGCTGAGGGTAATGAACTAATTGCCGAATGGCCTTCAGCTGGCTCTGAATGGTCTGATATAAGTGACCTGAACTCCCTTCAGCCTTGCCGGTAATCAATTGTTCTTCCTGTCTTCTTGGAGCTCAGCTTGCATTCCTGCTCTCATTCAGATGAGTGATTTGCTGTTTTTTTTCCTCTGGTTGGATTTTCCTTGCCTGTTTGCTGCTTGCAGTGGACTTTAGCCTGGTCCCCTTTCGGGGTCTGGCGCTGCAGTTGTGCTCATTTAGTATTTGCACTTTTGCTCTGTTCCTTTGTCACTTTTTATTTGTGTTACACCAGAGATCTGATTTAGGTGGTAGAGATTGTGTGATCTCAGGTTTTTTGTTAATCAGAAGTGTTGGTATTTTTGTCAGGGTTTTCTTTTTGGATTGCAGTCAGAATTCTTTCCTATACTTTTCTATCTAGACAGATTGGGCCCCAGCGTTTGCTCATTCTATTTTCTGTCTGTGTCCATATTTTCTTCTTGTCTAACCGCCATTACATGTTTGGGGGCTTCCTATTTCTTTGGGGGTTCTGCTCCGGGGCAGATAGCTTTCATCTTTCTGCCTTTAGGTGTAGTTATCTCTCTGGCTGTGACGAGGCGTCTAGGATCACCGTAGGTACGCTCCACGGCTACTTCTAGTGTGGCGGTTAGTTTAGGGTACTGCAATCCAATAGTTTCCAGTCTCTCTGGTGTATTACTACTTTTGCAATTTCTCCTCAGCTACCGAAACATAACACATATGCCACTTAAAGAGGTTTTGACTACTTCATCACTGATGACCTTTACTTAGGATACGTCATCAATATCTGATCGGTCGGGCCCGACACTCAGCACCCCTGCTGGTCAGCTGTTCTCGGAGTCAGCAGAACAGCTTAATTGTGGAGAGGCTCCATCCTGTGATAGTGGCCGGGGCAGGGTACTGCACATCCGCTTCCTATTCAAATCAATAGGAAACGGCTGTGCAGTACCCCGCCGCCGACACAGAACAGCTTATTGGCGGGGATGCCAGATGTCGAACCCCAACAGATCAGGTCATCAATAATAAAGCAGTAGACAACCTCTTTAATGAATTTATTGCATCTCGTATCTACTGTGCGCATGTACACCTTGCCAGAGATGAAACTCCAGTCTGGGACAGGAGTACATTTTTGGTATAAGTTACACAACTTTTGAAGAACATGCCAGGTGGGCATTACCATGTCCCGTCCATGCTCTTCTCAGTTTTATTCAATCTGGCCAGGACTGTCATGAAAGGCAAAAGTCACAACATTTTTGAACCTTGGGTAGTGCAACAATTTTGCAACTATGCATTTTCCAACAGCATTCTGCCAAAAACACTGATGAATCTGAGTTATAGTGTATTGTAAACTGATTTTAGGAGAAATAATGTGTATTGTAGTTGTAGACATAAGCTGTATGCAATGTAGTATGACCAAAGCTTTACCACATATACTTCCTACTAGGCAATGCTCATTTCTGCTTAGACTAATTCCAACATGGAGAACTCTCTCCTTTAGCTGCTTGCTTCTGCATTTTGACCAGTAGATAAAGAGAATTGCCTGGAGTGGATCACAGAGAGCTCTTCATAGGAACAAGGTTATATACAGATAGAAGATGGCAGTGTCATTTTGTCAGCTTCTCCTATACAGCCCAGTAAAAGGTCATTTTCTGGTGCTAAATGTACTGGACTAAGCTCCATGAAAATTTGCAGTTGGGGGCCTAAAGTGATGACCTTGGTATATTAAATGACTTTACCTACTTTATTTTACCAAATTATGAAAAAGTACCAGAGTTTCCTTTTAAAAGGTTATTATATCTGTGGTTGTTACAATTTTAGTAGCGCTTTGTAGAGGAGCTTAGGGTACGGCTGAAGACATGACACGTGTTGTGTACATTCTGCACAGATGAACATTCTGTGCAAAACTTTTTGGAACTCATAGGCCCCATTGCAAGACTTTCCAACAAGGCCCTCACTACTGATGATCTAGTATTGGAATTCTCAAAGTCAAGAGGGTTTTGGCTTCTACCTTAAGTGCAACAACCCTGCATATAATATAATCACTACGCTCTACTGAAGTTGAACTGTGCAGCATGTTTGGGATCTAATATCCAGTGCGTGCTGGTAACCAATTCTGTCACAGAAGACGACAAGACGTCCCATAGTATATATGTTCTATTAATTCATCCATATTGCAGGGGATTCTACATGCACAGTTGTCCAAACATACTCCACTTGAACATGCCTGATTTTACATATAGCGTGGCCGGTTAGGTATCTACTGGCTAAACCGCATCACTATGTCGGCGGGGGCTGCTGCGTTTACGCAATATGATGCATGTGCCATCAACGAGATGGCATGGCCGCTCAAAGCAGTGTACTGTGGAGCCGACACAGTCAGCAGAATGAGGCCAGAATATGAAACACAGGACTGGTCACACAACTGCCCTCCCGATGCTGATGCGATGAGTCACGAGTCTGGAGTCACAAAGTGTGGCTTGTAGCTTAAGATCGGATAACCCTTTTAAGCATTACACAGCATATTAATCATGAATTGAACTTTCGGCCACAAGAAAAAAAAAGGAAAAGAAAAAAAGAGCTGGACTATACTCCATTGATATTTCTGCAACCTATATCTATATATGACTCCGGTAAGGATAAGGTAAAATTCATTGCATTTTTCAGTAGTAAGTTAACTAACACTGGGTGAAAGAATCTTATTTCTTATATACAGTAATAGTTTTGCTGTGTGGGCCCAGGCATAAACAGCTACTGTATCCCATTATATAGCCCAAAGAGGCATCAATTTACTCCATGTATTGTGGTTGCTAAAATCTATACTGTAAAGTAACACTACCATGGGCGTACCCAGGATCAAAACTAGGGGGGCAAGCCATGGTCGGTCAGGTTGTAAAACTTTGGAACGAAAAAGGGTGAATGAAACTGCTCCATACAGTATAATGAGCCCCATACCTGTATATATCATCACCAGGTCCAGCCCCAGCCCACTGAGCCCAGCACCACCTGCATATACAGTACAGACCAAAAGTTTGGACACACCTCATTTAAAGATTTTTCTGTATTTTCATGACTATGAAAATTGTACATTCACACTGAAGGCATCAAAACTATGAATTAACAAATGTGGAATTATACATTACACTTTACAAAAAAGTGTGAAACAACTGAAAATATGTCTTATATTCTAGGTTCTTCAAAATAGCCACCTTTTGCTTTAATGACTGCTTTGCACACTCTTGGCATTCTATTGATGAGCTTCAAGAGGTAGTCACGGGAATGGTTTTCACTTCACAGGTGTGCCCTGTCAGGTTTAATAAGTGGGATTTCTGGCCTTATAAATGGGGTTGGGACCATAAGTTGTGTTGTGCAGAAGTCTGGTTGAAACACAGCTGATAGTCCTACTGAATAGACTGTTAGGGCCTGTGCACACATTGCGGATTTGCCTGCGGATATTTCAGCGCCAAAACCACACCTCTTGGCAGAAACCGCAGGCGCAGTCTTGGCGCGGTTTCGACGCGGTTTTTGGCACGGTTTTTCATGATTTTTCTCATGCGGTTTTGACAGCTAAATAAAGATGTTGTTTAACAAAAAAAAAAAAGATTTGTGATGTCATTTCTTGTCCAACCTCCTCTTTTACATTTGTTCCCACCCACACTCCATTACACACACACACGGAGATAGGCCGGCGTCACACTTGCGAGTGTGATGCGAGTAAGTCGCACAACTTTCTTGCATCAACACCCGGCACGGCCGCCCGCTCTTGGACCCGAGTGTGCGGCTGCATGTATTTCTATGCAGCCGCACACTCGGGTCAGAGAGCGGGCGGCCGTGCTGGGTGTTGATGCGAGAAAGTCGTGCGACTTACTCGCATCACACTCGCAAGTGTGACACTGGCCATAGATAGATAATAGATACCAGTAGTTAGATAGACAGAAAATACATAGATAGATGGACAATAGTTAGAAATATATATATAGAAAGATAGATATATAGACAGAAAGATATATAGGTAGATAGATAAAATGGTACATAAATAAAGACACACACGCGTACACACACACAAAATGTTAACGCAATAGTTTATAAAAAAAAAAAAATAGGAAAAAAAATGGCGTGGGCTCCCGGCAATTTTCTGCGACAGCCGGGGCCAATATTTCTAGCCTGGGAAGGGGTTAATACCCATGGCTCTTCCCAGGCTATGAATATCAGCCCGCAGCTAGCCTTTACTGGCTATTAAAATAGGGGGACCCCCCCAAAAAAATGACGTGGGGTCCCCTATAATTTATAGCCAGAAAGGCTAGGCAGACAGCTGCGGGCTGATATTCATAGCCTAGGAAGGGGCCATGGATATTGGCGCCCCCCCTGGCTAAAAATACCAGCACCCAGCCGCCCCAGAGTTGGCGCATCTGTACGATGCGCCAATTCCGGCACTTAGCCCCTCTCTTCCCACTCCCCTGTAGCGGTGGTATATGGGGTAATAAGGGGTTAATGTCACCTTGCTATTGTAAGGTGATATTAAGCCCGGTTAATAATAGAGAGCCGTCAATAAGATGCCTATCCATTATTAATCTTATATGAATAAAGGGTTAAAAAAAACACACGCATAAGAATAAATTATTTTGATGAAATAAAACAACACGGTTCTCATATCCTTATTACACACTCAGATCCAAGCGACGCCCTCGATCTCCTGTAAAAAAAACGTAAAAAAGTAAAACAACCGTATACTCCCTGTCCGATGCAGTCCAATTAATAACGAGGGTCTCACGACGGTCTCCCCTATAGAACGGTGACATCAGGTGATGCCACTGCTCTGTAGGGCCTCCCAGTGATGCACTGGCAGGAGACAATGGCTCCTGCAGTGCATCCCTGAGGTTACCGGAGTTCAGAGTCTCACTTTATGGCAATGCTGCGTGGGAATTTTCTCACCCAGCATTGCCGTGAGAGAATGAACTGTAGTGACGTCATTCTCTCCCGGCGGCAGAGCGGTACACAGATGGATGGCGTCGGGGAATAGGTGAGTATGTGCTCTATGTTATGTGTTGTATGTCATTGTATGTTCTGTATGTCATGTATGTTTTTTTTTTTACATTCAGCACATTAGCCGGATGATGGGACTACTACTGTCCCATCATTGGCTAATGTGTCAGTCACTGTCACTGTAGCAGGCATCGCCGGATGGGACTTGTAGTCCCATCCGACGATGCCTGCATACACAGATCACGGACACAGCCCCGCACACCGATCACGCAGACACCGGCACACAATCACCGCCCACACACACAGCGCCGCACACTATACACGCCCACACTCCACCCACACACATAGCGCCGCACACTATAGACGCCCATGCACCGCCCACACACTTCTCTCCTCCCGAACTGCAGCGGTTTCACCCGCAGCAAAACCGCAGATCTTTTTTAGATCTGCGGTTTTGCTGCGGAAGTGCCCGATTCAATGCAAGTCAATGGGTGCCGAACCGCTGCAGTTCCGCACAAAGAATTGACATGCTGCGGAAAATAAAGCGCGGCGAAACCGCACGTTTTTTTCCGCATGTGCACAGCAGACATGCGGTTCCCATTGGAGTACATTGCATGTGCACTGTGCTGCGGGTTGGATGCGTTTCCGCACGTTGAAAAACGCAGCGGAAACGCATCTAAAAACGCAAAGTGTGCACAGGGCCTTAGCTGCTTTTTTCTTGCCATAATACAAATTTTAAGTAAAGAAAAACGAGTGGACATCATTACTTTAAGAAATGAAGGTCAGTCAGTCCGAAAACTTGGGAAAACTTTGAAAGTGTCCCCAAGTGCAGTTGCAAATACCATCAAGCGCTACAAAGAAACTGGCTCACATGAGGACCGCCCCAGGAAAGGAATACCAGGAGTCACCTCTGCTTCTGGAGATAAGTTTATCTGAGTCACCAGCCTCAGAAATCGCAAGTTAACAGGAGCTCAGATTAGAGACAAGGTCAATGACACACAGAGTTCTAGCAGCAGAAACATCTCTACAAGAACTGTTAAGAGGAGACTTTGTGCAGCAGGCCTTCATGGTAAAATAGCTGCTAGGAAACCACTGCTAAGGACAGGCAACAAGCAGAAGAGACTTGTTTGGGCTAAAGAACACAAGGATTGGACATTAGACCAGTGGAAATCTGTGCTTCGGCCTGATGAGTCCAAATTTGAGATCTTTGGTTCCAACCACCGTGTCTTTGTGCGAGGCAGAAAAGGTGAACGGATGGACTCTACATGCCTGGTTCCCACCATGAAGCATGGAGGAGGAGGTGTGATGGTGTGGGGGTGCTTTGCTGGTGACACTGTTGGGGATTTATTCAAAATTGAAGGCATACTGAACCAGCATGGCTACCACAGCATCTTGCAGCAGCATGCTATTCCATAAGGTTTGTGTTTAGTTGGACCATCATTTATTTTTCAACAGGACAATGACCCCAAACACACCTCCAGGCTGTGTAAGGGCTATTTGACCAAGAAGGAGAGTGATGGGGTGCCACGCCAGATGACCTGGCCTCCACAGTCACCAGAAATGAACCGAATCAAGATGGTTTGGGGTGAGTTGGACCGCAGAGTGAAGGCAAAAGGGCCAACAAGTGCTAAGCATCTCTGGGAACTCCTACAAGACTGTTGGAAGACCATTTCCAGTGACTACCTCTTGAAGCTCATCAATAGAATGCCAAGAGTGTGTAAAGCAGTCATCAAAGCAAAAGGTGGCTACTTTGAAGAACCTAGAATATAAGACATATTTTCAGTTGTTACATACTTTTTTGTTAAGTATATAATTCCACAGGTGTTAATTCATAGTTTTGATTCCTTCAGTGTGAATGTACAATTTTCATAGTCATGAAAATACAGAAAAATCTTTAAATGAGGTGTGTCCAAACTTTTGGTCTATACTGTACATCATCACCAGGTCCAGCCCCAGCCCACTGAGCCCAGCGCCACCTGTATATACATCATCACCAGGTCCAGCCCCAGCCCACTGAGCCCAGAACCACCTGTATATACATCAGCCCAGCCACAGCCAGTCTCCAGCCCCTGTATGCCCATCAGCCACAGCCAGCCCCTGTATATACATCAGTCACAGCCAGCCCCCAGCCCCTGTATACATCAGCCCAGCCACAACCAGCCCTAGCCCCTGTATACACATCAGTCCAGCCAGCCCCAAGCCCCTGTATACATCAGCCCAGCCAGCCCCTGTCTACATCAGCCCAGCTACTGCCAGCCCCCATATACATCAGCCCAGTCAGCCCCTGTATACATCAGCCACAGCCAGCCCCTGTGTACATCAGTCACAGCCAGAAACTGTATACATCAGCCACAGCCCCTGTATATACACCAGGCCAGCCCCCATATACATCAACCCAGCCAGCTCCTGTATATACATCAGCCCAGCCAGCCCCTGTATACATCGCCACAGCCAGCCCCTAGCCCCTGTATACATAAGCCCAGCCAGCCCCTGTAAACATCAGCCCAGCCACAGCCAGCCCCCATATACACATCAGCCCAGTCAGCCCCATATACATTAGCCCAGCCACAGCCAGCCTCCATATACATCAGCCCAGCCAGTCCACATATACATCAGCCCAGCCACAGCCAGCCCCCAGCCACTGTATACATCAGCCCAGCCCCAGCTCAGCACCTGTCGTGTCCTGACTCCTGACACTGTAGCGATTGCCTCAGGAGTGCGCGGGTACGCTCCTCCGGAAGCCTGAGTTGAGAGACAGTCACTGACCTGATACGTTCAGGTTCAACCGCGCGCTGCAGCCAGGGGCGGGAGACAGGGAGAGCAGAGCGCTCTCTCTCCGCCCGCAAAGAACGTCCTGACGTTCAATGTCAGGCGTTCTTATTAACCTCATATACCACATAGCATGAATTACAATTGATATATTTGTTAATGGTATAAATCGCAGTGCTGTCATTATTTTCAAAGGTTTTCGTTACACAAACATATTTGCAAAGTGCACATCTATTGTGGCCACATTTATAAAAACCTTATGTTCTAACCACGATGTTTTATGAGAAGAGAAATTATTACTGAACATGCTTGGAGAAACTTTGTTACCAATAGATGGCGCTTTCCTTGAAACAACATTAATACCTGATGAAAGAATGTCAGCAAGAGAGGGATCTTCATATAAAATAGGCAGCGATCTCAAAATGATTTTTTTGATGTCCCCAAATTGAGGACTATATTGAGCACAAAAATATGGTTTCACTGCAAGATCATTTTTTTGTTGTCGCCCTCCACTAATGAGATCCTCTCTGTTTTTATTACTTACAATTGTTCATGCTCTTTTTAATGACCATTTAGGATAATTTCTGTTTTTTAATTTTGTATCCACACAATTAAATTCCGTTTCCAAAGCTGTAGGATCGCTGCAGTTTCTCAAAATTCTGGTATATTCACCCAAAGGAATCGATTTAATAGTATGTTTGGGGTGACTGCTTGCTGCATGCAAGATAGAATTACCAGCACAAGGTTTGCTGAACGTTTTAGTAATAATAACAGAGTCATGTACCCCATATAAATCAAGATCCAAAAAAGAAATTTTGTTATGATGAAATTTATGAGTAAAATGTATGTTGAATGAATTAGAATTGATATAATCAATAAATCCGGATATGGCAGGTACATCACCACTCCAAATGATGAGTAAATCATCAATATATCTACCATACCAAGCAATCGAGTCAATAAATGGATTAGTAGCTGAAAAAATAAAAAAATATTCCCAATATGACATAATAAGATTAGCTAGGGATGGCGCAAATTTCGCACCCATCGCCACGCCAGATTTTTGTAAAAAAAATTTATTGTCAAATGAGAAAAAATTGTGGGTAATTAAAAATTGAATAACTTGTAAAATATAATGAGATCCTGGGAATAATTACTGAATTTCGTTAAGACAAACTGCAGCGCTGCCATGGCAACATTGTAAGGTATACAGGTATATAAAGAAGTCACATCACAACATAACCAAGTATTTTCTTTAAACCAGATTTTCTTGGAAAACATTCTCAGCACTTCTTTAGAATCTTTAATATAACCAGGAGTGATTTGTACTAGTGGTTGAAGTAGTGAGTCAACCCATTCACCCAGATGTTCATTTAAAGATCCAATCCCTGAGACAATAGGTCTCATGGGGGGGATTTTCATATCCTTGTGAATTTTTGGGAGACCATGCATGATAGGGTTAATAGGATGAGACACTGTGAGATAATCAATTTGTTTTTTGGTTAAAATGCCAAGGCTGAAACCCTCATTGATAATTTGGATAATCTCACTTTTAAATTTATCAGTGGGATTTGTATGGAGTTTTTCATATACATCACTGTCAGACAGTGACAAAAAACAAATTGATTATCTCACAGTGTAAGTAATAAAAACAGAGAGGATCTCATTAGTGGAGGGCGACAACAAAAAAATGATCTTGCAGTGAAACCATATTTTTGTGCTCAATATAGTCCTCAATTTGGGGACATCAAAAAAATCATTTTGAGATCGCTGCCTATTTTATATGAAGATCCCTCTCTTGCTGACATTCTTTCATCAGGTATTAATGTTGTTTCAAGGAAAGCGCCATCTATTGGTAACAAAGTTTCTCCAAGCATGTTCAGTAATAATTTCTCTTCTCATAAAACATCGTGGTTAGAACATAAAGGTTTTTATAAATGTGGCCACAATAGATGTGCACTTTGCAAATATGTTTGTGTAACGAAAACCTTTGAAAATAATGACAGCACTGCGATTTATACCATTAACAAATATATCAATTGTAATTCATGCTATGTGGTAATAAAATTATGTGCACTACTTGCAATTTATCTTATATAGGCTGCACTACTAGGAAACTAAAAATCAGGATCGCTGAACATTTGCAGGATATAAACAATGTTTCTTCGAATCGCAATATTTCTGCTGCTGCTAAACATTTTATTTTTCAGCATGCTCGCAATGTTTCTTCCTTCCAAGTCACAGGTATTGAAAGTGTTAACCTGTCTGCCCGAGGTGGAGATGCACGTCAGCGACTCCTCACACGTGAAGCTTTCTGGATCTTTAATCCACATACCAGACATCCATTTGGTCTCAACAAAAGAAACAAATTGATGTTCCATTATTAATTTTATTTCTTTGCATTGATTTTATTTGTGCAAATATTGTTTTTTTTTTTTTTTTTTTTTATTCGTTATGTGCAAATTGTTAAAGGACTTGTCAAAAATCACGACATTTTTTCTGATCGTGATTGGTCTTCCTTTGTCTTAAATATGTGCCTTTGTCTGAATATGTCAGCTGTGATAAAGATCCCTGTGATCGAAACGCGTAGCCTTGTCCTGAGCTTGTCCAGGAGCATGCCATTATTCATGTTTTTATGAATCAATAAAGATGAAGATTTTATTGAAGCTGGATCCCTTTTTCCTTCATTTTCTCATGTATCTTCACGTTTGATCAAGCGGAGGATCCGTGCTTCTACAAACCGGTGAGCTGGTTAGCGTTCTTATATTTGTTCTTATTAACCCCCTTTGTACAGTGCACCCGGGCCACTGCGCGCACCTGTAAAGCCGCCATGCCCGAAGATTTAAAGGGCCGGTGGCAGGAAAAACAGGTGGCCAGGCCTCATGATAGGTGCGCGGCGCGCCACTGCTTCTGGGGGGGTAGCTGTCCTCCCCTGCCCCACGGTGGGTACGCCCATGAACACTACACTGGGGCGTTATCCGACTGTATGAGCTGTAAAGTAACATCAGGCCTCTAGACTTTCCATATATGATCTCTCATAGCCAACAAACGTACTAGAGTTTCCCTTAGTTTATGTGCAGTTTTTGTGCAAATGTTCACATTTTTTCTAGGGTCATTTGAATATGTCCATTGCCTAAATCATCAGGCAGGTTAAGTGCCTCCGTGTGTTGTGTTTTTACATGACTGTGGGTTTCTGATTTAATAATATAGCTCTTGAACCCAAAATTCTAGGCGTGTGGTATTTTTGTAGATCTACTACGAAGTGTATAAAACCCATGGGGATAAAAATAAAACCCCATCTGTAGCTTTTACAAACCGCACTGTATAGACACAGTTATCACAACCAGCTATTTTAGTTTTTCTCTTTGTGGTGTGGTTCCATCTTCACTGTTAGTCCACATAAAAATAAAATGCATCATTCAACACTAGCAAGAAAATGCCAATCCCTAAGGTAAATATATTGGGGAAGTCTGTGAATGTAATATTTTAATTTATTTTCCTTTTCACAATATATAGTTACTATATCATTCCTTGTAAAAAAAAAAACAAAACAAAAAAAAAAAAAAAAAAACAATTTATTATACATGACATGTTTGCTTTACAGAAAATAAAATAACACCCAAAACTATGGTTTGGAGAGTCAATTTTCAAGTCACATCAACAGATGTACCAAGTTCCTATTAATACAAGGCTGTAAGCAAGTGGTAAGAATAGGTTTTAGGTTAAGCATCTAAGCCATACATGCACAACATGTGCCCTAGGGGCTGCATGTGGCCCGCGACACTGTTCTATGCGGCCTGAGGCAGGAGGGACGATCACACTTCACAATGTGCCTATGTCCTTTGTGTCTGCTCGTCTCTTGGTGCTAAGCTCCAGAATAGAATTAGAAGAGTTGTAACGTTTTATATGAATATTGCTCATTTAACTGAGCACTAAATATATTCTATGTTTGTAGCGGACATTCTGTCAAAATTTTTATTGCGGCTGCTTTAAGTAGTATAGTTTGACAATATGGTGCTCATACCTCTGTTCTAAGCCAAGTGTGTATATATGTATATAAGAAAAAAAAAACTATATAGGCAAATACACACTGAAGAAAAGAGGACAAATTGATGCTACTCCTTCTTCTAGCAGGGTGTCCAGTCTCCGTAACATTTAGGCCAATTTCGGTCTACGGGATGCGATCAAACATTCTGGAGCGTTATACGGATATGCTCGATAGCGCCATCCCATTTCTCAAAACGAAGAAGTGTATGAACAAACCAAGATTTACACTGCCCTTTTTTTTACGCCAAAGTGAACTATATTTTGAGAACGTGCTATTGAAAGCATACCCTGTTTACTGACAGATACTGAGTGTTCTCCCAGGCTAAGCAGTTAGATAGGAAGAGGTTGTCCATCTCCCCAAAATGCTGTCCGACATCATTAATACAATCACAGGAATAAAATTCCACTTTAAAACCGTTGTGTCCTTTATAGTCTCGTCTCTGAGCTGCCTATGGGCAGTAAAAGAAAGAATGTAAAATAATAAGACTGGAGGGTAATTGTCAGCATCATTAGGACTGGGTGACACTGACTAACCTACATGTACATGTATGTGCAGGTCACACTATGTACAGTGAGGGTGCACCGGCAACATGGAGAGAACATGCAGTGTTTGCACAAAAGGTCGCCCCTTCATTACACTACTAATCCTTCAGCAGACCATTCCAGAAGTAAGGGCCGGGAAAAACACACTAAGTGCTGTCACTGACGCATCAGGGAGAAGAAACACATGGTAAGGGAACCTTTGGTAGGATCCTACCCAAACTGGTAACAGTTCTGCAATGGCCATGCATGCAGCTGCTCTGCACTGCTAGGTCTGTGTGCAATAAACTGGAATGTGTATATATCTTAAGTGCATATGAACACATGTACATACATATACAATGTACACAGACATACGTCATCACGCTTACAAGTCAGCTTTGTTAACAAACCAATGCAATGTAGCAAAGCACCAGGTGGAAATATCCCCTGAGTATAGAGCTGAAAAATCCAATCTTCTACGAGGTCTGGGACGTTCTACTCTGTTGCGAGCAGTTGTGTGCCAGAAACTGAAGAAACATATGGACCCTCAATTGAAGATTAGGGAGTCATTTTAAGGCTTTTCATAAACTTTTCCTTTTTCCCAGTCTTTCTATCACATTGGCTGCTGATAGGCGTGAGGATTGGCTGTGGGGATCCTTTCATGGCCAGTTTCAATATTGACAAAAGACGCTTTCACTCGCTGTCAGACAGTGTCTCATATTGGGAGCACAGCAGTGGTTTCGGCTCTTCATCACGTGCCCTCTGCGGGGTGGAGGAATTGCTCTGCGGAATGGCTGTTGAGGATGGAGCAGCGACTAGATTGTTAGGGAGCCGGATTGTTAATGGATTATAAGGAAATGGTGTTGACCCTAAAGTGAATGAGAACATCAGTGTTAGATTATGGTACAACGTTTATGGAAGAGTAAGATAAACACATTAAAATACCCTACGAGGGAAAACTGTTTCCTATATCTATTGATTTTGGGAATCAAAAATGGAATTGGTCATGTATGGTGCTAACAGCATAGTCTCCATGGGTCCTTACGGTTTCTTTTGAGGCGTTCGTCCATTATTTGGGGTTTTGTATTAAAGGGAATCTGTCACCTGTTTTTGCCACTTAATCTGAGCACAGTATAATGTAGAGACAGAGATCCTGATTATAGCACTGTGTCACTTACAGGGCTGCTTAGTGTAGTTTTGACAATTTCACTGTTTAATCAAATATCACTGTTATCACTGTATAACATTATCATTAGAGGACTACTTGGCTTGCTGCCAGGTAGTCAAGCATATTCAAGAGCTCTGTATAACCCTGCCCTCACCACTGATTGGCAGCTTTCTGTGCACACTGTACATGGGCAGAAAGCTGCCAATCAGTGGAGAAGGCGGGGTTATAGAGCTCAGCATGCAGAAAACTGCTAGATCTGCAGCAGAGAAGCAGGGAGAAACGTGCGTCGAGGAGGAGGGGATGCAGTGCCTAACAGCAGTGTGTGACCATCGTTTGTTATATTAAAAGTTATTATCTTACACTCCTACTATTACTAGCCTGGCCACAATCCTGTTGTATATTTCACAATGTATATGATTTGCTAGCAATTAGAATAGATTTATCTGGCACTAATCCTTAGATATCCTTCCTAAACTTAAGGCACTGTCACACTTAGCGATCGCACCAGCGATCACGGCAACGACACGACCTGGTGAGATCGCTGGTGCGATCGCTATGTGGTCGCTAGTTAGATTCCAAACACAACTCATCAGCGATCTGTATAGTGACCTCTGCAGTCGTTGGGAAAACCTAGTCCCGCCTGCGATGCTGGTGAAGTCGTTCATAAAGGGTGTCACACTCAGCGATTCAGGCTCACCAGCGGGACACCAACGACCAAAAAACGGCTCAACGTTCATAAGCGATCAACGACATCTCAGCAGGGGCCACATCGCTGCTACATGTCACACACAGCTGTCGCTAACGAGATCGCTACTGCGTCATAAAATCTGTGACTCTTTAGCGATCTTGTTAGCGATCTCGCTTAGTGTGACAGTACCTTTAGTATACCGTATTGGATTATTTATTTGTTACATCAGGCATTTCTTTGTCCCAAGTCTGTGAGGTATATTTTTGCTTTTTAATGGATTATCATCATTATCTAATAAACATTATATTTTATTATTAATTTGTGAAGTCTCTTCCTGGTGTCCTGGGTGTTACCGGTACTTGGGCATTTGTTGAATTAACAGTTCAGAATTAATCAGTTTAGTTACAGCATGGAAGGGTAACTCCAACTTCATTAAAATATAGTAAATTGAAGCAGGCAATTAGTGAGGGAGCCATCGCCTTCTGCAAAAGGCCTAATTCACTGTACCAGTTTTAGAACACAAGAATACCCTTTTAATAGAGAACAAGCCATGGCACATATTAAGTTAGGTATCAAAAAACCTTGCTATATCAAGGTATTTATGTCATGTTAAAAATGCTACATCCGTACATGGACTGTGTCCTTCCCCACCTGTTGACGACGGTCTTTCCTCCCATACTCTGTTGGCTAAGGGGTTTTCCTGTTGGAGTCACCCTCTGAATGAACTGATGAAGCAGAAGGAGGTCTTTCTGCTGAAGGCTGTCCAGGAGCAAGTGACTTCACCTTCCGGCTGCTCGGTCGGGAAATCTTGGATTTCCCTCCACTGCCTAAAAGAAATAAACAACCCTAAAACATTGTAAAAGGCTTCTACACCTACTCAAGTAGAAATGTCTGTTCTGAAGTGGACCAAAGCAAGTTACTTGGATCAGTGGTCACTACGGTACGCTGGAACAGTTCTAGATATATGGAGGCTTATTAATCAACTGATGAGAACACTATTATTCAAATGATGGAGTTTGTTGGCGGGAATATTAGGAAAGTGCTTAAACAACAATTTTTGAAATAATGTTATTATTGCAATTTCACACTGCATTAAAACTGTTATTCATGGCGTCCTGGCTGATCAGAGATAATCCAACATTTTAAATAGTGAAAATAAGGTAAGAAATCGGCAGCACATAATGTGTGTCCAACAGCCATTGGAATCAAGATGTCATACTGCAATAGGTAGGACCACATTATAAGATCTGCATAGTATCCATATGTTTCTGTGATGATGATCTTTGGATTTTCCCACTAATATTGCATTTTTGGCATTCAGGCACAGCTGCCGCAATCGTCTGTTATGCCAAAGAACACTAAAGAAAATTGCTACTAAAGTTGTGCAATGTAAATGAACGGCCATGCTACACAAACTGCAGTTTGCCATCTTACCGCCAGAGCATGCTTTGCAGGTTTACTAAATGTCTGCTGTATGCATAAAAACAGGAATAACTAAACAATTATTGCTCTCGTGTTACAGCTAATAATAAGGAAAGGAGCATCAATAGCTAGATAAGAGGATGCAGTCAGAGTTTTACATGGTTAGTATAGAAAGATTATACAACTTGAGAAATTGAAAAAAAAAAAAAAAGTCAAAGAAGCAGAAAGAAAAAAAAAGAAATTAATACACATTAGAACACAGCAAAAGTGTGAAATGAAAAATAAAGCAGCAGACCTGGCAAGGACCGCATGTCGTCATTCCGTCCATCAACAGCAGTTATGGGGATAGCAGAGGGCAGGCTTGCGTTGGCATTCAAAGGGTTAAAAGCATTGGAACTGAGTGCTGAGCGGTCATCCCATTGCTCATCATATTTACCCATTAGGGCCTTCCTAATTATGGCCTCCAACCCTATGTTGCTGTTGGAGCTCTCCTGCACAGTCTGTGTTCTGCAACCTATTGGTCCTGGGAGAGTGGGGGAGGGGCAAAACAGAAGAATTAGGAAGATTGGTTCCCAATGAAATGCTCCAACGAGGTGAAATATGGCTGAATGGAAATATAAACACTATACAAACTACAGTAATAGTAATGGATGTTTTACCTGATCCAGTAATGGCTGGCATGTTAAATATTTCTGTTCCTGGCTGTCCAACATCTGACAAGAAAAAAAAACAAAACAAATCAACAATGAACAATTTTTGGAATAGACAATTCTAGAACTATTTTCATAACTCAGTAAAAGGGAACCAGTCAGCTTGTTTTTACCCAAGTAGTGCTATAGCCGTGTAGATGCATGCCCCCCAAAAAGCCAAATATACAGTAACTGAGGCCAGAAGTGATTTCTCATGTCTGGCACATCGGATTTCAACAAAAAAGAGACAAGCACCTACACAGCCAAACCATTACTTCCACGTGTAGAAACGTGGCAACAGATTGCCTTTAGGTTACCTGCTGATTTATAGGATACCACTTTACTGTAGACTGCACCTATTTTAGAGCAGAATATACTTGTGCCCAACTAGAGAAGTTTAAAGATTGCATAATATTCATGCAAGTAGATGTAGAAAACTGTCCAAAGATGTATATCTGATCTACAGAACTTCTACTGCGAGCCCTAGTGCGGAATGGAACCAGTGCCAGTGTCATCAACCCCTGTACAGTGCTGTGGAATATGTTGGTGTCATCTATACATGTAGCAAGTAAATAAAAAGAAAAGAAAAAATAAGAATATAATTAGAATTTAATGTTCCAGGAGTAAGAATTTTATTCTCCTACAAATCAAATAGTGAAGGCTATAAATGCCTACTCAGATACATGCTTTCTCCAGTGTGTCTTAAGGCCCCTATTCAAATTAGATGGCTGCCGGGCAAATGATGCTCCAGCCGACATCCATCTCAGCCGACCCTCCCATACACAGCTACACTAGTTCAGGTGAGAAAGCTCATCTCCAAGAGAACAGTGCAATTGGCAGACTGAAATCGAAAAATTACTGAGAGACATCTCCCTCGACCATTAGTTGGACGTCACCCCTCTCATGCTAGACTGTCGGACAAACCCATTACTGTCGGTGGTTTGGCTGACATTAGTCTTTCATGTATGAGGGTTTCAGTTAGGATTCATTCATACAGGTTTAAACTTTCTTTATGCTTGTAAAAAAATGCCATCAATTGTGTTTTAACAGGCCTATTTCTGGTGCTGATTTTTTTTTTATTCTGACATTTTTTTTTACAATACAATTTTAATCCTATAAAGAAACCAATGAGAAAATACATGAAAAAAGCTGGCATTTTTTCATAAAAAAAATGGCACTGAACCCCCACAAAAGAAATACTAATGTAAAAATCGAATTACTCCCAACAAATAAAGGCACCATACACTGTACAGCATTACAGGGGGTACGAAAAGTATTCACACCCCTTTAAATTTTTCACTCTGTTTCATTACAGCCATTTGGTAATTTCAAAAAAGTTCATTTTTTTCTCATTAATGTACACTCTGCACCCCATCTTGACTGAAAAAAACAGAAATGTAGAAATTTTTGCAAATTTATTAAAAAAAGAAAAACTGAAATATCACATGGTCATAAGTATTCAGACCCTTTGCTCAGTACTGAGTACAAGCACCCTTTTGAGCTAGTACAGCCATGAGTCTTCTGCTGAATGATGCAACAAGTTTTTCACACCTGGATTTGGGGATCTTCTGCCATTATTCCTTGCAGATCCTCTCTAGTTCCGTCAGGTTGGATGGTGAACGTTGGTGGACAGCCATTTTCAGGTATCTCCAGAGATCCTCAATTGGGTTTAGGTCAGGGCTCTGACGGCCAGTCAAGAATGGTCACAGAATTGTTCTGAAGCCATTCCTTTGTTATTTTAGCTGTGTGCTTAGGGTCATTGTCTTGTTGGAAGGTGAACCTTTGGCCAAGTCTGAGGTCCAGAGCACTCTGGAAGAGGTTTTCACCAAGATATCACTGTACTTGGCTGCATTCATGTTTCCTTCAATTGCAACCAGTTGTCCTGTCCCTGCAGCTGAAAAACACCCCCATAGCATGATGCTGCTACCACCATGTTTCACTGTTGGGATTGTATTGGGCAGGTGATGAGCAGTGCCTGGTTTTCTCCACACATACCGCTTAGAATTATCACCAAAAAGGTCTATCTTCATCTTATCAGACCACAGAATCTTATTTCTCATAGTCTGGAAGTCCTTCATTTGTTTTTTTAGCAAACTAAATTCTGTCTCTGAGCTCCTTGTCCAGTTCCTTTGACCTCATGATTCTCATTTGGTCTGACATGCACTGTGAGCTGTGAGGTTTTATATAGACAGGTGTGTGCCTTTACAAATCAAGTCCTATCAGTATAATTAAACACAGCTGGACTCCAATGAAGGAGTAGAACCATCTCAAGGAGGATCACAAGGAAATGGACAGCATGTGACTTAAATATAAGTGTCTGAGCAAAGGGTCTGAATACTTATGACCATGTGATATTTCAGTTTTTCTTTTTTAATAAATTTGCAAACAATTCTACATTTCTGATTTTTTCAGTCAAGATGGGATGCAGAGTGTACATTAATGAGAAAAAAATGAACCTGAATTTACCAAACGGCTGCAATGAAACAAAGAGTGAAAAATTTAAAGGGGTCTGAATACTTTCCATACCCACTGTATATAGCTAACCACATCTAGCCAGTGTTTTTATTTCAACAATGGGTGTGAAACTACTCTTAGGACTTGTACATATGGAGTCTTTTTGCTGAGTTTTTAGAGCTGAAACTCTCTAAATCAATCCACAAAAACTTGAGATTCTGCTCAGTTTCAGCATCAAAAACCCAGGAAAAAAAGCTCAGTGTGCACACAGCCTTACGCTGCTTTATGTTACCATTACAGCATGTGATCTCCTGATCTGGCATTTTTACAGAAAGCTGTAGGTACCTTTCTATTAATGTCTCAGTGGGATATTGCTCACGGAAAATGCCATTTGGCATGATTTTGTTTTGGTTATGTCTCGTTTCTGTTTTTGGTGGACAGTACAGCCTTGTCTGCTACGCAGTAAGAGAAAAAAAACATGGACTCTTGACTTTCATTATTTGCGCGCTGTTACTTTCATACATCAAGCATGTGTTAATTAAAGAAGCGCAACTGGACAGGCCTTTAAATGTTCTGCAGAAATAAATGAGACAAATGCAGCAAACGGTAATAACGTGCCTGTCCGAAACACCGGCGCCACCTCCACACCAAGTAACGGGCGCAAGATGGCAGGAAGACCCCGATCACACAGATTCTTGCGTGGAAATATTTCACACAACACTTAAAAATGGTTCCTTTTCATTTTGTTGAGATTTCTAGCTTTTTCCACATCAAACAGAATTTGATAATTTTATTAAAAAGGACCCATTAGCCCCCTGTGATGCAACCTACAAGGGAACCAGGAGTAAATGTTGGATTCTCTTGCAGTGACACCAATGGGGAATTTAATAGTTACATGGTGCCCATTGAAATCAATAGACTTCCAAATAAGATGTGGCTGCGTTTGGCCCTCCACATGGCCGCTCAGCCACACGGTCCTCCTCTGTTAGCGCACAATGCTTTCATTCGATGTTTGTGAACCAGACAACGGCTTTATAGATTTGTGCCTTGGACCGTTATTTCAGGACTTAAGCAATTCCTATGGAAATCATCTATCGCCATTTGGGTATGTTCTCTCCTTCAATAGATGAACGGATTTTCGCAACTATAAACCAATCTGCTAATCTCCTTATTCATAAACCCCTCAGCTTGTAGACCGCGTCCTCTCTGTGTATGTCCATGGTCCAAGGATGCTATTAGGAGTGAGCCCCTTTATACATCCTTCTATGTACAACTCTCTGTTCATCAAACTCTGGACCAAAGGATCTTCCAGGCCGGACACGACTTGCTGCAAGTTCCAGAACAGCACAAGGTGACCACCATCCCCCAATTCCCATTCCAATTCCTCCTTGTGAAAAAAACATGGAAACTCTTACTATACTCTGGCTCATTCCTGTTGGCTGTACTAAGCTTTTTAATGATCTCCTGTTTCTTGGATTTAACCATAGCAGAGGTGCTCTCAGTCAGCTTACTGAAGAACGCTGGGGGTTGAGAGTTGTTCCCTGGAGATTTCGAACCCATCCTGTGGAAAGACAGATATATATATAATTTATGTTGGAAAAAACAATACTCAAGGACATTACAGTGTCTCAAATGGAAGAAAAAAAGCAATTCTATAAAATATGCAACATGGAATCTGAAAAAAGGATCAATTATCGAGTTCATGCTAAAATGTTAACCTGAAAGTCTATATATTGCCCTAAGCGTTACATGTATTGTAGAATTATACACTACGTGAGATTGAATACACAAATATATAATCCCATACTTGAAACAGAACCTAACTCTTCTTGCCCCTTTTCCCCCCATAACCTACATACTTCAGGCTGAGTAAAACACGGATTTTGGTAAGAACTTACCTGTAAAATCCTTTTCAGCGAAGGAAGGAAGAGAGACACAGTATTCATTACTGATGGGTAGGCGGAGCCCCAGATCAGGATGTCACCTCAGATCAAAAGAGTGCTGACTGGCTGGCCCCTCCAGCTCGGGCTCCTCCTACTCAGCTCCAGTCGTACCAAAGCTTTTAGGAAAAGAGTCAAGATCACCAGCGGAGCAACATAACCCCTTCTGAAGGAACTTCAGAGAAAAAACACAAGGAACAGGTTATGCATGCAAAGAAAGCCAAAAACCACAGAGTTCCAGGTACTACTCACGGAACCTGACTACTGCGATGAGCTGGCGATGCTGGAACAGAGCCTTAGCGCGCTGACCTCAGCCCAGATAATCGCTATCAGATAAGGGTCGCGCTGCATCTGAAAACATCAACACACTTCTGCCTTGGGAGGGTGCTGTGTCTCTCTTCCTTCCTTCGCTGAAAAGGATTTTACAGGTAAGTTCTTACCAAAATCCGTGTTTCAGCTGCAGATGGAAGGAAGAGAGCCACAGTATTCATTACTGATGGGACGTCCCAAAGCAGTTCAAAAATAAGGGTGGGAAAAACAAACAAAAGGCAGAAACCCAACAACCTTAACAACAAAGCGCAACCAGCGCTAAACACAAGTTCATCCAGAACTTTAAACTACAGCTGCCTGCAGGACCCTACGTCCGAGGGCTGCATCAGCGGAAGCACTGACGTCCACTTTATAAAACCTTGTAAACGTGTGGACAGAGCGCCAAGTTGCCGCTCGGCAGAGCTGCACTGCCGAGGCACCTTGATGAAAAGCCCACGATGAGGCCACAGCTCTCGTGGAATGGGCTCGAATCTTAATCGGGCAAGATTCACCCCGAAGACGGTAAGCTTCCAAAATAGCTGACCGGATCCAACGAGCTATAGAATCCTTGGAAGCTCGTTGACCACGCCGACGACCCGCTGGAACCACAAACAGGGAGTCCGTCTTACGAAAACCTTGAGTAATAGATAGATAAAACTTCAAGGCCCGCACTAAATCCAATGTGTGTAAATCTCGCTCTTTCGCATTCTTCGGATCCGGACAGAGTGAAGGCAACACAATATCCTGGTTAACATGAAATTGTGACACCACTTTAGGCAAAAAATCACCCCGAGTGCGAAGCACTACACGATCCGGAAAAAACTCCAGAAAAGGAGGCGAACAAGAAAGAGCTGCCAACTCAGAAACTCTCCTCAAGGAAGTGACTGCAACAAGGAAAGCCACCTTCCAAGAAAGTAAAGAAAGGCTAGCAGAAACCATAGGCTCAAAAGGTTTATGCTGAAGAGCCTCCAAAACAAGGTTGAGCCGCCAAGGAGACACGGGTGCCTTCCGCGGCGGAAACTTACGAGATATACCTCGGAAAAAGGAGAGCACGTCTCTATTTGAAGCAATGGTTCTCCGGAACAATAAGGACAGAGCAGAAATCTGACCTTTCAGAGTGCTGACTGCCAAACCCTTGTCTAGCCCATGCTGCAGAAAAGCCAACAGGTTGGGAATGGAAAATTTTCTCGGGTTCCGAGAGGACCCCAAACACCACGAAAAGAAGGTTTCCCAAATTTTGTGGTAAATCCTAGTAGTAGCCGGACATCTTGCAGCACGAAGGGTAGCAATGACCTCGGCTGAGAAACCTCTACGGGTCAAGATTTCGGTCTCAAGAGCCACGCCGTCAAACGCAGGGACATCAAGTCCGGATGACAAACGGGCCCCTGAGTCAACAAGTCCGGTTGAAGAGGGAGTGGAAAAGGAGGTGCCGCCAACAGCGACATTATTGTCGAGAACCACACCCTTCTTGGCCAGTCTGGAGCTATCAAAATAGCTGGAATTCTCTCTAGTCTGATCCGACGCAGTACTAGAGGAAGTAAGGATATCGGCGGGAATACATAGATCAGCTCGAACTGATTCCACTGAGCCACTAGAGCATCCACCGCCACCGCCCTCGGGTCCTTGTACCTGGACATGAACGTCGGTAACTTGGCATTGGACCTGGATGCCATCAAATCCACTTGGGGGGTTCCCCAGCGAGAGCACAGTAGTGCAAAAACTTCCGGGTGGAGGCTCCATTCCCCGGGATCCATCCTTCTGCGACTGAGAAAGTCCGCTGTAATATTCTGAACCCCTGGAATGTGAATCGCCGAAATGGCTGGTACACTGGCCTCTGCCCAAATCAGAATTCGGGACACCTCTACCATGAGTCTGGAACTCCTTGTCCCACCTTGGTGATTGATATACGCGACAGCCGTCGCATTGTCTGTCTGCACTCGGACTGGCAGACCGCTCAAAGGGACCGTCCAATGTTGGAGGCAAAGGAAAATCGCCCTCAATTCCAGGATGTTGATCGGAAGAACAGACTCTTCCGATGACCATACCCCCTGAATCCAGAGATTGTTCCAAACACCCCCCCAGCCCGTCAGGCTGGCATCGGTGGTTATGACTGACCACTTCGGAGGGAGGAAAGACTTCCCCAGGGAGAATGCCCCTGGACGTAACCACCATTCTAGAGAATCCCGCACCGCGCGAGAAATGGTGACACTGCAATCCAGCGATTGCGACTGATTCCATCGACTCAAGATGAACCTTTGGAGAGTCCTGGAGTGGAACTGGGCAAAAGGAATTGCCTCCATGGACGCCACCATCAGTCCCAGAAGACGCATACACTTCCGTAGAGACATTGCTGTTGAGGATCTCATAATCTGTACATGTCGAAGAAGACATGACTGTTTGTCTGGTGGTAGGGAAACTACCGACCGAAACGTGTCGAGATGCATTCCCAAAAAGAGGATTGTCCTCGATGGTTCCAGGGACGACTTCTCCCAATTGACCAGCCAACCGAAGTCCTTCAGAAACTGAAGAGACAAATCCCGAGCCGTCAACGCCTCCTCCTCCGAGGAAGCCACGATCAAAAGATCGTCCAGATAAGGGAGAATCGTAATCCCCTGTCTTCGAAGGATTGCCATGAGGGGCGCCAGAATTTTTGTAAAGACCCTTGGCGCTGAGGCTAAGCCGAACGGCAGAGCCACGAACTGGTAATGATTCTGACCTATGGCAAATCGAAGAAAGCGCTGATGAGCCTTTCCGATGGGAATATGCAAATAGGCGTCGCGAATGTCGATTGACACCAGAAAATCGTTCTGTGACAGAGCTGCCACAACGGAGCGAAGCGATTCCATGCGAAATTTCCGGGCATGGACATGCCGGTTTAATCGCTTGAGATCCAGAATCGGGCGAAATTTGTTCTCCTTTTTGGGAACTATAAAAAGGTTGGAATAAAAACCTTTCCCTCGTTCCTCTGACGGAACCGGTATCACTACACCCTTTTGTAGCAGAGATTCGACCTCTCGCTGTAGAGCGACAACAAGCTCGGGTTCCGACGGAACGCGAGATTGACAAAAAACATTTGGGGGTCGAGAAGCAAACTCTATGAAATAGCCTGCCGACACTATCCGCGTTACCCAGGAATCTGGAACGCGAGCCATCCAAGCCGCCTTGAAAAGAAGCAGACGACCCCCCACTCGAGAATCCCCGAGTGGACCCCTGGCGTCAATCCGACTTTGCGGGCTTTTTGTCAAGTTCCCGCTTGTCCTGGCGGAAACTCCGCTTCCAGGGAGTACGAGTTTTCTGAGAGGATTTCTTTCCTGAGAAGGAAGGACGACCCGATCCCCACGAGGAGTGACTAGATCGTCCTCGGCCCCGAAAGGACCGCCGACCACTATAGACACCAGGCTTACTGGACACCGAGGCCATGGCCCTACGCTGTGGTAATGCTGATTCCTTCGCCTTAGCCTTGGAAATCAGCTCTGTGAGGTCGGATCCAAAAAGATGGCCACCCTTGTAAGGTAAGGCCAACAACCCTTGTTTGGAAACTGCGTCCCCGGCCCACTGTCTGAGCCATAAAGCTCTTCTGACTGTGACCGCTGAAGCTTGCGCTTTGGCCAGCAGAGATGCCGTATCCAGACCGGCATCAAAGATATAACAGGCTGCCGTTTCTAACCATTCACAAGTTTCCCGTATCTCAGATAACGGAGATTCATTTTGCAACTCCGTCTTCAGACGTGCCAACCAGCCTAGAGAAGCTCTAGCAGCACACATGGATCCTAGCACTGCTCGGAATCCATGACCCGCAGCCTCATAGCTTGCTTTTGCCGCCAATTCTGTTTTTCTATCCAAAGGCTCCTGTAAGCTCGCTTTCCCCTTAATAGGGAGTAGTGAGGATTTACTAAGCTGAGATAAAGACACATCCACTTCAGGAGCAGAAGTCCAATTAGCCTTTAACTCCGCAGAGCAAGGATAAAGTGTATCCAAGAAATGCGTTCCATGAAAACGCTTATCTGGACATAGACGTTCCTCCTCTATTACACTATTAAGCTCATCCAGAGCTGGCAATGTTGTACGCGAAGCACGGGACTCCTGGAACATGCGTGCTGATTTACCAGGACGACTAGTTACCTCCTCCGGTAACTGTAATATATCTCTCATGGCTTCAATTAATGCCTCCGTACGCTTCGCCATAGAGGAACGCCCCTGCGGCTCGTCCGCATCTGAATCGGATATTTCTCCATCCGAATTTAAAGGGGAACTCTGCCCAATATCAGATATATCTGACTCGCTCCGTGTAGAGGCCGGTAACGGCCTGCGTCGCTTCCTCTGAGAGGAATTAGCAGACACATATTGACCTAAAAGGTCAGACAAGTTGTTGATCGATCGAGCGATATCATCCAATTTTTCACCGCTGTCGACCGCAGCGCTAGACGCTGTGGAGGTCTGCGTATCTGATTGCCGCAATGGCACTGGGACGTGGTCCGCGGCATCTGAACTCTGTTCAGACATGTCTCACCTGTATGAGCAGGTCAAAGCGGTAATACCAGCAAAAACTATGCGGTTTTTTTTTTATGCTGAAGGGTTAACGCTCCACCAGGCAGGGTTACCCCAGCGGTATTCAGTCAAAAAATTTTGCTGGTAGAAATAACCCTCAGAGGGGTTAATATTGCAAACTCACCACAATATATATGCTTGTGAGCCCCAGCTAATTTTATGTCTCTAATGAGACTGCAGCTGCAGGATAGCGATCGCTGCGCTGCGGGGTGAGGAATCAGCACTCACCCAGCTGGCCGTGGTGTCTTATGAGGAGAGGAGCGGTCTGAGGAGCCCAGGAGCCTGTGTAATGGCCGCCACAGTGAGGGAGTCGCAGGAGAAACGCCAGAGCGCGCGTCTTCCTGCTCAGAAGACCGGGAATAGTTAGGCCACGCCCCCCGCCAGCTCGAATAATGAGCGCGAACTCCCCGCTCCTGCTCCCTCTCTGTCCTGCAAGTATCTGCCTGCGGACAAAAGATCACCACATCTATAATGTAACAGCGCTGTCACCGCAGCGCTGAAGCATACTGACATACAAGTAATAGCGCTGCTCACCCAGACGCTATAGCACTCACACATTATTATAATGAAAATTGTGTGGAGTACTGACCAGCTTAGCGCCACAGGGACCCTCAGGGGTTTCTGGCGCTATGCCCATGCTTCCCCCCAGGGCGGGAAGCGCAGTGACCCCAGTGTGTGGTTTGCGCCCCGCCAGGGAAAACTCTCCTCATCCCCCAGGGCCGGCAAGGATTCTGCAGGGACCATTATGTAGTTACAGATCCGCCAAGGGAGAGGCTGGTGAAATACACTGATAAACATGTAATAGCGCTGCTCACTCAGACGCTAAAGCACTCACACATAATTATAATAAAAAATTTGTGTGGAGTACTCACCAGCCAAAGCGCCACAGGGACCCTCAGGGGTTTCTGGCGCTGTGCCCATGCTTCCCCCCAGGGCGAGGAACGCAGTGACCGCACGTGTGGTTTGCGTCCCGCCAGGGAAGCTCTCCTCATCCCCCAGGGCCGGCAAGGATTCTGCAGGGACTTTGAGTAAATACAGATCCGCCAAGGGAGAGGTTGGGGTACAGCAGCGCTGGTACCCCTGAGACCTCTAGACCAACTGGTGATCCAAGTCTCCTGTCCGAATATAAAATAATAAAATCTTCTGAGGAGCTGCATTAGCAGCGACCATCCTCTGGACCTCAAATCTTAGACTGGAGCTGAGTAGGAGGAGCCCGAGCTGGAGGGGCCAGCCAGTCATCACTCTTTTGATCTGAGGTAACATCCTGATCTGGGGCTCCGCCTACCCATCAGTAATGAATACTGTGGCTTTCTTCCTTCCATCTGCAGCTGAAATATGACATTATTACCAGTTTGTTAAAAGGAATTTGTCAACAGAGACCCTGATACCAGTTATTTATCTCTTACTTTACTGGTTGTTGCAGTTATAATAAAATCACAGTTTTATCTCAACAAATCTAGCAGTTCTCTGAATGCTGAGCTCTGTATAATCCTGCTCTTACCACTGATTGGCAGCTTTCTGTGCAAAGGCAGAAAATAGCCAATCAGTGATGGGGGTGGCTTATACAGAGCTCATGATTATGGAGGACTACCTTTCAGTTTGGTTACTATTCCTCTAGTGATAATCTGCTGCTAGAACAGTTTTTTTTTTCTAAATTAAAGCAAGAAGTCCAGTAACACATCGCTGGAATCAGGGTCTCTGTCTCTACATTATGATGCTATCAGATTAGGTGGCAAAAATCTGTGCTAGATTCACTATAAAAGGGCTTTCCCCATGCTTTTCTATTGACAAGCCTAGTACTTTGGCCTCTTGGCGCCTGTACCGATCATCAGACTGAAGGGCAATGGCAGCAGTCACAGCTCCGTATAGTAGTAATGACTGTGCTGGACGCTGCATTTCTCTTTAGCTCAAGTGAATGAGACTGAGCTGCAATTCCAGGTACAGGTGCTACCAAATGTACAGGGAGCCATTTTTTTACTTTGTTTTTAGTGTATATCTCTTTATTGTACAGTCCCATCGCACTATTCCCTCACTGACCTAACCCAAGTGTTACCTTCCACACATTTAGGGCATCAATAATTTAGTAGTTCCCTGATCATTTCACTGATTTGTCATGTGAAAGATTTTCCAATTCTGCATGTGTTAGACACAGCGTGTTATAAACCGGTGATATAAAAAGCACCAAATGCTAAATATGGCTCACAAAATCCCTTGGTATAAGAAATGTAGAGAATCTTCATATAAGACAAATATATCCATAATATTCATCTGTAATATGCCACCATCAGGTCATTTTTACATACAAATGCTGTTATTTCATTACACCAATAGTATAGCTATACGGTCTGCAGAGGCCATAAAGGCCTACTTATTAGTTATAATGTACGAAAAGACAAGTGGGTAATGCTGAAGCATAATGGAAACCTAGCGATGAAAGCACAGCACAGCAGAGCCAGCAATGAGAGCACAGCACAGCAGAGCCAACAATGAGAGCACAGCACAGCAGAGCCAACAATGAGAGCACAGCACAGCAGAGCCAACAATGAGAGCACAGCACAGCAGAGCCAACAATGAGAGCACAGCACAGCAGAGCCAAAAATGAGAGCACAGCACAGCCAACAATGAGAGCACAGCACAGCAGAGCCAGCAATGAGAACACAGCACAGCAGAGCCAGCAATGAGAATACAGCACAGCAAAGCCAACAATGAGAGCACAGCACAGCAGAGCCAGCAATGAGAGCACAGCACAGCCAACAATGAGAGCACAGCACAGCAGAGCCAGCAATGAGAATACAGCACAGCAAAGCCAACAATGAGAGCACAGCACAGCAGAGCCAGCAATGAGAGCACAGCAGAGCCAACAATGAGAGCACAGCACAGCAGAGCCAGCAATGAGAGCACAGCACAGCAGAGCCAACAATGAGAGCACAGCACAGCAGAGCCAACAATGAGAGCACAGCAGAGCCAACAATGAGAGCACAGCACAGCAGAGCCAACAATGAAAGCACAGCACAGCAGAGCCAACAATGAGAGCACAGCACAGCAGAGCCAACAATGAGAGCACAGCAGAGCCAACAATGAGAGCACAGCACAGCAGAGCCAACAATGAGAGCACAGCACAGCCAACAATGAGAGCACAGCACAGCAGAGCCAGCAATGAGAGCACAGCACAGCAGAGCCAACAATGAGAGCACAGCACAAAAGAGCCAGCAATGAGAGCACAGCACAGCAGAGCCAACAATGAGAACACAGCACAGCAGAGCCAGCAATGAGAGCACAGCACAGCTAACAATGAGAGCATAGCACAGCAGAGACAACAATGAGAGCACAGCACAGCCAACAATGAGAGCACAGCACAGCAGAGCCATCAATGAGAGCACAGCACAGTCAACAATGAGAGCACAGCAGAGCCAACAATGAGAGCACAGCAGAGCCAACAATGAGAGCACAGCACAGCAGAGCCAACAATGAGAGCACAGCACAGCAGAGCCATCAATGAGAGAACAGCACAGTAGAGCCAACAATGAGAGTACAGCACAGCAGAGCTAACAATGAGAGCACAGCACAGCAGAGCCAACAATGAGAGCACAGCAGAGCTAACAATGAGAGCACAGCAGAGCCAACAATGAGGCTAAGTTCACACGTTGCGGAATTGCCGCGGAAATTTCCGCGGCAATCCCGCACTTCTCCCGCAGGAAATACGCACGTTTTTTGTGTGCTGATTCCCGCCAGAATAATAGCGTTTTGCAAGCGTAATTAGCTTGCAGAATGCTAGCGTTTTCCTAGCGATCTGTAGCATCGCTTGGAAAACTGATTGACAGGTTGGTCACACGAGTCAAACATAGTGTTTGACAAGTGTGACCAACTTTTTACTATTGATGCCGCCTATGTCGCATCAATAGTAAAAAGATCTAATGTAAAAATAATAAATAATGATATTCTCACCTTCCGGCGGCCCCCGCAGCCTTCCCGCCTTCAGCGACGCTCCCGGCAACTCCGGTCCCAAGGATGCTTTGCGGCAAATCACACCGATGACGTAGCATCTCGCGAGACCGCTATGCCATCTGGGTGATTCTCGCAAAGGACTCTTGGGACCGGAAGTTGCCGGGAGCGTCGCTGAAGGCGGGAAGGCTGCGGGGGCCGCGGGAAGGCTGCGGGGGCCGCCGGAAGGTGAGAATATCATTATTTTTTATTTTAATTATTGTTTTACCAGGGATATGGTACCCAGGGCCTGGAGGAGAGTCTCCTCTCCTCCAGACCCTGGGTACCACCGCACATGAACCGCTTACATTCCGCAAAATTAATGAACATGTTGCTATTTTTTCCGCAAAGCGTTTTTTTCGCGGAAAAAAACGCAACATGTGGCCAAAACATGCGGAATCAATTAACATGTATAGGATGCTTAATGCTTGCGTTTTTATCGCGTTTTTACCGCGGAAAAAACCGCGAAAAAAACGCAATTATTCCTGATCGTGTGCACTTAGCCTGAGAGCACAGCCAACAATGAGAGCACAGCACAGTAGAGCTAACAAAGAGCACAGCACAGCCGAGCCAACAATGAGAGCACAGCACAGCAGAGCCATGAATGAGAGCACAGCAAAGCCAACAATGAGAGCACAGCAGAGAGCCAACAATGAGAGCAGAGCCATCAATGAGAGCACACCACAGCCAACAATGAGAGTACAGCACAGCAGAGCTAACAATGAGAGCACAGCACAGCAGAGCCAACAATGAGAGCACAGCAGAGCTAACAATGAGAGCACAGCAGAGCCAACAATGAGAGCACAGCCAACAATGAGAGCACAGCACAGTAGAGCTAACAAAGAGCACAGCACAGCCGAGCCAACAATGAGAGCACAGCACAGCAGAGCCATGAATGAGAGCACAGCAAAGCCAACAATGAGAGCACAGCAGAGAGCCAACAATGAGAGCAGAGCCATCAATGAGAGCACAGCACAGCCAACAAGGAGAGCACAGCACAGCAGAGCCATCAATGAGAGCACAGCACAGCCGAGCCATCAATGAGAGCACAGCACAGCCGAGCCAACAATGAGAGCACAGCACAGCCGAGCCAACAATGAGAGCACAGCACAGCCGAGCCATCAATGAGAGCACAGCACAGCGGAGCCATCAATGAGAGTACAGCACAGCAGAGCCAACAATGAGAGCACAGCATAGCAGAGCCAACAATGAGAGCACAGCACAGTGGAGCCATCAATGAGAGCACAGCATAGCAGAGCCAACAATGAGAGCACAGCACAGCGGAGCCATCAATGAGAGTACAGCACAGCAGAGCCATCAATGAGAGCACAGCACAGCAGAGCCAACAATGAGAGCACAGCACAGCAGAGTCAACAATGACTTGTGATAAAGTGTAGAAGATATTGCTCTATTTGAGATACAGTTCTCTATTCTCTCCATTGCAGGTACAGCACTTTTACACACATTCTGTCGTTGCCCGTTGAACCCAATAGTGTCTACTTTTATGTTTAATAACATGGAAATCTCAACTGAATTATCAAGTGTTTTACAACAGTCCATCATTAAGACAGTGTAGCAAACTAATCTGCAAACTGCATGACACTTGGGTTGCTGAAACATATCTGAACACCAGAGGTGGTTCTTTATATAACGGTATGTGCCCCTACTATCATGTTTGGATGTGTGTACTTTTGGGGTCTCTACTGGCACAGTGTTTCTGACTGAACCTTATACTGCTTCTTTTTATTTGAGGCGCTGATTTCTCTGAGATCCCTGCTGGTGGGCCTGCAAGTTCAGTGTGCCCCAGTCTGTCCTCAAGTGTATGTATGCTCACAAATGAGGTTTTCTTACGTAGATTTATCTGGCTACATTTAAGACCATTTCTAAACTAAATGGATTTTGGTTTAGTTTTGTAGGAACACATTTTTTTGTTTTAAGTATAGAAATATGAAATGCCATTTTATTAACATCAAAGCAAAAATATGATTAAAAAAATGCACAATTGGCTAAAATTTACACATGGATAAAATGCCAAAGAATTGACATGACATGATTTCTTTTCTATCATGCTTTAGAAAAGGCATTTTAAAAAAAGCGCCATGTGAACTATGGGTGTGTTTTCTCATTCTAATGAATGGGAAGCTTATTGCAACCAGATCTGGTATGGGTTTTTTTATGTGAATTTTGCCACAGGGATATGTTTACAAAGTTTTAGAAGTACATTTTTCCTGGTTGAAAATTCCTTAATCTTTTTCTACAAGAATTTTTTTTTTTGGTGCAGTTTTGTAAGAACATAGGTTTTTTAATTTGTTTTTTTGTTTGTTTTTTTACTCTTCATGTTTTTTTATAAAACCTCAGCAGAAAAAAACATGAAAAACTGCACCAAAGCCGCACAATTTAGTGATTTACAAGTGGAAAACGTACTAAGGAAGTGACATTAGTTTTTTTTTCTACTACGCTTTGGAAAATGCAAGTAAAAAAAAAAAAAACACCATGAACAGGAAGCTTGTTACAAGCAGATCTGAAGTGGGAGCTGAATCCATATAATAAAACCCTTAATGCCCTCTCTTAAGGGGCAAGATTTATCTCTACAAATTCCATGCTGTTATACTATTTTTTTTTCCTCCCGGGCAACTTTAATAACCTACTGCTCATAAGTCTTCGCTGGACTTGTATATGAAAAATTGTAGGATCTGATTTCAGTAAGATGTGTAGAAATGAAGAACTAAAATGTTTGCTAAACTGTGTAACAATATACATATTTTCATATTTGCCATAAAGCATGCACTTTTTTTCAGAAATGTAAAGAATTGGAAGAGAAAGGTTATGTAGAAATCTTCATGACAGCGGCGCTTTGAAGGAAACAGAACAGGTTGTTCTCCTGTGAGTCCATAGAAAATGATAAGATGGAGATGGAGACAGAACGAGAGACGTCTGGTGGAAGAATTCATGTCCTACTAAGATTTACAATATTTTACATTTATTTCTTGGCTTTCATACTGCTTATTAAATTTACCCTTAATACAGTTTTTTTCTAGACTATGGAGTAACAGTTTTCCAAAACTACATCATCTTCAGTAAATCTCCCCCTTAATACACCAGATTCCCCCCCAGTTTATATAGTGACATTGCATGGAGAGATCACATTAACGCTGGAGCTCATCATAAGTCATCCATAATAGACTTCTATGACGGACTTCCATAGTTTGTGGTTGTAAAGCCTCGGATAGCTTCTAGTGCAATATTTCAGTAAATAGTGACATTTGGGTTAGAAAAAAAAGAGGCAAACAAGTCTCAGACTAGGAAGAGAAACTTCACCATTATAGGCAAACAAAGTGCCTAATATCCTATCAGAAGGGTTAAAACAGATGATCTGCGGTGGAAATTGTTAAAAGATATTACCGTATATACTCGTGTATAAGCCGAGATTTTCAGCCCATTTTTTTTAGGGCTAAAAGTCCCCCTTTCGGCTTATACGCAAGTCATATACGGGGGTCGGCGGGGGAGGGGGAGTGTCGGATCATACTCACCCCTCCGCCGGTGCGTCTCTGCAGCCCCCCTGCTTCTCCCACGATCTCCGGCTCCTTCCTGCAGCGGTCACATGGTACCGCCTCATTAAAGTCATGAATATGCACATATTCATAACTTTAATGAGCGGTACCATGTTACCGCTGTAGGAAGGAAGAGCTGCGGAGACCGCCGGGAGAAGAGGAGAGCCTGCAGAGACGCGCCGGAGGAGGGGTGAGTATAGCGATATTTACCTGTCCCGTTCCACTGCTGCGCTGCTCCCTCGTCCGACTCCTCTGGCTGTGAATGTTCAGGCAGAGGGCGCGATAACGTCGTTAGTGCGCGCCGCGCCCCCTGCCTGATCATTCACTGCTGAGGACCGGAAGAGGGAGCAGCGCAGCGGTGGACCGGTACGGTGACAGGTAAATATCTCAGGTGCCGGGGTCCTGAGCGAGCGGTGACAACGGCACCTGTCCTCCATAGCGCTCCGGTGTTACCGCCTGCTCAGGATACCGGCAACTGGCCCCCAGCGACCAGAGGTGAGTATGTCATTTTTTTTGGCAGCAGCAACATAAGGGACCTATACTATGGGGGCATAAATTGTGGAGCATACGGGGGCATAATCTGTGGAGCATATGGGGTCATAATCTGTGCAGCATATGGGGGCATAATCTGTGGAGCATATGGGGACATAATCTGTGCAGCATATGGGGGCATAATCTGTGGAGCATATGGGGGCATAATCTGTGGAGCATATGGGGGCATAATCTGTGGAGCATATGGGGGCATAATCTGTGCAGCATATGGGGCATAATCTGTGCAGCATATGGGGGAATAATCTGTGCAGCATATGGGGGAATAATCTGTGCAGCATATGGGGGCATAATCTGTGCAGCATATGGGGGCATAATCTGTGGAGCATATGGGGGCATAATCTGTGGAGCATATGGGGGCATAATCTGTGGAGCATATGGGGGCATAATCTGTGGAGCATATGGGGGCATAATCTGTGGAGCATATGGGGGCGTAATCTGTGGAGCATATGAGGGCGTAATCTGTGGAGCATATGGGGGCGTAATCTGTGCAGCATATGGGGGCGTAATCTGTGCAGCATATGAGGGCATAATCTGTGCAGAATATGGGGGCATAATCTGTGGAGCATATGGGGGCATAATCTGTGGAGCATCATATGGGGGCATAATCTATGGAGCATATGGGGCATAATCATTTTTCACCCTAGGCTTATACACGAGTCAATAAGTATTCCCAGTTTTTTGTGGCAAAATTAGGGGGGTCGGCTTATACACGGGTCGGCTTATACATGCGTATACACGGTAGTTTCATCTCTTAAATCCAATTTTAACAACTACTACTCATCAACAAGCAGTTGGAAAAGCAATCTGAAGGGAAAGTATGACTGGATACTGATGGAAAGGTAGGCTGGCATGCTGGGAGGGTGCATTACCTTGGTTCTGTTTGCTCTCCCTCTCTATATAATGTGGTATATGTGGAACTTCTAGAATACTCTGGTTGTCCCATGCCCTCTGGTGGAGAAATTGGGTCGATACCGTCTTCTGAGCCACTCAGCGTAGATGCTTTGTTTTGATCTGGTGATCTATGGATCAATGAAGCTCAGATTCATGTACTGCACACATGAGATTGAACTACACCTGTAGGATCTAGTTGTATGTTTCATGGGAAATACTACAGTTCTGGCTTAAAGAAACAGGCTTAGAAGTCGCTATGTCATGGACAACTTGCAATTCTATTTAAAGGGACATAGCTAGACATTTATAAGGAGGTGATGCCATCATGGCTGGATACAAGATACAAAGTCATTTTGCAAGGCCGATATCTGTCTGCCTGCTGGTCTCTGCTATCAGCTCATGACACCTACCTTTTGTCTGCAATGTTCCCAGGAGATATCCTTGCTGCCTGATTCTGCTCCTGTTGCTGATGGACGGTATCACCAGGGTTCTGCCTTAGGTCTAGTACAGGACATCCAGCATAATAAATCTGTGCTGGCATTTGAGGGTGCAGCTGCTGTGGATGATTTCGGGTGTAGTCCTGTGTAATTACCTCCTAAAATGAGAGCAAACATGCAACGGCTGAAAACTGCATTTCTGCCACAACACACATGACTTCATAGTATTAGAATATAACTACATTTTCCAGCAAATTATTTCATCCCTTACAATTCCACTGCATAGAATCTAGTCTAGAAAGCATAATGTTTGCACTGGATGATTGTTTTAAGAAATATCCCCTTTACCCCCGAGGGTGGTTTGCACATTAATGACTGGGCCAATTTTTACAATTCTGACCACTGTCCCTTTATGAGGTAATAACTCTGGAACGCTTCAACGGATCTTGGCGATTCTGATAATATTTTTTCATGACATATTGTACTTCACGTTAGTGGTAAAATTTCTTCGATATAACTTGCGTTTGTGGAAAAAAAACGGAAATTTCGCGAAAATTTTGAAATTTTCAAACTTTTAATTTTTATGCCCTTAAAACAGAGAGTTGTATCGCACAAAATAGTTACTAAATAACATTTCCCACATGTCTACTTTACTTAAGCACAATTTTGGAACCAACATTTTTTTTTGTTAGGAAGTTATGAGGGTTAAAAGTAGACCAGCAATTTCTCATTTTTACAACACCATTTTTGTGTAGGGACTACATCACATTTGAAGTCACTTTGAGGGGTCTATATGATAGAAAATACCCAAAAGTGACACCATTCTAAAAACTGCACCCCTCAAGGTGCTCAAAACCACATTCAAGAAGATTATTAACCCTTCAGGTGCTTCACAGGAATTTTTGGAATGTTTAAAAAAATGAACATTTAACTTTTTTTTTTATCAAGGGTAACAAGAGAAATTGGACCCCAAACGTTGTTGAGCAATTTGCCCTGAGTACGCTGATACCTCATAAGTGAGGGGGAAAACCACTGTTTGGGCGCACGGCAGAGCTCGGAAGGGAAGGAGTGCCGTTTAGCTTTTCAATGCAAAAATTTGCTGGAATTGAGATCAGACGCCATATCGCGTTTGGAGAGCCCCTGAAGTGCCTTAATGGTGGAAACCCCCCACAAGAGACACCATGTTTGAAAGTAGACCCCCTAAGGAACTTATCTAGATGTGTGGTGCTTCACAGAAGTTTATAACATAGAGCCGTCAAAATAAAAAAATCATATTTTTTCCTCAAAAAGATCTTTTCGCCGCCATTTTTTTTATTTTCTCAAAGGTAACAGGAATAATTGGACCCCAAAAGTTATTGTGGAATTTGTCCTGAATATGCCGATACCCCATATGTGGGGGTAAACCACTGTTTGGGCGCATGGCAGAGCTCGGAAGGGAAGGAGCACCGTTTGACTTTTTCAACGCAGAATTGGCTGGAATTGAGATCGACGCCATGTCACGTTTGGAAAGCCACTGATGTGCCTAAACAGTGGAAACCCCCAATTCTAACTCCAACCTTAACCCCAACACACCCCTAACCCTAATCCAAACCCTAACCCTAACCTCAACACACCCCTAACCCTAATCCAAAACCTAACAGTAATCCAAGCCCTAACCACAACTTTAGCCCCAACCCTAACGGGAAAATGGAAATTTTTTTTTATTTTATTATTTTTCCCTAACTAAGGGGGTGATAAAGGGGGCTTTGATTTGCTATTTATAGCAGGTTTTTATGTTTGGCAGCTGTCACACACTAAAAAACGCTTTTTATTGCAAAAAAGTTTTTGCATCACCACATTTTGAGAACTATAATTTTTCCATACTTTGGCCCACAGACTCAAGTGAGGTCTTGTTTTTTGTGGGGCGACTTCCTATTCCGATTTTTGGGAGGCAGAATGAGCAAAAAACAGCAGTTCATGAGTTTCTTTTTGGGGGGGGGGGGGAGTGGGGCGTTTACACCATTCCGCATGTGGTAAAATTGGTAAGGCAGTTTTATTCTTCGGGTCAGTACGATTACAGCGATACCTCATTTATATAATTTTTTTATGTTTTGGCGCTTTAATATAATAAAAACTATTTTATAGAAAAAATAATTGTTTTTGCACCACTTTATTCAGACAGCTATAACTTTTTTATTTTTCGCTGATGAAGCTATATGGCTGCTCGTTTTTTGGGGGACCAGATGACCTTTTCAGAGGTACCATGATTATTTATATCGTCTTTTTGATCGCGTGTTCCACTTTTTGTTAGGCGGTATGATGATAAAGCATTGTTTTTTGCTTTGCTATTTTTTATGGTGTTCACGAAAGGTGTTAACTAGTGGGACAGTTTTATAGGTCGGGTCGTTATGGACGAGGAGATACCAAATATGCGTACTTTGTTTAGATTTTTTTTATTTAAATATTTATTTAGTGATAGATTAAATATTGATTTTTTTTTTTTTTTTTAAAATATTTTTACAATTATTTAAATTTTTTTTTTTTATTTCTTACTTTTACACTTTGTCCCACTATGAGACAATCATTTTCTGCAGGCTGATCACTTCTATGGCATACAGATGAAGCATCATCTGCATGCTGTAGAAGCGGTCAGCGCTGCAGCTTCTGTACACCAACCTGTGAGACTTCCTGACATGCCCAGGAATTTTCACAGCTCTGGAGACCATGATGTCGTCATAACCACGTCGGATCTCCATAGCTGCGATCGGGACCCCACGACGTGCCGCGGGGTCTCTGATTCAAAGGCAGAGGAGCTGTTAGCTCCTGTGCCAGCTCCGGAACGCATGTTTGATCGCAGTTTTCCGCTGGTTAAAGTGCCGGGTGTCAGCTGTGAGAATCAGCTGACACCCGACCGCGATCGGCTGCATTCCCTGTGAGTGCGGCTAATTGCACATGACGTACTATCCTGTCCATGGGAATTAAGGCCCTGGTCATATGGACGGGATAGTACGTCCAATGGCAGATAGGGGTTAAAGGAAATCTGTTACCAGGTTTTTGCTACCCCATCAGAGAGGCGCATAATGTAGAGTCAGAGATCCTGATTCCAGCAATGTATCACTTACTGAGCTGCATGCTGCAGTTTTGATAAAATCCCTGTTGTCTCTGCTGCAGAAATATTAGGTCTCTGATTGCTGAGCTCTGTATAAGCACACCACCGATTGGCAGCTCTGTACACTGTGCATAGGAGAAAGCTGCCAATCAGTTGTGGTAGCGTGGTTGGACTATATAACACCTGATTTACTGGTCCTGATAATCTCACAGTGATTTTTATCACAATTGCAGCATTCAAGTGAAATGACACATCGCTGAAATCAAGGTCTCTGTCTCATTATTATGCTGCTCTCAGATTAGAAGGCAAAAATCTGGTGACAAATTTCTTTAAGGCAACATCATTTTCTTTAAATACGTGTATGAACTGAATACTCTAGTATCATTGGGCATGTTACAGACGTATGATGCGAACAATGAGCAGCAATGCTGGATTTAACCTCATAACACAATGACTACCGGTAAATGTCCCCATAAAAGCAGTGTAATAGAGACATACACTGATATGCTGAGCCAAAGTGACAACACGTTGGTTTTTTAAGTGTGACGGAGCCTGCGATGTATGACATGGAGACTGCTGACCATCTGTTTTCTGCCGCAGATGCACTTCAGAAAGGTGTTTTGCAGGCACTGAATGAAATGAGATAAAGAAGTTCAGATAACGCACTTTTCTGTATATCACTTAATATCCACATGACATTACAGCATTAAAAATGCACTCTTACATCGACTTGGATGAAGACCCTTGCAGCTACCATCAGTTCTTGTGCAGCAAGTACTTAGAGTAGCCACCAGATGGGAGCGAGACGATGTAAAGAATACAGGGCAAATATGTCAGAGCCCTGACTTTCATCCATAGGAGTCCAGTGGGCAGTCCTACCGTATCTGTATGCAGATACAGGATTAAATAAGACGGCCCACTGGACTACTAAGCATAAAAAGAATAAAATACAAGTTATCTTGAATCTTTTTAAACTATACCTGCTCAGCTACCTCTGCAGATCAGATACTATGGTTAATGAGATCGGTGGCCATCTGTCATAAAAATGTTATATAAACCTTTATAAGAAGTTTTTGTTGAAATCGGTGGACTTTTTATTTAAGGGGTGCTTCCCACATTTTACTTTGTATGCAATTATAAAATACAACAGAAGGAAACATAAATCTGTATCTGTAGGACACGAACAGATCATTTGCTGACAGGCGGCAGCTCCCAATCACCTTGTTTGTGTCTCGATTCGTGCTCCAGACGGGCGTTTTCTGAGTCTTGCATGGCAGCTCGGACCTGCTTCTCAAGAGACAGGCGAGAGGAGCTCAGAGGGCTAACTGCATCGTGTCTGTCAGGGCTGTACCCAGTGGGAAATCCTAGTCAGATGTACAAGCGTTAGCATGTCCAAGCCAATTCCCTACCCCCCAATAACAAGAAAAATTATGCAACTGTGCAAAATGGTTTCACTTTGAAGATCAGGATTTTATAAGAAATTAGTAGTACTAGTAGAAGTGTAAAAAACATGGAGAAAATACACTAGACATTACAGACCTTTATTGAAATTTAGGACTTAACTTAAAAATTTGGAAAAATAAAAAAGAGCTTAGAAGGCAAAATAGTCAACAATGCAATCTCATTTTCTTGTTTTGTTCCGCATTGTTTTAAGTAAAGTGACAGCAACAAACAAAGTGTCCATTTTGCACAGCTATCCACAACCCAGACTAAAATTTCAGAACCACATAGCAAGCAATGTAAAATCTGTTTGGCTGTTGAGTAGAGCTAAAAATGTCACAGTGAGGACACGCCACCAAGCCAAGCCACCCCGGGGTGACCACAATCTGCTTGCAGTCAGGCCCATGATTTGCATTAATAGGAGAGCAACTAGTTCTCCAAAGGTGATGGGATCACCAAACGTTGCAGCTTCTCCTGGGGTCTTCAGGACATAGGAGCTGCTGCACATTAGCTGAACTTTGTCAATGAAACAGTTGGGCTGCCTTATGACGTATAACTAAACATTGCACCCTACATGCACTATTCATGTAGCACTATAGAGAAACCGCTGTCAAAAACAAAAGAAATCCAATGGTACAGTATGTCCATCACATGTCCTGGTCCCTGTAGAATAATACCAGCTAAGCAGTGACAAAGCCCGATTCTAGCCAATGACTTTCCCAATAAATGTGTATAAGTCTATATTCTGTACGATTGGGAGTACAGAGAATACAAAAATATTGCTTTTTACATTTTCATCTTTTGTCCTTAAAGTGAATCTGTCAGCAGGATTTTACACTCCAAACCATTTATATGTGCATGTAACTCTTTCAAACATGAGTCCAGCAATACCTTTACATGATCAGCCAGTTCCTCCATTCCTGAAACATCAGCATTTGAATTAATAAGCAAAGTGCTATGGTAGATCTGAAGTCGCTGTCATTCCAGCTCTATTCCCAGCCCAGTAGCGCCTCCTCCTGCTTGACTGATGGCTCCTCTCCCTAAAGTCTCACAGCATCGAAGCCTTCAATCAGGCAGGAGTCGGTACTCGGCGAAAATAGAGCTGGAGTGACAGAGGCTGCAGATCTACAATAGCTCTTCGCTGCAGATCTACAATAGCTCTTCAACAACATATAAATTCAAAAGCTGATTTCTCAGGAACGGAATGGCCATGTAAAGGTATTGCTGTACTTGTCTTTTAAAGAGCTACATGCACATATAAATAGGGTGAGTTATTAAATCCTGCTGACAGATCAGAATTAATCAAGTTAAGAATTTATATTGTACGTTTATCTACTTTTCTACCCCAAACTAGGAACTAAAAATGATGTATTTAAATTGGGCATCTCAATTTATGTGAAGAAATATATTTCATGCTTCTTTGGCAATGGTGAGGTTACGGACTATATAGAGGGTTGTAAACGGGAAAAAGCTGTCTCTCTCTAGTATAGTAAAAAAAAATGTAAAAAAAATAAATAAAAATATGCAGCTTCAAGTTGAAGATATCCTGTCTGTTCTTCTGACAAGTTTGATATAGTGAATATTTTCATTTACCAGAAAATAATTATGGGGCAGAATTTCTTAAAATTCTGCATTGGGTCTGTATTCTTCCTAGAAATGTATTAATAAATTGGCAACTGGATGTTAGGAGAAGACATACCTGAGCTGTAACACCCATTTGTCGATTTAGTCATACATTTTTAGAAGGAATAAGTGAGGAGCAGCAGAACTCATAGTTCTCAGAAAAGAGGCTCTGGGGTCGTTATTTCATGTGGAATACAATTTATTCCAGCTCCTCTTTCATACAACTTGGCTTACTCCCTGATCTAACTTCCAGATTACAGGCTTTATTATGCTGTGAAACAATGTGGTAGATATAGAATATTTACATTTTAAAGGTGTATGCAAAATGATTACATGCATATATAACATTAAAAGAAAAATAGTGCTCCGCCCACCGTTCCCCAAATAAAAAGTTGGACAGCATCTAATTGCACTAAGGATCTTTTTTTTTTTTTAGTTCAGCTATTGTTTTAGGCCCCTCAAATTAAAAAGCCAACAAGGCAAGCCAAGCGCAAATTGGACGAAATAAAAAAAAAATCCTAGAAAAAAAATATATCTGATCAGAGTTTAAAACTAACGGGAAAATATGGAGACAAATGATTTGTAAAGTAAAAAAAACAACAAAACTGGGAAGCTGGAAAAGCCAATCACCAAAACGTGCATTGAAACAAAATGGAAAAAAATTATATATATATAATGTATATATATATATATATATATATATATATATAAATGAGCTACAAGCTTTGTACTACCTTCTCCCATATGTCTTACCATCACTACTGGCGTCGATACTTAGCGAGGCTCTTTCTCGCTTCCCGTTATCACAAGAAATTTGACGCATGATAATGGCGTCTATGAAGTTGGCTGCGGTCATGGTGGTCTTACCGAGTGATCGGAGCTCCTGTTCCTGCATGGAAAAGGGCTTATTTGGGGTCTTGTCTCTATTGTGCTGCTCACTAGCTGGCACTGCTGTCTGGTCCAGGGGCTGGTGAGGTTGGCTTTTCCCCTGTCCGTTGTTATACTGATGAATTGAATTGGCCACAGTTGAAGGGTGAGGCCTGGACTCGATGTTCTTAATGGGTGATGTCTGTTCAAGGGCTGCTGATGGCAGCTTAGAGGTGTATATGTTTTCAGTCCTTAAACGTTCAATTTTGGCTTCTCGCGACCTTGCAATCTCCTTCTGTACCATGGTATTTTCAGCAGATTGAAAGCTTTCTCGTTCACTTGCTGAGCGGTGAGAGGATGTGGACATCTGAGAGGACCGGATGGGTGAAGAGCTGGAGGACGTTCTATTCACACAGTAAAAAAAGAATTATTAGCATCATAAAAAACCCTTCAAGTAACTTTAGGTAATTGATCAATATAAATATTTACCGTAATACGGAAGCAGTGGCACTCTCGGCGCTTGTCATCAGGTTTTTCAAGCCAGTATTCTGAAGAACACTGGGACGCTGCTGAATATTCTCATGTGTTCGTGGGGATACTGGGGAATGTTGGTGACCGTGACTCTGAGCTGACAAGCGTCCACTACTTTGCTCTGTTCCTGCAACAGAAAAATCTGTGAAACTGCATGGAAATACAAACTTTGGGGTCTGAAGACCAGTATACAATGGAAGGTTGGTACACTGAATGGAAGCCCCCTTTTGAAATCATTCCATACCTGGTCTCCATATAGGAGCGTGCTCTACTGTTGTTGTAAGCACCGATTTCTCCCGATCTCGTTCTCGCTCTGAGGCTGATGAGGTTTGCTTGGTCATGTGTGTGGTTGTTGCTGTAACAGGGACATATAGGGTTACACAAGTAAGACATAAAGAAATAATATTCGATCTCTAAACTTTTAAATTATAGCATAATAAAATCCGTACAATCCTCAACCAAGAATCTACAAAATCTCTAGTCCATGCCCTCATTATCTCCCGCCTTGACTACTGCAACCTCCTGCTCTGTGGCCTCCCCTCGAACACTTTCTCACCCCTCCAATCTATTCTAAACTCTAAGGCCCAACTAATCCACCTGCCCTCCCCGTTATTCCCCGGCCTCTCTCCTCTGTCAGTCCCTGCACTGGCTCCCCATTACCCAAAGGCTCCAGTTCAAAACCCTAACCATGACATACAAAGCCATCCACAACCTGTGTCCTCCATACATCTGTGACCTCGTCTCCCGGTACTTACCTGCACGCAACCTTGAATCCTCACATCTCCTTCTATACTCCCCTCTTATCTCCTCTTCCCAAAATTGCATACAAGATTTCTCCCATACATCCCCCCTACTCTGGAACTCTCTACCTCAACATATCAGAGTCTCGCCTACATTGAAACCTTCAAAATGAACCTGAAGACCTACCTCTTCCGACAAGCCTACAACCTGCAGTAACCACCGGTCGACCAAGCCACTGCACGATCAGCTCTACCCTAGCCTATTGTATCATCACCCATCCCTTGTAGATTGTGAGCTATGGCGGGCAGGGTCCTCTCTCCTCCTGTGCCAGTCGTGACTTGTACTGTTTAAGAATTCTGTACTTGTTTTTATTATGTATACCCCTCCTCACATGTAAAGCGCCATGGAATAAATTGTGCTATAATAATAATAAATAATAATAATTTGGTATTTTGACCCAACTTATACAGTAAGAAAGTGACAGATCAATGTTCCCATATACTTTAAAGGTTCCCCATACACAGAGCAATGTCAGCCAAAAATCCAAAGTGTATGTGGCCCCTGAACAACTGTTCGTTAAGGAAGATGTCAAACAGGAATGTTCGATTTCAGACTGCCGATAGCTTTGATCTCCAGGAGATAGGACACCGCCAATTATCTCTCATTGGCATCTCTCGCTTTCTCATAAAGAAGACAAAAGCGCTCAGCTGAACGAGAGTACCTGTGTATGGAAGACCGCTAGCCAAGACAGCTGTTGGAAAAAGCTTCGTTCAGGTGACAGCCATCTAATGTGTATGACCGGCCTTGAGTATTATTAAACAGATATACCCACTAGAGTTGAGCGAAACAGGTCTGTCAGATTCAAAGGTCGCCGATTTTAGCCAAGTCGGATTTCCCCGAATGCTTGCAGGCGCCTTTTTTTCACCAATGAGCAAGGACGTACACTGTGGGCAACGAGAGGACATGTGCAGCGGTGCTGCGCAGCTTTGAGCGGCGCGGGATTCAAATCCCCCGCCAAAGCGGTGCATCACCGCTCATTGGCAGAGCCAGCGGCTCAGCCAATGAGCGGTGCAGGCGCGGCTTTGAATCCCGCGCCGCTCAAAGCCGCGCGGCACCGCTCCTTAGTTGAGCTGCCCACCGGCTCTGAAAATGGGCAATGTAGGTGTGTTTACTGTCCTCCACTCCCTGCCGACTTTTATTCTCCATTGACTTGCATTGGGGTCGAATTTTCGTTAGTCGGCCGACTTCGTTCGACTCGACTTTTGAGAAAGTCGGGTTCACGAAACCCAACTCGACCCGAAAAAAGGAAAAGTCGCTCATCTCTAACACCCACTTCAGGACCACATCCCTGTTTGCCTACTAGTCAATGTTCTTTATGAAACCAGCAATTAAACCTTTTTGGCAACTTACAAGAGATCTACCTAAAAGACACAGGCATGCAAGTACCTGGGGAGTGTGGGGAACTACTAAGTCTGTTGCTGAAAGTTTGGGGTCCTCCAGATATATAAGTGATGCGGTCCATTGTGGCAGCAGATGAGGCTGAAGACTGAGGTATAAGAACAGGGAGATGTGGCACTTGAGAAAGGTCTATGATTCCTGCAATTATATAACAATACAATGGATACAGTTATATTATCATATTACGGAGTGACTTGTGTGTATAAAATTGCATTTACTGTAGAAGTGTAAAGCTACAAAGACAAACATCTAGACACGATTCATCAAGCAATTTTTTGCAAGATTCTCTTGAAATGTTGCTGAACTTTTGCACATCTCCATGTTGTACAGAAATGTTGCTACTTTTGCTGTTTTTACAACTGTGCCAGCTAGCTTTGCAAACTTCATGAAAGTATGACAGTGGCAAAGCTGATCACCACAAAAGACGGATTTTGGTAAGACCTTACCTGTAAAATCCTTTTCAGCGAAGGAAGGAAGGGAGACACAGTCATTACTAGTGGGTAGGCGGAGCCCACACAGGATAGAACACCTCAGATTAAAAAGAGTGTTGACCGGCCCTCCAGCTTGGGCTCCTCCTACTCCAGCTCTCTAGTCCGTACACAAGCTAAGGAAGAGCAAATATCACCAGCGGAGCAACATAACCCCTTCTGAATAACTTCAGAGAAAAAAACAAGAAGACAGGTTATGCATATAACAGAAAAAAACACACAGTCCCAGGTACTACTCACTGAACCTGACCACTGCGATGAGCTGGCAATGCTGGAACAGAGCCTTAGCGCGCCGACCTCAGCCCAGATAATCGCTATCAGAGAAGGGTCACGCCGCATCTGAAAACACAACAACACACTTCTGCCATGGGAGGGATCTGTGTCTCCCTTCCTTCCTTCGCTGAAAAGGATTTTACAGGTAAGGTCTTACCAAAATCCGTCTTTCAGCAGCAGATGGAAGGAAGGGAGACACAGTCATTACTAGTGGGACGTCCCAAAGCAGTCCAGAAATTAAGGGTGGGCAAAAAACCAACAGAGGCAGATTCCCCACAACTTAGATAAATGCGCAACTAGCGCTAAATACAAGTTAACAAGAACTTTAAACTACAGCCGCCTGCAGGACCCTACGTCCTAAGGCCGCATCAGCGGAAGCACTGACGTCCACCTTATAAAATTTCGTAAACGTGTGGACGGAGCGCCAAGTCGCCGCCCGGCAGAGCTGAGCTGCCGAGGCTCCTTGATGAAAGGCCCACGATGAACCCACAGCCCTCGTGGAGTGAGCTCGAATCTTAACCGGGCAAGGTTCGCCCTTAAGTCGGTAAGCCTCTAAAATGGCCGACCGAATCCAACGAGCTATAGAGTCCTTGGAAGCTCGTTGACCACGTCGACGACCTGCTGGAATCACAAACAGAGAATCCGACTTCCGAAAACTTTTAGTAATAGACAAATAGAACTTCAAAGCCCGCACTAAATCTAAAGTGTGCAAAGCCCGTTCCTTCGCATTCCTCGGCTCCGGACAGAGCGAGGGCAACACAATATCCTGGTTAACATGAAATTGTGACACCACCTTAGGTAGAAAGTCGCCCCGTGTGCGAAGCACTACTCGATCCGGGTGAAACTCCAGAAAAGGAGGCGAGCAAGAAGGAGCCGCCAACTCAGAAACCCTTCTCAAAGAAGTGACCGCCACTAGGAAGGCAACCTTCCAAGAGAGCAAAGAAAGGCTAACAGAGTCCATAGGCTCAAAAGGCCCATGTTGAAGAGACTCCAAGACAAGATTGAGCCGCCAAGGAGACACAAATGCCTTCCGCGGGGGAAACTGACGGGTTACTCCGCAAAAAAAGGAATGTACGTCCCTACGCGAAGCGATAGCCTTCCGAAACAGCAAGGACAAAGCAGAAACCTGCCCCTTCAGAGTGCTAACTGCCAAACCCTTGTCCAGCCCGTACTGCAAAAAGGCCAACAAATTGGGAATGGAAAAAATCAAAGAACCCGAACACCACGAAAAGAAGGCTTCCCAAGTCTTGTGATAAATCCTAGTAGTAGCCGGACCTCTGGCAGCTCGCAGAGTAGCAATGACTTCGGCTGAAAAACCTTGACGGCTCAAGATTTCGGTCTCAAGAGCCACGCCGTCAAACGCAGAGACTTCAGGTCCGGGTGACGAACGGGCCCTTGGGTTAACAGGTCCGGGCGAAAAGGGAGTGGAAGTGGAGGCGCTGCCAGAAGCGACACCAGCGTCGAGAACCACGTCCTCCTCGGCCAATCTGGGGCTATCAACATAGCCGGGACTCTCTCCAGTCTGATCCGACGCAACACCGGAGGAAGTAAGGATATCGGCGGGAACACATAGATTAGCTCGAATTGGTCCCATGGAGCCACCAGAGCATCCACCGCCACAGCCTTCGGGTCCTTGTACCTGGACATGAACGTTGGTAACTTGGCATTGAACCTGGATGCCATCAAATCCACTTGGGGAGTTCCCCAACGGGAGCACAGCAGTGCAAAAATTTCCGGATGAAGACTCCATTCTCCGGGATCCATCTTTTCGCGACTGAGGAAGTCCGCCGTGACATTCTGAACTCCTGGAATGTGAATCGCAGAGATGGCTGGCACCCTGGCCTCGGCCCATACCAGGATCCGAGACACCTCAGACACCTCCATCATGAGCTTGTAGCTCCTTGTCCCACCTTGATGGTTGATATACGCGACCGCCGTCGCGTTGTCTGTCTGCACTCGGACTGGTAGACCGCTTAAAGGGAACATCCAGTGTTGGAGGCAAAGGAAAATTGCCCTCAATTCCAGAATGTTGATCGGCAGGACAGACTCTTCCGACGACCATACTCCCTGAATCCAGAGATCGTTCCAGACACCCCCCCAGCCCGGCATCGGTGGTTATGACCGACCACCTCGGAGGGAGGAAGGACTTCCCCAGGGATAACACTTCCGGACGTAACCACCATCCTAGAGACTCTCGCACCCTGTGGGAGATGATGACACTGCAATCCAGCGAAACCTGCGATCGATCCCAACGGTTCAAAATGAGCATTTGGAGAGCCCTGGAATGAAATTGGGCAAACGGAATTGCCTCCATTGACGCCACCATCAAACCCAGAAGGCGCATACACCTTCGAAGGGACATTGCTGTCGAAGACTTCATAACCTGTACATGTCGAAGAAGACTTGCTTGCTTGTCTGGGGGCAGAGACACCACTGCTCGTACCGTGTCGAAATGCATCCCCAAAAAAAGTATTGACTGCGACGGTTCCAGAGACGACTTCTCCCAATTGACCAGCCACCCGAAGTCCTCCAGGAGCTGAAGGGATAGATTGCGAGCCGTCACCGCCTCCTCCTTTGAGGACACCACAATCAAAAGGTCGTCCAGGTAGGGAAGAATCGTAACCCCCTGTCTTCGAATGATCGCCATGAGAGGTGCCAGAATTTTCGTGAAAACTCTGGGAGCTGAGGCCAACCCGAATGGCAGGGCCACAAACTGGTAATGGTCCTGACCTATGGCAAAACGAAGGAAGCGTTGGTGGGCCCTTCCGACGGGAACATGCAAATAAGCGTCGCGAATGTCGATTGACACCAAAAAGTCGTTCTGCGACAGGGCCGCCACAACGGAGCGAAGCGACTCCATGCGGAATTTCCGGGTGCGGACATGCCGATTCAATCTTTTGAGATCCAGAATGGGGCGAAATTTGTCCTCCTTTTTTGGGGACCACAAAGAGGTTGGAATAAAACCCTCTTCCCCGGTCCTCCGGCGGAACCGGTACCACCACACCCTTCTGCAGAAGGGAATCTACCTCCCGCAGTAGAGCGGCAAATAGTTCGGGCTCTGACGGAATGCGAGATTGACAAAAACTGACTGGGGTTCGAGAAAGAAACTCTATGAAGTAGCCTGCCGATACAACCCGCGTCACCCAGGCGTCCGACATGCGGTGTAAGGTTCTTTGTCTCTGTTGACATGTTCCTTGAAACTCAGTTTTCCGTCGGCCATTTTGCTTTCTGTCTTTCTGCAGCTCTTTCCCTCAGTTAATATGGAGTTTCCAGTTTTCATGTTCCCGCCCTGATTCTTCCCTCTTGCTTCTTAAGCAGCCTCAGCTGAACAATCAGTGCTCCTGAATCAAGCCTCAGTCAGTCTGTGACCTGACTCCTGAAACTTTGGACTTGTACTCCAGCTATTCCCTACTGAGGAACCTTGGAACACTTTTGGACTCTGGAAACCTGCTGTTTGGTGAATCCATGTTTGCAGAGGAATTACGGTACAGAGAAGAGATCCTGAACCTGCTTTGGAGATTTATTGTAGTGCTTGAAGTTACTCTGGCCTGCTGTGTCTCCTGTCGCTGTTCCTGCAAACTGTGTGAACTTTTCAGCACGCTTGTATGAAGTAATACAAGTCATTTCATTTCAACCTATGTCTCCTGTGTTTTCCTCGCACCCAAGCACAAGACGCTATAGGAACTGTACACTATACATGACAAGATTCAGGAGCCAATGTTTAGTGTCTGCTGGGTCTGGGAAAGCCGTGTCTGCTGTGACTGTGGATATCAGATGTCCGTTTAATACCTTATGTGATGACAGTGGTTGTGACTTCTCACAACCATTCCAGGTGAGCGCATTCCCTTAAAATTTTACTCTGGAGTGTTACCACAGGTAAACACTATTGTTTTTTTTTTCCTTTCCTCTTCCAGCACTTCTGCCTTAAAAGATCTGGAAGATGGAGGCCCGCATAAAGGAACTTTGCGGAGTGACTGATACAATCCTTTCAGATGTACAGACTTTAAAAACCCGTTTTGCAAGCCTACAGGACCTCACTAATCATAATTTGCAAGTGTTTGGACAGACTACCCAGGAATTGCGAGCCAGGATTGAGGCTCTAGAGGAACGAGCCCAGGCTCCTGCCATAACCCCAAGTTCTGGGATCCCCAAATTACCTCCTTTTCGTTTTGGCGGTGAACGTGAGAAATTCAGGGGATTTATTAATCAATGCAATTTATTTTTCTCTGCACATGCTTCACAATTTCCCACTGAACGATCCAAAGTGCTTACTATAATCATGTTGCTTACCAATAAGGCTTTGATGTGGGCAAACCCTCTGATTGAGACTGAGGATGATTGTTTGAATCACCTTGATGCTTTTATTTCAGCCATGGGGCAGGTGTTTGATGACCCAATCGAGGTGCAACAGCTGAAGCAGCCATGTTAACTTTGCGCCAAGGTAAGCGTTCAGTAGCCGAATATGCCCTGGATTTCAGGAGATGGGCTCTTGATACCACTTGGGACACTTCCGCTAAAAAATCTATTTTTCGGAAAGGGTTGTCTCCACTGATTAAGGATGAACTTGCTTGTGCCGACCCTCCCACTGCTTTAGGTGACTTTATTAACTATTGTATCCGTATTGATGCTCGTCTGACTGAACGCAGACAAGAGAGATGGTTCGAAAATAATCTAAGCTAAGTAACCTTTGAGTAGGATCACAAGGGAACCAGAACCTGAACCCATGCAGGTGGACTCTTTACAAAGACGGGTTAGTGATGCACGCAAAGAACATCGTATAAAGGAAAATCTATGTTTCTACTGTGGTAAGTCAGGGAACTTCATTATAAACTGCCCCAGCCGTTCTCGTAAGACTACTGCAGCAGTCATTCACTGTGAGTGTTGCGAGAGGAGCTCTGTCATGTCCGAGCCTCAGGCTCCAGAGAGATCTGCTGCAAGAGATCTTGATTTCTCGGACTTAAACTCTGTTAGTTCTGGGGACGATGACGGTATAAACGCTGCAATTTTTCAAGTTTCCTCAGCGGTGTCCCAGCTGAGTTGTAAAAGAAACAATTCTCATTGCTTCCTTTCCATCAAACTCTGGGTTGACTCAGTCTGGGTGTCTAGCTCTGCTATGATCGACTCAGGAGCAAGTGGAAATTTTATGGATATCTCCTTTGCTCTGAAACAGGGGATACGTTCAGTGAAGAAGGCTACTCCAGTACAGATGGAGACTGTGGATGGCTCTCTACTGACTTCTGGACCAGTGGATCAAGAAACAGAGCCTTTGAGGGTCCTTATGGGTAAAGATCATCAGGAGAAAATGTCTTTTTTGCTTATCTCTTCTCCCCACTTTCCCATTATTCTAGGGCTACCATGGCTGCAAGCGCAGAATCCTACGATTAACTGGGAGACCAAGGAATTACACTTTCCGGAGAAACAGATGAGTCAAGGAGTTTCAGCTTGCTCTGTTCCTAAAGGAACCATGTCAGTCCCTGAACTACCAGCTGTATACCAGGACTATGTGGATGTATGTGACAAGAAGAACGCTGATCAGCTTCCTCCTCACCGTCCATATGATTGTCCAATTGAATTATTGCCTGGAGCCGAGATACCTTTTGGTAAGATCTACCCCCTAGCGGGGCCCGAGCTAAAAGCTTTGAAGGATTATATAGACGAAAATTTAGCCAAGGGCTTCATACGCCCCTCTTCATCTCCCGCAGGTGCACCCATCTTCTTTGTGAAGAAGAAAGATGGATCTCTGAGACCCTGCGTAGACTATAGGGAACTCAATAAGGTTACTATTAGAAACCGTTATCCATTGCCTTTAATCCCTGAGTTATTGGAGAGAGTGCGGCATGCCAAAATTTTCTCTAAATTGGATCTCCGTGGGGCCTATAACTTGGTCCGTATTAGACCTGGGGATGAATGGAAGACTGCTTTCAGGTCACGCTATGGACACTTTGAATATCTAGTTATGCCTTTTGGTCTGAGTACCGCCCCAGCCACTTTCCAACACTTCGTGAATGATATCTTCAGGGATCTCCTAGATACATTTGTGGTGATTTATCTGGATGATATTTTAATTTTTTCTAACTCCACAGAGGAACATCATGGACATGTGAGAATGGTCTTAGAACGCCTAAGACAAAACCATCTCTACATCAAACTTGAAAAATGTGAATTCCATAGGACCGAAATTCAATTTCTGGGGTATGTACTATCTACGCAAGGGATTAGTATGGATGGAAGCAAGACCCAAGCCATCAAGGATTGGCCAATTCCTAGAAATGTGAAGGAGGTGCAGCGTTTATCGGGTTTGCCAACTTCTATAGACGTTTCATTAAGAATTTTTCTGAGGTAGTGTCATCTATCACCCAACTTACCCGGAAACAGTCTAGGTTCTCCTGGACCCGCAAGCTCAGGAAGCATTTTCCTGTTTAAAGGATAAATTTACCACCGCACCTATCTTCGTACATCCCAACCCCGAGCTTGCCTTCATAATAGAGGTGGATGCTTCAGACTGTGCCGTTGGAGCTATACTCTCTCAGAGAACAGGTGAGAAGAATGTCTTGCATCCCTGTGCCTTCTTTTCCCAGCAGTTGTCTTCGGCTGAGAGGAACTACGATGTGGGCAATAGAGAATTGTTGGCCATTATTGCCGCCTTCAAGGAATGGAGACACCTTCTTCAGGGAGCTGAACAGCAAATAGTCGTCCTGACAGACCATCGTAACCTTGAATTTATCAGGTCGGCTAAGTGCCTGACTCCTCGCCAGGCTCGCTGGAATCTTTTCCTAAACCAATTTAATTTTGTCATTTCTTATAGACCAGGATCGCGCAATGGAAAGGCTGATGCACTCTCTAGGATTCATTCAGCAGAGACACGTCCACTTACTCCTCCTAAGACTATTCTTCCTGACTCTAGATTCCTGGGAGTGATTCATAATCAAGACCTACTTAAGGACATCAAGGAAGCATACCATGCGGATTCTTTGTTGGCTCAACCCCCAAGGGACGTAAGTCTTGTCTTTAAGAATGGTGTGTGGATTCAGGGACAACGTCTGTATATACCTGAAACAGTCAGATTGAGAGTATTGCAACTCATCCACGATTCCAAGATAGCCGGGCATAGGGGAATTCTAAAGACACAAGAATTTCTTTCTCGTTTCTTTTGGTGGCCCACTTACAGGAAAGATGTCTTAAACTATGTCACTTCATGTGAAGTCTGTGCAAGATGCAAAACACCTCGCTCCTCACCAACTGGTCTGTTGCAACCTCTTCCCACCCCGTCCCGCCCGTGGGGATCCATTTCTATGGACTTCATTGTGGAGTTACCAACCTCTCAAGGGAAGAACACCATTCTAGTGGTGGTTGACCGTCTAACAAAGGCAGCTCATTTTATCCCTTGTGTCGGCTTACCCACTGCAAAACAGACATCAGACTTGATGATTAAGAATGTGTTTCGCTTACATGGAGTACCGGATGAGGTCATTTCGGATCGAGGGGTGCAATTCACTTCAAGGTTTTGGCAAAATTTCTGTGCAGCATTGGACATTAAAGTAAACCTTTCTTCTGCTTTTCATCCCCAGACTAATGGACAGACAGAACGAACCAATCAGACCCTGGAGCAGTATCTCCGCTGTTTTATCTGCCACCTACAGGATGATTGGGTGGATCTACTTCCACTGGCTGAGTTCTCTTATAACAACTCTCAGAGCGCCTCCACTAAGCAGTCTCCTTTTTACTCCAATCTAGGTTATCATCCTAACATTCTTCCTCGATTTCCCATAGATACGCCCTTGCCGGCAGTGGCTGAAAGAATCACTTCTTTACAAAAGAATATGGATCTTCTAAAGGAAAATCTAGAATTGGCTCAGGAAAGGTACAAGAAAGCAGCAGATAAATTTCGTAAACCTGCACCAGCTTTCAAGGTAGGAGATTTGGTCTGGCTGTCAACCAGAAATCTTAAATTAAAGATTCCATCGTCTAAATTGGGACTTAAGTACATTGGACCTTATAAGATCAATAAGATTATAAGTGCTGTTGCTTGTCGTCTTCAACTGCCCAGAACTATGAGAATCCACCCTGTCTTTCATGTATCCCTACTAAAGGCTGCAACACCCAATACGTTTCCTGGACGTTCTTCTCCTTGCCCTGACCCAGTGCTGGTCGATGGTCAGGAAGAATTTATGGTGGAAAGGATTCTAGATTCCAGGTTGTACAGAAATCAGTTGCAATATTTGATTAAATGGCAGGGCTACCCAGTGGAGGACAACTCATGGGAACCAGTCAATAATGTAAATGCTCCTCGCCTGCTCCGCCAGTTTCATCAGAGGTACCCTGACAAGCCTGGTCTGAGGTCATCCGGAGGTTGTCCCTAAGGGGGGAGTAATGTAAGGTTCTTTGTCTCTGTTGACATGTTCCTTGAAACTCAGTTTTCCGTCGGCCATTTTGCTTTCTGTCTTTCTGCAGATCTTGCCCTCAGTTAATATGGAGTTTCCAGTTTTCATGTTCCGCCTGATTCTTCCCTCTTGCTTCTTAAGCAGCCTCAGCTGAACAATCAGTGCTCCTGAATCAAGCCTCAGTCAGTCTGTGACCTGACTCCTGAAACCTTGGACTTGTACTCCAGCTATTCCCTACTGAGGAACCTTGGAACACTTTTGGACTCTGGAAACCTGCTGTTTGGTGAATCCATGTTTGCAGAGGAATTACGGTACAGAGAAGAGATCCTGAACCTGCTTTGGAGATTTATTGTAGTGCTTGAAGTTACTCTGGCCTGCTGTGTCTCCTGTCGCTGTTCCTGCAAACTGTGTGAACTTTTCAGCATGCTTGTATGAAGTAATACAAGTCATTTCATTTCAACCTATGTCTCCTGTGTTATCCTCGCACCCAAGCACAAGACGCTATAGGAACTGTACACTATACATGACACGCGGGAAGCCCAAGTCGGTTCGAATTGGAGTAAATGACCCCCCCACTCGAGAGCCCTCGAGTGAGACCCTGGTGTCAGTCCGCCTTAGCGGGCTTTTTGTCAGCTTCCCGCTTGTCTTGACGGAAGCTCTGTTTCCAGGGAGTGCGGGATTTCTGAGAGTTCTTATTTCCTGAAAAAGAGGGCGACCCGATCCCCAAGAGGGCTGACCGAACCGTCCCTGGACCGAAAGGACCGTCGACTACTACCGGCACTAGGCCTGCCAGACGCAGAAGTCACAGCTCTTCGCTGCGGTAACCGGTTTCTTTTGCCTTTGCCTTGGCAATCAGCTCCGTGAGGTCAGATCCAAATAGCTGACCACCCTTGTAAGCTAAAGATAGCAAACCTTGCTTGGAGACCGCGTCCCCGGTCCACTGTCTAAGCCACAGTGCTCTTCTGACTGTGACCGCCGAGGATTGCGCCCTGGACAGCAGTGAGGCAGTATCCAAACCTGCATCACTGCCATATCGGGCTGCATCCTCCAACAACTTGAAAAATTCATCTACCTCGGATAGCGGGGATCCATCTTGCCACGCCGTCCTAGACGGTCCAACCAGCTCAGGGAAGCCTTACAAGCACACATGGATCCTAGCACCGCTCTGAATCCATGACCCTCGGCCTCGTAGATGGATTTCGCCGCCATCTCCGTTTTTCTGTCCAGCGGATCCTGCAGACTCGCCTTCCCTTTAACAGGAAGTAAAGAGGATTTGCTAAGCTGGGATAAAGTGACATCCACTTCAGGAGAAGGAATCCAATTATCAATCAACTCCGTCGAACACGGATACAGTGTCTCAAAAAACCGTGTCCCCTGAAAACGCTTATCTGGACACAGGCGTTCCTTCTCCACTGCCCCATTAAGCTCATCCAGAGATGGCAATGCCGATCGCGACCTATGCGACTCCTGAAACATCCGGGCCGACTTACCAGGACGTCTAGTTACCTCCTCCGGTAACTGTAACGCCTCTCTCATGGCTCCAATAAAAGCCTCTGTACGGCCCAAAAGAGAGGCAGAGTGTCCCTGCCGATCCTCCTTATCCGAATCGGACATCTCCCCATCCGAGCTTGAAGGGGAACTGTTAACGCCTCCCTTCCATACCAGAGATCTCCGAGTCGCTACACGAGATGGATAGTACCGGCCTGTGGCGCTTCCTGCCATGAGGGGATCTTGCTGACACCCAATAACCTAGAAGGTCAGACAGGCCATCAATAGAACGAGTGAGGGCCTCCATTTTGACATCACTGAGACCTCCGACCGCTGCGCTTGACGCCGTCGAGGACTCCTGCGTGTCAGATACGCGAGACTGATCCTGTAGCGGACCTGGGAGACGGTCCGCACCTCCTGGGCCCTGATCTGACATGCCCTCACACAGTATATGGCAGGTTAAACCTGTCAGTAACTGGAACAGTGTGGCTTCTTAAGGGAAAGGAAAAACGAACGCTGAAGGGTTAAAGCTCTTAAGGAGAGAGCTGCCCCAGCTGTCCCCCAATTAAAGGTTAACCTCCTATCAAGGGGTTAATGTCGCTGACTCCCCACAACCTCTGTTAAATGAACAGGGTGTGCGAGCCCCAGACTGAAAAAGGACCTCTATATGAGGTAACAGCTGCAGGACAGCGCAGTCTGCCACCAAATTGTGCCTCAGAAAGGTGCCCTGCGCTGTGAGGGGGTTAAGCTTCTGCCCTGACAGACAGAAGCGACTCACCCAGCTGGCCGCGGTGCAGTGTTCCTTCGGTTGTCGGGAGGAGAGGAGAGTGAGGAGCCCGAGGCAGCCTTCAGTAATGGCCGCTGCGCTGGAGAGAGAGCGCCGGAAGAAGAGAGGCAGGGAGAAATCGCGCGCTCTGAGCGCTTCCTGCCCGCGAAAGACCGGGAAGGCGCGAAGCCACGCCCCCCGCCGGCTTCAAAAAAAGCGCGCGCCACTCCTCCGTCCCATGTCCTGCAGGCATCCACCTGCGGACAAAAAACACACATCACCAACATGAAAAATGTAGCAGCGGCTGCCGCAGCAGTCGCTGAAGCACTCAAAACATATATTAAAATGTTGAGTACTCACCCAGCAGAGCGCCACAGGGACCCCCAGGGATTTGTGGCGCTGTGCCCGTAGCTTCCCCCCAGGGCGGAGAACGCAGTGACCCCAGAAGCGCGGTTTGCGTCCCCGCCAGGGAAGCAACCCTCATCCCCCGGGGCCGGCAGGGTTCTGCAGGGACCTCCTTAAAGGGTAATACAGATCTGCCAAGGGAGAGGTGGTCCAAGTCTCTGTCCGATAAAAATAAAAAAATTTTCTGAGGAGCTGCTCCTGCAGCGACTATCCTCTGTGACCTCAAATTTTAGACTGGAGAGCTGGAGTAGGAGGAGCCCAAGCTGGAGGGGCCGGTGAACACTCTTTTTAATCTGAGGTGTTCTATCCTGTGTGGGCTCCGCCTACCCACTAGTAATGACTGTGTCTCCCTTCCTTCCATCTGCTGCTGAAAGAACTGACAGAAATGGATGCCAGCCCTACTGGAGTAACATTATTGGAAGGGGCACATGGCAGATGAAAGATGAGCCAAATTTATTAAGACCTGCATGCCTGCCTCTTAAAAAGGTTGTCAACTACTAGGACACCCCCTTCTCAATCTGAGTGTTTGCCCACACGAAAATAAAAACACCTATACTCACATCTGGTGGTGATGTTGTTCCAGCGGTGTAGACACTGCACCCAATCAGCACTGGCGTCAATGTCCCTGCCTTTGGACATATAAGTAATCAAGAGAAAGTGAGCAGCCAACCGCAGATCTCACTTCCTCTTACTTATATGTCAGAAGGCAGGAACAGTGACGCCGGCGCAAATGGAGCAAAGGCCTCATGTGACAATCCCAGGTGAGCCAGGAAACGAGAGTGCCGACACCGCTAGATCAGCGCCGGCACCGGAGGGGAGTATGAGTGTTTTATTTTCAAGGGGGCAAACATTCAGAGTGAGAAGGAGTTGTCCTAGTCGTGGACAACCCCTTTAATGCATTTTGCTCATCTTACCTTACTACAGTGCACTCTTCATCAAGACTGGAGTAAAAACACTAGTCTGATGAATCAGGGCCTTAGAACCTACCCACAGGATATGTGATAAATGTATCATCAGTGGGAGTCTGACCATTGAGACCACATAGACCACAAGAATTGAAGTCCCAAAGTCCTGCATAAGTAGAGCATTAATGTGCATGTGTGACCGCCGCACTATTCGATAGGTCTATGACAGCGGCAGTGTGCATGTGTGGCCACGGTACTATTCTCTTCTATATATCTATGACATGGCAGTGTGCTTGTGTGACCACCGTACAAGTGTCTTCCATATGTCTGTAACAGCGGCAGTGTGCATGTGTGACCACCGTACTATGCTCTTCTATAGGTCTATGACAGCGGCAGTGCAAGTGTGACCACCGAACTATTCTCTTCTATAGGTCTATGACAGCGGCAGTGTGCATGTGTGACCACCGTCCTATTCTCTTCTATAGGTCTATGGCAGTGTGCATGTGTGACCACCGTCCTATTCTCTTCTATAGGTCTATGACAGCGGCAGCGTGCATGTGCGACCACCGTACTATTCTCTTCTATATTTCTGACAGTGGCAGTGTGCATGTGTGACCACCGTCCTATTCTCTTCTATAGGTCTATGGCAGTGTGCATGTGCAACCACCGTCCTATTCTCTTCTATATTTCTGACAGTGGCAGTGTGCATGTGTGACCACCGTCCTATTCTCTTCTATAGGTGTATGACAGCGGCAGCGTGCATGTGCGACCACCGTACTATTCTCTTCTATATTTCTGACAGTGGCAGTGTGCATGTGTGACCACCGTCCTATTCTCTTCTATAGGTCTATGGCAGTGTGCATGTGTGACAACCGTCCTATTCTCTTCTATAGGTCTATGACAGTGTGACCACCGTCCTATTCTCTCCTACAGGTCTATGGCAGTGTGCATGTGTGACCACCGTCCTAATCTCTTTTATAGGTCTATGGCAGTGTGCATGTGTGACCACCGTCCTATTCTCTTCTATAGGTCTATGGCCGTCTATTCTCTTCTATAGGTCTATGGCAGTGTGCATGTGTGACCACCGTCTATTTCTTCTTATTTCTGGGACATGGCAGTGTGCATGTGTGACACCGTCTATTCTCTTCTATAGGTCTATGACAGTGGCAGGTGCTATGACCTGTCTTTCCTTTTTCTGCGAGTGTGCATGTGTGACCACCTCCTATTCTCTTCTAAGGTTACGGCAGTGTGCATGTGTACACGTATATTCTCTTCTATAGTTATAGGGGTGTGCATGTGTGACCACGTCTATTCTCTTCTATATCTAGGCATGTGCATGTGTGCACGTCTATTTCTTTATATCTGACAGGAGTGTGCATGTGTGACCACCGTCTATTTTTCTATAGGTCTTGCAGTGTGATGTGTGACCACCGTCTATTCTCTTCATAGGTCTATGGCAGTGCATGTGTGACCACCGTCTATTCTTCTCTTCTTATAGTTTATGGTCTAGCAGTGTGCATGTGTGACACGTCCTATTCTCTTTATAGGTCTATGGCAGTGTGATGTTGCACGTTATTCTCTTCTATAGGTCTATGGGAGTGTGAGTGTGACCACGTCATTCTCTTCATATCTATGGCAGTGTGCATGTGTGCACCGTCTTTTCTTTATATTTGACTGCAGTGTGCATGTGGACCACCTCTTTCTTCTATAGGTCTATGGTGTGATGTGTGACCACGTCCTATTCTCTTCATAGGTCTATGGCAGTGGCATGTGTGCGACGTTATTCTTCTATATTCTGAAGTGCAGTTGCGTGTGACCACGTCCTATCTTTCTATAGGTATGGCAGTGTGCATGTGTGACCACGTCTATTCTCTCTTAGGTCTATGGCGTGTGCATGTGTGACCACCGTCCTATTCTCTTATGGCGTCTTGATGGCAGTGTGCATGTGTGACACCGTCTATTCTCTTCTATAGGTTCTAGGACAGGTAGTGTGCATGTGTGACCACCGTCCTATTCTCTTCTATAGGTCTATGGCAGTGTGCATGTGTGACCACCGTACTATTCTCTTCTATAGGTCTATGACAGTGGCAGTGTGCATGTGTGACCACCGTCTATTCTCTTCTATAGGTCTATGACAGGCAGTGTGCATGTGTGACCACCGTTAATTCTCTTCTATAGGTCTATGACAGGTGTGCATGTGTGACACCGTCTATTCTTCTATTGGTCGTCTTCTTATAGGTTAGGTGATGTGTCACGTCCTTCTTTCTTGGTTATGGCGTGTGATGTGGACCGTCTTTTCTTATTTGCAGGTTGTGTGCACGTCTTTCTTTTATTGAGGTCAGTGGCACGTCTATTCTCATAGTTAGCGTGTGCATGTGGCACCGCTTTTCTTATAGGAGTGTGCTGTGGACACGCTATTCTTCTTCTAGCTGTGCATGTGTGACGCTTTTTTTATAGTAGGGGCAGTGTGCTCATTTTTCTATAGTCTATGCGGCATGACACGTTATTCTTCATATCTTGAGTGGCATGTGACACTCTATTCTAGTTATGCAGGTGCATGGTGACAGTCTATCTTTCTATTTACATGATGTGCCGTCATCTTTAGGTCATGGCAGTGCATGTGTGACACGTCTATCTTTCTAAGTCTTGGCAGTGTGCATGTGTGCCACCGTCCTATTCTCTTCTATGGTCTATGCAGTCATGTGTGACAGTTATTGTCTGATCGTACTATTCGGCTTCTTGTGCACGTCTATGTCTCATAGTGTCATGGACAGCTGTCATTCTTCATAGTTATTCTCTATGTGTGACCAGTTATGCTTTCATAGTTCGACAGTAGCAGTTGTGCATGTGTGACGACGTATTGTACTTCTATAGGTCTGACTCGTTAGGGGGCATGTGTGGACCACCGTCCTATTCTTATGGTCTATGGAGTGCATGTGTGACGACGTAATTCGCATTCTATTCTCTATGAGTTTGCATGTGGACACGTATTTTGTCATCAGTCTATGCTGTAGTGTGCTGGGCACCTTCTATTCCTTCTATAGGTCTATGGATGTCATGTGTGACGACCGTCATTATCTCTTCTATTGGTCTTGGCAGTGTGCATGTGTGACCACCGTCCTATTCTTTCTATGGTTATCAGTGTGCATGTGTGACCACCGTCCTTTTCTTCTATAGGTTCTTGCGCAGTGTGCATGTGTGACCACCGTCTATTCTCTTCTATAGTCATGACGCAGCAGTGTGCAGTGTGCGTACCACCGTACTATTCTCTTCTATAGGTCTATGACAGTGTATGTGCATGTGTGACCACCGTCCTATTCTCTTCTATGGTTATGGCAGTGTGCATGTGGACCACTCCTATTTTCTATTTCAGTGTCAGTGGACACGTGCATGTTCATCTATACGTCTTCATGGTCATGGCAGTGTGCACGTTACTATTCTCTTTATAGTCTTCTGTATGGCTATGGCATGTCATTTCTAACGTCTATCTTTCATTGTACGACTCATTTCTTTATATGTGACAGCAGTTGTCATTTTACACCGTCTTTCTTTATGGCATGTGATGTGGACCACCGTACTCCTTCTCTTCTATAGGTCTATGGCAGTGTGATGTGTGACCACCTCCTATTCTTTCTATAGGTCTAGACAGCGAGTGGTCACCGTCTATTCTACTATAGTATTTCTTCTAGGTCATGTGACACCGTCTTTCTTTATGTCTATGTGACACGTTTTCATAGTTACACGTCATTTTGACGACCGTCTATGTGCTATTTGACGACGTACTTCTTTAGCACGTCTATTGCTCTATTGTGACACGTCATTTCCCTCATTCTTCTATGTCTAGACAGCAGTGTGCATGTGTGACCACCGTACTATTCTCTTCTAAGGTCTATGGGTGTGCATGTTGACACCGTCCTATCTCTTCTATAGGTCTATGCAGCAGTGTGCATGTGTGACCACCGTCTATTCTCTATAGTTAATGGCAGTGTGCATGTGTGACACCGTCCTATTCTGTTCTATAGGTCTATAAGGCAGTGTGCATGTGTGACCACGTCTATTCTCTTCTATGGTCTATGCAGGTGCATGTGTGACCACCTCCTATTCTCTTCTATAGGCTAGGCAGTGTGCAGTGTGACACGTACTATTTCTTCTATATTTTGACAGTGGCAGTGTGCATGTGGACACCGTCATTTTTCTATGTTTATGCATGTGATGTGCATGTGTGACCACCGTCCTATTCTCTTCTATAGGTCTATGGCAGTGTGCATGTGTACCCCCTGTCCTATTCTCTTCTATAGGTCTATGGCAGTGTGCAGTGTGACACCCGTCTATTCCCCCCCCCCCCCCCCCCCCCCCCCCCCCCCCCCCCCCCCCCCCCCCCCCCCCCCCCCCCCCCCCCCCCCCCCCCCCCCCCCCCCCCCCCCCCCCCCCCCCCCCCCCCCCCCCCCCCCCCCCCCCCCCCCCCCCCCCCCCCCCCCCCCCCCCCCCCCCCCCCCCCCCCCCCCCCCCCCCCCCCCCCCCCGGGGGGGGGGGGGGGGGGGGGGGGGGGGGGGGGGGGGGGGGGGGGGGGGGGGGGGGGGGGGGGGGGGGGGGGGGGGGGGGGGGGGGGGGGGGGGGGGGGGGGGGGGGGGGGGGGGGGGGGGGGGGGGGGGGGGGGGGGGGGGGGGGGGGGGGGGGGGGACCGCCTTCTTCTAGGTCATGGGTGTGACCACGTCTTCCTTAGTCTAGGTTGCGGTGACACTCCTATTTCTAGCTATCGGCTTGAACCTCTATTCTCTTTCAATGAGCGCAGGTGCTGGTGCCTTCTCTTAGTCTAGCAGTGTGAGTTGCACCTCTTTTCTTCTCAGCTGCTGTCCTCTACTTCATAGGTCTATGCGTGTGATGTGTACACGCTATTTCTTTATATCTATGCAGGTCATGTGTGACACGTCTATTCTCTCTAGGTTAGAGGTGAGGTGACAGTCCTATTCTCTCTATGTCTAGGCAGTGTGCATGTGTGCACGCCTATTTCTCTAGTCTATGCAGTGTGCTGGTACACCGTCTATTCTCTTCTATAGTCTAACGCAGAGTGTGCATGTGTGCACAGTACTATTCTCTTCTATAGTCTATGACAGTAGTGTGCATGTGTGACCACCGTCCTATTCTCTTCTATAGGTCTATGGCAGTGTGCATGTGTGACCACCGTCCTATTCTCTTCTATAGGTCTAGGCAGTGTGCATGTGTGACCACCGTCCTATTCTCTCTATAGGTCTAGGCAGTGTGCATGTGTGACCACCGTCCTATTCTCTTCTATAGGTCTATGGCAGTGTGCATGTGTGACCACCGTCTATTCTCTTCTATAGGTTTACAGGCAGTGTGCATGTGTGACCACCGTCACTATTCTCTTCTATAGGTCTAATGACAGCAGTGTGCATGTGTGACCACCGTACTATTCTCTTCTATAGGTCTATGGCAGTGTGCATGTGTGACCACCGTCCTATTCTCTTCTATAGGTCTATGGCAGTGTGCATGTGTGACCACCGTCCTATTCTCTTCTATAGGTCTATGGCAGTGTGCATGTGTGACCACCGTCCTATTCTCTTCTATAGGTCTATATGGCAGTGTGCATGTGTGACCACCGTCCTATTCTCTTCTATAGGTCTATGGCAGTGTGCATGTGTGACACCGTCTATTCTCTTCTATATTCTGACAGGGCAGTGTGCATGTGTGACCACCGTCCTATTCTCTTCTATAGGTCTATGGCAGTGGATGTGTGACACGTCTTCTCTTTATAGTCTATGCAGTGTGCATGTGTGACGACGTCCTATTCTCTTCTATAGGTCTACAGTGCAGTGTGCATGTGTGACCACCGTCCTATTCTCTTCTATAGGTCTATGGCAGTGTGCATGTGTGACCACCGTCCTATTCTCTTCTATAGGTCTATGGCAGTGTGCATGTGTGACCACCGTCCTATTCTCTTCTATAGGTCTATGGCAGTGTGCATGTGTGACGACCGTACTATTCTCTTCTATAGGTCTATGAAGCAGCAGTGTGCATGTGTGACCACCGTACTATTCTCTTCTATAGGTCTATGACAGTGGTAGTGTGCATGTGTGACCACCGTCCTATTCTCTTCTATAGGTCTATGGCAGTGTGCATGTGTGACGACCGTACTATTCTCTTCTATATTTCTGACAGTGGCAGTGTGCATGTGTGACCACCGTCCTATTCTCTTCTATAGGTCTATGGCAGTGTGCATGTGTGACCACCGTCCTATTCTCTTCTATAGGTCTAGCTGGCTATGCATGTGTGTGCAGCCTACTCTTTATTCTACTCTTCTATAGGTAACGCGTATTCTTTACACGTCTATTCTTAGTCTTGGCAGTGTGCTTACCACGTCTATTTCTTTCTATATCTAGGCAGTGTGCATGTGTGACCACCGTCCTATTCTCTTCTATAGGTCTATGCGGTGTGCATGTGTGACCACCGTCCTTTCTCTTCTATAGGTCATGGCAGTGTGTGTGACCACCGTCCTATTCTCTTCTTATGTCTAGGCAGTGTGCTGTGGACACCGTCCTATCTCTTCTATAGGTCTATGCAGTGTGCATGTGTGACCACCGTCCTATTCTTCTTTAGGTCTATGGCAGTGTGCATGTGTACCACCGTTATTCTCTTCTATAGGTCTATGGCAGTGTGCATGTGTGACACCGTCTATTCTCTTCTATAGGTCTAGGCAGTGTGCATGTGTGACCACCGTCCTATTCTCTTCTATAGGTCTATGCAGTGTGCATTTGCCACCTTCCTATTCTTCTATAGGTCTATGGCAGTGTGCATGTGGACCACCGTCTATTCTCTTCTATAGGTCTAGACAGGCAGTGTGCATGTGTGACCACCGTCCTATTCTCTTCTATAGGTCTATGGCAGTGTGCATGTGTGACGACCGTACTATTCTCTTCTATATTCTGACATGGCAGTGTGCACTGTGTGACCACCGTCCTTTTATTCTATAGGTCTATGCAGTGTGCATGTGTGACCACCATCCTATTCTCTTCTATAGGTCTATGGCAGTGTGCATTGTGACCACCGTCCTATTCTCTTCTATATAGATCTATGGCAGTGTGTATGTGTGACCACCGTCCTATTCTCTTCTATAGGTCTAGCAGTGTTGCATGTGTGACGACCTTCTATTCTCTCTAAGTCTAGGCAGTGTGCATGTGTGACACCGTCCTATTCTCTTCTATAGGTCTATACGAGGCATTGTGCCTTTTCCTTTCTTTCTATGCAAGGTGGAGGCCTTTCTTTTTTATGGGGGGACACGCTATTCTCTTCTATAACAGGGGTTATGTGACCACCGTCTTATTTTTATAGGTCTATGCAGTGGAAATTGCAGGGAACCGTCCATTTTTTTTAAATTGGCTTCTCATCTGGCATGGTAGTGGTGAACCTCCTATTTCTTTTTTTATTTTGAACGTCATTTTTCTTTGTCCAGCATTTTTTATGGTCCAGCTTTTTCCCCCTTTTTTTTTGGGGCGGTCTTTAACCCTCTTTCTTCATAGGTCTTGGCAGTGTGGTCCACCGTTCCTTTTTTCCTATAGGTCTAGGCTTGTGCATGTTTTCCCCCCTTTCCTTCTTCTAAGTTGGGGGTTTTCCCCTTCTTCTTAAGGCATGGAAAGTGTGCACTTAACCCCCTATTCTTTAGTGTCATGTACCGCTTATGCCAGTCCTTTCCTTTCCTCTTTTGTGTTGACCATTCATTCCCTTCAAATTTTACGGTGTGATGTGTGACCCGTACTATCTTTTTTTCTTATTAGGTTGGGTGCCCTCATTCCTTCTTTTTTGGTGGGTGGTTGTGACACCGTCCTATCTTTCAAATTAGGCTGGCAAGTTAAACCTTTAATTCTCCTTTTTTAGGTGTCATGGGACAGCTTTCTTAAAGTTCATTTCCCTTTATTCTTCAGGCATGGGGTGATGTGTGCCCTCCTCTTCTTTCTAAAGCAGCATGTGCATTTCACCCTCTATTTTTTTTAAACAGGGGTGTGTGTGGAACCACCTCCTTAAATTTAAGGAGGCATGTGGATTTTCATTTTATATTTCTAATGCAGTTGAGTGACATCCATTTTTCTATGGCCCATTGCTTTTGGGTTGACCACCGTTTCTTTCTATCTACTTGCTATGTTTGACCACCCTTTAATTTTTTTTTACAGGTCCTTTTAAGTGCATCAAGCATAAAATTTGAAGTGGGCTTTTACACTATTCTTTTGTCCAGGGAGTGTGCTTGTGCCCCACTTCTCCTTTTAGGTTTTGGGCAGTGTGCATTGTCCCCCTTATTCTTTTAAATTTTTGCAGGCAGGGTCTGGAACCCCCTTTCTTTCTTGGCAAAAGTGGCAGTGGGGTTTGACGGTCTATTTTTTTAAGTCTATCAGTGTTATGGGGTTGCCAACGTCCTATTCCTTTTTGGGCTTCAGTGGTTGTGACCCCCAAATTTCCTTCTTTAGGTTTAGGGAAGGCATTCATGTGGGGAGGCCCGACTTTCTCTTCTAAGTCTTGACAGAGCAGTGTGCATTACCCCTATTCTTTTTCTATGGTCTATAAAGGTGGATGTGTGACAGACCCTCCTTTCTTCTTTGGGTTTTGGGTGTGTGTGTGACCACCGTCCTATTCTCTTCTAGTTTATGGGCAGTGTGCATGTGTGCCCACCGTACTTTTCTTCTATTCTAGTGGGGTTTTGTGGCCACCGTCCTTTTCTCTTCTATAGGCTGAAACAGTGGCGTGTACCACCCCAAATTCTCTTTTATAGGTTTGACGGTTTTGGATTGTGTTCCCCCTTTCTTTTCTATGGTTGGCATGTGCTTTTGGGACCAGACCTTTCTTTTAGGTCTATGGCATGTGCATGTGTCCACGTCTTTTTTTTACAGGCTGTGCATGTTTGGCCAACCCTATTTCTTCTTTTCTGACAGGGAGGTGCATGGTCCCCGTTATTTCTTTTGTGGTCTAGGGAAGTTATTGTAAGCTGCCTTTTGCCAGGCTATTCATTATAGCCTTCCATTTCTTTGGGCGGCATTTCCCTTTTAAATAATTTTCTTGGTTGGACCCCGCTTTTTTTAGCAGACTTTTTTTAAGGCATAAAATTGTCATTGTCCCACGCTTTTCGGTTGGGCTTTGGGACCCAATCAAAAAATTTTGGGGCAATGTGGGGCCCCGCCTTTTTAAAAAATTTTTTTGGGGGCGTTTGAATTTTCCACTTTTTTTTTTTTCCTTTGGCGGGACTTTCCACCTTATTCTTTTAAAGAACAGTTTTTTTTCCCCAAAATTTCTTTCATTTTTTTTTTTGGGTTCCCCCACCCCCTTTTTCCTTTATTTTGGGCAGTGTGATGGGGAAAACCGCCATTCTCTTTATATCGGGCTTGAAATGTAAAAATCCTTTTTTTTTAAAACTTTTTTGTATGGGCCCCCGTCTTTTCCCCCTTTAAAAGAAAAAGGGGGAGTTCCCCCAAAAATTTTCCTTTTTTTGGTTTTCTTTAGGGTCTTTTTTTGGGTTTTGCCCAAAAAAAACTTATTTCTGGGGGACCCCCCCTTTCTTTTCTATTCTAGGCGGGAGTCCCCTTTTTTCCCCGGGTCGGGGTTTTTTTAAAAAATTTATAAATTTTTCCCGGGCTTCATTTACCACCGTCCACCTCCCCTTAAAGCAGGAGGGCAGGGTTTACCACCCCTTTGGGGGCAGCTTTTGGCATTTTCCACCCCCAAACTCTCTATGGTTTGGGGGTGCTTTTCCCAAAAATTTTTTCTAATCTTCGGCACAAACCCCCCAAAATTTTAAAGGGTTTCCCCTTTAAACCAGGCCCCTCCCCCCCCCTTTCATCATTTAAAGGTTTTTTAAAGGGCCTTTTTCTGCCCCCCCTTTTTTTCCTTTTGGTATGGGGCAGTCCATTTTTAAATTCTTTTAAGTCATGGGGGGGTTTGAATTTTAAACTCCCTTTAAATCTTAGGTGATGGGGCCCCCTTTTCCCGGAAATCCCTGGGGGCCCCCCGATTTTTTCTTTGCCCCCTTTTTTCCCCCCATTCTTTCTTAAAAGGCAGGTGCAGTCCCCTTTTTCAAAAAAAATTTTTGGGAAGTTTCCTTTTTTTGGGCAGGGGTTTTTTGGGCCACCTCTTTCTTTCCCCGAATCAGGTTTTAGTGGCCACCGCCTTTTTTCCCTAAGGTAGGCTGTGAAATGGACACCTTTTCTTTCAAATTTTTGGGGGTGGTTTACCCCCTTTTCTTTATAGTCTTAGGGAGTGGTTTTTTTTTCCCCCCTTTCTTTTAAATTTTTTGGGGAGGGGCTTTCCCCCTTTTTTTCTATTTTGTCAGGGCCAGGGCCTTTCTTTCTTTTAGGCATGGAAATTGCCCCCTCAATTTCCAATCTATTGTCTTGGGCAGTCTTTTTCTAAACCCCTTCATGTTAACCCCATTTCTTTTTTGCGGCATTTTTCCCCGCTTTTCCTTCAAGGGGAAGGCATTTTTTGACCCTTTTCCCGCATGGCATTTTGTGCCCCGTCCTTTTCTTTATAGGCTATGGCATTTTTTCCCCCCGCCTTTTCTCTTCTATAGTCTAGGGGTGGATTGGCCCCCGTCCTTTTTTTTTTAAAAAGGGCAGTGTTTGTCCACCGCCATTTTCATAGCTAGGCAGTGTGCAGGGTTGACCCCCGTCCTTTTCCTTCTAAAAGGTTTTCCCTTTTTTCCACCTCCCCCCAAAGGATGTCATGTGTGAACAATCTATTCTTTATTTTCGACAGGGAGTTGCGTGTGACCACCGCCTACTTTCTATGGTCTTTGGCAGTGGCATTTTTGACCACCGTCCTATTCTCTTCTATAGGCAGGGCGTGTCATGTGGAAAAACCCATTTCTTTATGGTCTAGACATGTGAATTTTGGGCCCACCGTCCTATTCTCTTCTTGGGTTTTCATGTGTATGTGTGCCACCCTATTCTTTCTATAGGTCTAGGGGCGGGTGTAGTGGCCCCGCCTATTCTCTTTTGTCTATGGCAGGTGATGGTTGTGACCCCCGTCCTATTCTCTTCAAAAGGGCTTTGCTGTGATTGTGCCCACCGCCCTATTCTTTCTTGGGCGGCATGTGAGTGTGACCCCCCGCCTATTCTTTTTATAGGCTAGGCAGGTTATGGTGACCACCTCCCTATTCTTTTCTTGGGTCTATGGCAGTGGCATTGTGACCCCGTCCTATTCTCTCTTGGGTTAGGGGCATGTGCTTTGTGACCCTTTCCTATTTTTTATATCTAACCAGGCGGTGCAGTGGCCCACCGTCCATTTTTTTATGGGTCTAGGGGCAGTGTCACGTGACCACCGTCCTTCCTTCTATAGTCTAGGCAGGGATGGTGACCACCGTCTATTCTTTTTCTATATTTCTATGGCAGTGTGTTGGACCCCCGCTTTTCTCTTCTATAGGTCTATGCAGTGGATGTGTGATCTCCCACGTCCTATTCTCTTCTATAGTCTATGGCAGTGTGATGTGTGACCACCGTACTATTCTCATTCTGATATGTCTATGGCAGTGTGTGCATGTGTGACCACCGTCCTATTCTCTTCTATAGGTTATGGGCAGTGTGCATGTGTGACCACCGTCCTATTCTCTCTATAGGTTCTGACAGGCAGTGTGCATGTGTGACCACCGTACTATTCTCTTCTATAGGTCTATGCAGGAGTGTGCATGTGTGACCACCGTCCTTTCTCTTCTATAGATCTATGGCAGTGTGCATGTGTGACCACCGTCCTATTCTCTTCTATAGGTCTGACAGGCAGTGTGCATGTGTGACACCGTCCTATTCTCTTCTATAGGTCTATGGCAGTGTGCTTTGTGTGACCACCGTACTATTCTCTTCTATAGGTCTAAGGCAGTGTGCATGTGTGACACCGTCTATTCTCTTCTATAGGTCTATGGCAGTGTGCATGTGTGACCACCGTACTATTCTCTTCTATAGGTCTATGCATGGTGTGCATGTGTGACCACCGTCCTATTCTCTTATAGGTCTATGGCAGTGTGCATGTGTGACACCGTCCTATTCTCTTCTATAGGTCTATGGCAGTGTGCATGTGTGACCACCGTCCTATTCTCTTCTATAGGTCTATGGCAGTTGCATGTGTGACCACCGTCCTATTCTCTTCTATAGGTCTATGGCAGTGTGCATGTGTGACCACCGTCTATTCTCTTCTATGGTCTATGGCAGTGTGCATGTGTGACCACCGTCCTATTTCTTCTATGGGTCTATGGCAGTGTGCATGTGTGACCACGTCCTATTCTCTTCTAAAAGGTCTAGGCAGTTGGTGCATGTGTGCCCACCGTCCTTTTTCTCTTCTATAGGTTCAAATGAAGCAGTGATGCATGTGTGACACGCAAATTTTTTCTATAGGTCTATGCAGTGTGCATGTGTGACCACTGCCCTATTCTTCTATAGTTATGGCAGTGTGCATGTGTAAAACACGTACTATCCTTCTATATTTGGGCAGGTGCATGTGTGACCACGTCTATTCTTTCTATAGGTCGGGCGTGTGCTGTGTGACAACCGTACTTTTCTCTTCTTATTTTACGGGCAGGTGCATGGTGACCACCGCCATTTCTTCTTAGGTCATGGGTGTGCATGTTGCACCAAACTTTCTTTTTCTAATTTTACAGGGGGTGCTTGTGACCCCCGCTATCTTTTCTTGGGCTAGAAAGTGGCTGTGGACACCGACATTCTTTTTTTTGGCTATGCAGTGTGCATTGTCCACCTCTATTTCTTTATATTCCGACAGGCATGTGCAGGTGCCCCTACAATTCTCTTCTATAGGTCATGACAGCAGAGTGTGCGGTGACCCCTATTCTCTTCTAAGGTCTAGGCAGGTGAAGGTGACACAACTATTTTTCTATATTTCTACAGTGGCAGGGGATGTTGCACCGCCTATTCTTTCAAAATTCTGACAGGGAGTTGCAGTGTGCCCACCGAAACTATTCCTTCATGGGGTCTTTACAGCAGCAGTTGCAGGTGACCACCGTCCTATTCTTTTTAAAGGGTCTAGGGCAGTGGGCTGGTGACACAATATTTCTATATTCTAATGCATTCATTGTCCCACCCCCCTTTTCTCTTTATAGGCTAGGCAGTGGCAGTGTAGGACCACCGCCTATTCTCTTCAAAGGGTAGGCGTGAATGTGACCACATTTCCCCTTTATAGGCTATGAAAAGGATGTTACCCCCTCCTATTCTTTTCTATGGGTTTTAGACAGGGCATTGCAGGTGCCCACCAACTTTTTCCTTTCCCATAGTCTTGACAGGGCATGATGTGTGACCCCCGTACTTTTTCCTTCATAGTCTTTGGGGGCAGT
>JARQOD010000001.1:807346280-807425018 GCA_033576555.1 Oophaga sylvatica
AAGATCCTCGTGTATCCACATGTCTACTACAAAATCAACCAAGTTACCAGCCGAAAGCTAGAATAAATTTATATCTCCCAATATCCAAGGATAAGAAGCTATAAAAGAGGTAATACAGCCACTGTTGTGATACAGCAGCAGTGGCCAAGCTTGCATAATTCTCCCTCCTGAATTTCTTAGAAATTATTTCTATTAATATTTAATTAGTATGAAAGAATTCTTTTAAGCATGCAGTGCAGTGATCACAGTGTCACTGGGCTGAACTGTCACTTTCAATTGAGCCTATACATACTGCCCGCATATTCACAGATGGCAGGGAAGATGCAGCCAACAACGGATCAGAAACAAAGGTAAACGGCAAGAAGAGAATACCCTTTTAAAGTGATATAGGAAAGATGTGTATCTTCGTACCGTGTTAGCCAGTAGATAGAAAAATATTTAGAATTGAGAGTCCTCAGTGGTTGATACCTTTTAATGGCTAACTGAAAAGATGGTAACAAATTGCAAGCTTTCGAGACTACTCAGGTCTCTTCATCAGGCAAAGACTAATACAAAATCTGAAGAATCACATATTTATACACAAGAGGACACAGGAATAATGCAATAGGTAAGACAAGTGACGTGAAGCAGAACTGTCATTATGGCAGAGGGATGAACATAAATATTGGAACAGTTCATAGATAAGGAGAGAAAGTTTTATTACCCTCTGATTGGAGTCTGCTATTGTGTTTTGATGACCCTAGAAGGTCAGAGAAGCAGATTCCTTAATTAATGTACACAGACATGAATCCATCAAACACTCAAATACAAACACTCTACATTATTAACCCCTTAATGACAGCCAATGTGTCTTTTTACTGGCCTGAGATGTAAGAGACTAGCATCCCTATACAGGTGTCAATCCAGCAGCTGTCGGCTGTACACTACAGCTGACAACTTGCTGCATTAGACACGATCAGGGTTGGCATTAGCCATATCTGTTTAACCCGTTAGATGTTGCTGACAAATGTGACATCATATAAATGGCTAACAGAGTGTGGGGGCTTCCTCTTTATACCCATTGTCATCCTGACATCCTGATGTTTGCCATGGCAATACACGGACTTAGAGTTTGCCTGCTATAGCGGCCTGATCAGAGGTTAGCAACATTTAGGGGGTAAAAATACACTTTTTCATTCCTGTCATGTCACTTTGCATTAATTCCTGAAAATCACCTGAAGGGTAAATAAACTACCTGACATCAGTTCCAATATGTAGAGGGGTGCTGTTTTTAAAATGGTATCACTTTTGGGGGTTTTCCAATATATAGGACCCCTAAAGTCACTTCAAATCTGGATAGGTCTCTAAAAAAATAATTTAGTAAATTTCCAAAGAAAAAATGAAAAATTACTGCTACATTTTTAAACCTTCTAAAAGGCTAATAAAATAAAACAACATTTTACAAATGCAAACATGAGGGAAATGTTATTTAATAATGTTTTTGTGTGGTATGACTATCTGCATTAAAGGTATAATCAGTCAAAGTTTAAAAATTGAACTTTTTTTTACATTTGGCAAATTTTTGATTTTTTTTTTTTTATAAACACAAGATATCAACCTAAATTTACCATTATCATAAAGTACAATGTGTCACGAAAAAACAACCTTCAAATCAATGGGATATGTTGAAACGTTCCAAAGTTATTACCACATAAAATTACACTGGTCAGATTTAAAAAATTTGGCCCTGTCACTAAAGGGTTAAATAGATTACTCAGCCCTGATGAGGTTGCTGTACTTACTGTGAAAGTTTTGGAAGTATTATCTAGATATTAAGATGAGCATTTTATAGAATAAAATAAGTCATGAATCAATCCAAGTATATTCAGCCATCTCCTACTCATTCTGACTGACAGTTGCACTTTGTACTGAGCAGTGTGAGACCTCAGCAGCAGGGACACTGAGGAGCGGTCAATCAGGCTTAGTGGACGGAAATTGAGTTAAACTTTCTTAAAAGGATTATATACAGCCATTCTGACATGGATTTTCAAAAAAAGTTATTTAGCCTTTAAAGAATGCTGACTAGAATTAGGAATATTTATTTTAGAGTAATACAGTTGTACTCAAATTTCACCAAAATCAATATTCTCCAGAATGCGGATCTTTTGTATTTTGCTCCGCAAAAATTTAGGAAAATGGCACCTTGGCTGGCCAGCATTTTGATGAATCAGTGGGTCGGCAAAAGATTACAAAAATAAATAGATACTAATAATAATAATTCACCTCTCTGGCAACTTCAGCTGCTTGTTCTTCCACGGTCCGCAGTGCACCTTTTTACCACTGGTTTGCACTGCATCTTCAAGCCAGGCCTGGACTTCTAGCCCTACTAGACCCTTTTTAAGTCCTGGCCTGAGAGCACGTCACAGTATCGTGATGTCATGATGTGTGCTGCAACTTAACAATGCACACTTAATGCACACTGGAACTTGCGACCACACATTCAGACCTGGGACGACCCTGTGCAATCACAGGGTTTCCCAGGACGAATCACAACCAGAAGTCCTGGCCTAGAATGAAGATACAGTGCAGGAATCACAGCCAGTAGTCCTGGCCTAGTATGAAGATACAGTGCAGGAATCACAGCCAGAAGTCCTGGCCTAGGATGAAGATGCAGTGAACGAATCACAGCCAGTATTCCTGGCCTAGGATGAAGATACAGTGCAGGAATCACACACAGAGGTCCTGGCCTAGGATGAAGATACAGTGCGGGAATCACAACCAGAAGTCCTGGCCTAGAATGAAGATACAGTGTGGGAATCACACACAGATGTCCTGGCCTATGATGAAGATGCAGTGCGGGAATCACACACAGAGGTCATGGCCTACGATGAAGATGCAGTGCACGGATCACAGCCAGAAGTCCTGGCCTAGGATGAAGATGCAGTATGCGGATCACAGCCAAAAGACCTGGCCTAGGATGAAGATGCAGTGTGCGAATCACAGCCAGAAGTCCTAACTTAGGATGAAGATGCAGTGTGCAACTCACAACCAGAAGTCATGGCCTAGAATGAAGATACAGTGCACAAATCATAGCCAGAAGTCCTGGCCTAGGATGAAGATACAGTGCGGGAATCACACACCGAGGTCCTGGCCTACGATGAAGATGCAATGCGGGAATCACAGCCAGTAGTCCTGGCCTAGTATGAATATACAGTGCAGGAATCACAGCCAGAAGTCCTGGCCTAGGATGAAGATGCAGTGCACGAATCACAGCCAGTACTCCTGGCCTAGGATGAAGATACAGTGCGGGAATCACACACAGAGGTCCTGGCCTAGGATGAAGATACAGGGCGGGAATCACAACCAGAAGTCCTGGCCTAGAATGAAGATACAGTGCACGAATCATAGCCAGAAGTCCTGGCCTAGGATGAAGATACAGTGCGGGAATCACACACAAAGGTCCTGGCCTACGATGAAGATGCAGTGCACGGATCACAGCCAGAAGTCCTGGCCTAGGATGAAGATGGAGTGCACGAATCACAGCCAGTATTCCTGGCCTAGGATGTAGATGCAGTGCGCGAATCACAGCCAGAAGTCGTGGCCTAGGATGAAGATACAGTGCGGGAATCACACACAGAGGTCCTGGCCTAGGATGAAGATGCAGTACGCGGATCACAGCCAAAAGTCCTGGCCTAGGATGAAGATGCAGTGTGCGAATCACAGCCAGAAGTCCTAGCCTAGGATGAAGATGCAGTGTGCAACTCACAGCCAGAAGGCCTGGCCAAGCATGAAGATGCAGTGTGCAAATCACAACCAGAAGTCATGGCCTAGAATGAAGATATAGTGCACGAATCATAGCCAGAAGTCCTGGCCTAGGATGAAGATACAGTGCGGGAATCACACACAGAGGTCCTGGCCTACGATGAAGATGCAGAGCGGGAATCACAGCCAGTAGTCCTGGCCTAGTATGAATATACAGTGCAGAAATCACAGCCAGAAGTCCTGGCCTAGGATGAAGATGCAGTGCACGAATCACAGCCAGTATTCCTGGCCTAGGATGAAGATGCAGTGTGCAAATCACAGCCAGAAGTCCTAGCCTAGGATGAAGATGCAGTGTGCAACTCACAGCCAGAAGGCCTGGCCAAGCATGAAGATGGAGTGTGCAAATCACAGCCAGAAGTCCTGGCATAGGATGAAGATGCAGTGTGCAAATCACAGCCAGAAGTACTGGCCTAGGATGAAGATGCAGTGTGCGAAACACAGCCAGAAGTCCTGGCCTAGGATGAAGATGCAGTGTGCAAATCACAGCCAGAAGTACTGGCCTAGGATGAAGATGCAGTGTGCGAATCACAGCCAGATGTCCTGGCCTAGGATGAAGATGCAGTGTGCAAATCACAGTCAGAGGTCCTGGCCAAGCATGAAGATGCAGTGCGCGAATCACAGCAAGAAGGCCTGGCCTAGGATGAAGATGCAGTGTGCGAATCACAGGAAGAGGTCCTGGCCAAGCATGAAGATGCAGTGCGCCAGAGCAATATGAAGATACGTTGAATATCGTATGGGGAAGAGTGAGCGGCGGATGTGCTTCTACCTCTTACGTTTACTATGCCCTCGGGTCTCTCCAGACCCCGGTGCATAATAAGGGACATTCAATTAGTGGAGAATATATTCTCTGCAAAATAAATTTCTCAGTACAATCCACATAATTTTGGCAGCTCTGCTGCTGACAACCAAATGAACATTTAACCCTTTTCAGTGATCTATGGCAGCCTTTGAAACATACCTTCTATAGAAGCAGTTGTCATGTCCCGTACTGGTAAACCTCGCATCTGCCCTTCCATCATTTCATAAGTGCGCTTCGGGGCGCTTGCCTCTTGAGAGGTCCCAGCAGTCCGATTATCCTCTTTGGAGTTTTGAGAAGATGAACTGCCTAAATAAGGATGCAGGTCACTGTTATCCACACAACAAACAGCAGAGCAACTTCTCTTTCCAACAGTAATTGACCCCAAATTGAACAACAACACATCTTAAAAGCTTTACGTCAAGATACGCCATGTGTACAGAAGCCAAGAAAACGTGTTACTTTGCTTTTCAAGGCAATGATGTCTCGATGTTCCCCACTCAGCAGATCATTACAGAACAGAAATTAATCTTTCCATGGAAACACCACTCAGCAGAACAGGAAAGATGCTTCTGTATAATCCTGGCTTTTTTCTACTATGCAGAATAAGATTATTATCACTATTTCTTCTTGTACTAAATAATCAACTCTTAAATAGAAATCCAAATTTTAATTAGTGAACAGAAAAACGATAACATGCAGTCTATGCCCAATAAATTATACATTTCCTTCTAAGTTACTCCCCCACTATTCTGGACAGCATACAGCGACATGCGTATAACGAATTGTATACCAACCACCAGATTGGTTCTTCTGCCACGTAACACGGAAATGCTTAACTAACAATATCTACGACATTGCTATATTACAGCGCCATTAACATGTTAAAACACTTTTATGGGGTCTACAGTCATGGCCAAAAGTTTTGAGAATGACACAAATATTAAATTTTACAAAGTCTACTGCTTCACTTTTTCTAATGGCAATTTGCATATACTCCAGAATGTTATAAAGAGTGATCAGCTTAACAGCAATTACTTGCAAAGTCAATATTTGGCTAGAAAATGAACTTTATCCCCCAAAACACATTTCAACATCATTGCAGCCCTGCCTTAAAAGGACCAGCTAACCTCTTTTCAGTGATTGCTCCATTAACACAGGTGTGGGTGTTGATGAGGACATGGCTGGAGATCAATCTGTCATGATTAATTAAGAATGACACCACTGGACACTTTAAAAGGAGGCTGGTGCTTGGCATAATTTTTTCTCTTCTGTTAACCATGGTTATCTCTAAAGAAACACGTGCAGTCATCATTGCAATGCACAAAAATGGCCTAACAGGAAGAGTATCGCAGCTAGAAAGATTGCACCTCAGTCAACAATCTATCGCATCATCAAGAACTTCAAAGAGAGAGGTTCCATTTTGCCAAAAAGACTTCAGGGCACCCAAGAAAGACCAGCAAGCGCCAGGACCGTCTCTTAAAAGTGTTTCAGCTGCGGTATCGGGCTACCAGCAGTGCAGAGCTTGCTCAGGAATGGCAGCAGGCAGGTGTGAGTGCATCTGCACGCACTGTGAGGCGGAGACTCTTGGAGCAAGGCCTGGTCTCAAGGAGGGCAGCAAAGAAGCCACTTCTATCCAGAAAAAACATCATGGCAGACTGATATTCTGCAAAAGGTACAGGCAGTGGACTGCTGAGGACTGGGGTAAAGTTATTTTCTCTGATGAATTCCCTTTTCGATTGTTTGGGACATCAGGAAAACGCCTCATTCGGAGAAGACAAGGTGAGCGCTACCACCAGTCTTCTCTCATGCCAACTGTTAAGCATCCTGAAACCATTCATGTGTGGGGTTGCTTCTCAGCCAAGGGAATCGGCTCTCTCACAGTCTTGCCTAAAAACACAGCCATGAATAAAGAATGGTACCAGAATGTCCTCCAAGAGCAACTTCTCCCAACCCTCCAAGAGCAGTTTGGCGATCAACAATGCCTTTTCCAGCATGATGGAGCACCTTGCCATAAAGCAAAGGTGATAACTAAATGGCTCAGGGAACAAAACATAGAGATTTTGGGTCCATGGCCTGGAAACTCCCCAGATCTTAATCCCATTGAGAACTTGTGGTCAATCATCAAGAGACGGGTGGACAAACAAAAACCTAAAAATTCTGACAAAATGAAAGCATTGATTGTGCAAGAATGGACTGCTATCAGTCAGGATTTGGTCCAGAAGTTGATTGAGAGCATGCCAGGGAGAATTGCAGAGATCCTGAAGAAGAAAGGACAACACTGCAAATATTGACTTGCTGCATTAACTCATTCTAACTGTCAATATACGCTTTTGTTACTCATATGTTTGCAATTATTATATTTCTGTCTGTGATAAAAACATCTGTCGAACACACATAAAAACCAGAGGGCAGCAGATCATGTGAAAATATAATATTTGTGTCATTCTCAAAACTTTTGGCCATGACTGTACAGTTACTCTATACACCACGGATTTATTATGGAGCTATGGTGATTTTCCATAGAAGTCTGATGTGTCTACCATAGAGTCATATTAGGTTTGTCTGAATGCAATATAAGGTTACAAATGTGTGAACCATTACCTTTTCTTGAATTTTATTTGGAATCTAATCTTCTCACAAACCCAATACAATACTGCAAACTGCTAGAAAAGTACATACACATTTCATAAGAGTATACAAAATATGTTTTTTCTTTAAAACCAGTAATCTCGAGTCTCGAGAGAAAAGGACATGTCTATAGTATGAGATATCAAATTTTCACCATTGTCTGACAGTCCATGTCAGGGACCTAATGTCAGGACTACTCACAGTTTTACTAAACCAAACTAACATCACCTGAATGTTCTGTGGAAATCTAAGCTTATTTGTTAAGAAACTAGCCCATTTGAATGTCATTATCCAAAATTAGCAAAGCGAAGAGTATTCTAATTGACTTGATGTGTCAATGTAAAAATAATGTAACCAGGAGCACATTTTGCCTTGGTAGGTCATCTTAATTCACTGCAATAAAGCTTGGTGTATAAACGAAATCACATCAAGGTCAAGATTAGAGCCTTGAAAAACAGTGAATATTCATAGTGTAGAGGAACCTATTACATTATCATGTTTTACAGTCTTTAACAGCTCCAAGGAAAGGAAATCACCAAACTTGCCATCGAGGGACAGGATGTGGCCTTTCTTGCCTTTATAAATGACCTGACCTTTGGACAGCGGTTCCTCCAGCATTCGGTCTACCCTGCCAGGACTGTGTTCTCCCATGATCTTCGAAATGGTTCCTTTGTAGAGCACGTCTGCTGGAGTACCCTGAAGAGAGTGCAGAAAGTCGTGTCAGTGCAAAAGGTAAATGTGAATTAAGATCTTACTGGTGGAGCAACTTTACATGGATTATAATGGGGTGAACTCACATGTGTTATGGACCCTCTGTACGTTATCTGGGCATCTGGAGGAGGTCGATTGCTAGGCAAACCTTTAGTGAGACTTCCTCCATGTGCAGTTCCTGCAAAGGAATAGAGAGACCTCTTTAAAATGACCACTAAACATTCAATCAACAGCAGTGGGAATGCAGGGGACACAAACTACAGGGCTGTCATTCTCATAATTGTAAAAGATAAAAAGAATTTCACTAAAAGTCATGTAGATAATCTGTTGTATATTTGACATTTAGCATTGAAAATTATCTACCAGAGATCTTTCCTGGTAGACAAACACTAATGCTACCAAAAATATCCAGGTGACCTCCGTGGTGGAGTAAGCTGAAGGAGATAGAACACTTCATTTGTACACTAATGACACTATAAAACATTATCCATGCTGGGATCTCATGGATCTTTTAAGTGCAGTGCTTTTCTATTTTTCATTTTTTTGATGTTTTTACCTTTAGTCACCTAAGCTCTGGGACATCTTTCACTGTATTTCATACTTTTCTACATTGGACGAGATATTAAATGTGAATGAATTTCATCCCTTACCACAAACATATCTTAAAGTCATACAGTTGAGGGTATGTTAGTAAAAAAACAGTCTACGTAAGTTATCAGCCTGGATTTTAGGACAAAGGATTGGTGGTGCTGCTCTATTTCAATTTTCGCTGAGCTCCTATGAATTGAGTGAAGCTGAGTGGCGATGTTCCTAATGCCACAAATTTTACTCCAGTCCACGTCTGAAGAAGGATTTATGGCAAGATGCACACGGAGTCACACGCCACTTAATGAATCAGGAGCATCTAATTCCAGCACGCATCATTATAAAGACCAGCGTAAAGAACACCGGACTTGATGAATTGGGGCCCAAGTATATCACAAAGAAAGAGAACTTTTTACTATACAATGATTATTATTTTTTTTTTTACTATTTCAAATGAGGTTGTTTTATCTGGTGAACCCATATCTAAAGCAAGGTGTTCACTTATCACCGGATTGCTGCTTGTCTAACTGGTCTGCCATAATTAGCTCAAATAGGGCACATCGACATGGAGATCTGTTCAGGATACTATACCTATTCCACTGTACCCAGTATTCCTACTTTGGTGTTCAGAAAATACATGTTTTTGGTGATAGTGTAAGTGTTACTAATCCACCATTCATTCTATAATGCTAATTGATCCCCAAGATTGATTAATTTATACAGTTTTATAAATGTCTACAAGAAAATAACATATCCTACCCCTAAAAATGGAGCCCTCTTGCGTTGTCTGCATCACTAGGTTCTCAGGCTGGCTCGGCTGGCTCTTGGGAGAGAGCTGTTCTTGTTTAACAGCCAAGAAAGGCACTGAAAATAATAAAATACATTTCTTAAGCAGAGAAATCACCGCTTGACATTAGGCTTTCCCATCTTAACACTCACAGTACAGAGTCACTGGCTATATTACAGCAGTCACTAGTACAATACTGAGGTTATTCCAGCAGGGAACAATGCAGATACCACTCAGATATTATAACAATGAACTACAAGTGTTATTCAATATTCATATGCCCTTTATGAATAGATCTAGGACATACTTATCAAATACTAAAATGAGCAACTTACTGTAAGGAACAAGCTTTAAAGCAGTAATGGAATAAACACTGTATATTTTTTTTTAATATTTGGTGCAACATTTCATTCCTCTGGGGTATTGGACAACGGAATCCATGTTATGGTGCTGAAGAACGAACTGTGACTCCAGGACTAACAGTCACAAAATGTTCTGGTACAAATAAATACATGAAGCCATCACAGCATGCAAACAGTGAACCAATGAAAATTTGCTGCAGGCCTCTGCCTCCTAAAGACTCCAGTGCCAAGTCCACCATATTGGAAAAGAACCTTTTGCATTTTATTGTAAGGGAAATCTGATGACACATTCTAAGAGAAGGTGACCTCCTTTTATTTACCCTGAAACAGACTAGTGTCCTACCAGTTCAATGCCACTATGAATGTCGTTTCATAGGTCATGGAGGAGAAGGACAAACAAGCCCAGTGTTTCCTGCCATACGATATATTTCCAGGATAATGGATTACATTGCAACCTCAGAGCAGATTCATGGAGCCTCTTTAGTCAGAAAAGTGAAGTAGAAAAGTTGCAAATTTGTGAGCAATGCATGGCTGGGAAAACCTTTTACCATAGTTCTGCCAACTTTTTGAAAGTAGGCCAAGCTTATAGGACAGAAAATGGCATAGCAACTACCTGACAAATCATAAACCATAGCAAAAATGTCCATGAGCCCATGGAGCACAGGCAGCATAATGTTACGCCAAATTAATTAAAGGGACTGTCCACTACTTGGACAATCCCTTCTCATTCCTCTTGTGGCATCGTTAAAATAAAAACAGCTATACTCGCCTCCTGTGTTGACGCCGTTCCAGCGGTGTCAGCACTTGCATTCCCTGTGCTCACATGAGTTTGTTGCGTCACGTGAGCTCTTGGCCCAATCAGCGCTGACATCACTGTCCCCGCCATCGTAAATATTGAACATCAAAAGGAAGTCATTACTATGGCTGGCCTCAGACTTACTCTGGCCTGAGCTTCAACTGGTAGGATCAGTCCCTCTGCCTTGTTCACATTTGTGTCACTTGACAAGTGGAAAGGTTTTTAATATTAGAGTAGGACTGTCCCACAAAGGGTTGCCTTGACGTGGCGGGATGGCTTGTACATTCTTTTGATCAAAATTATGTTTACCAAATACCCTTATTATTATTATTACAACTTCATGCAATTTTTGCAATATATATATTTTTTATTTTGTTTTATTTTAGGATATTTGTTTCTTGTTTTTTGTTTTCTCTGTTTAATGGTCATGTTTGATATGCATTTACATTTTGCATACACATCAACTTATTATTTTTCAGTTCAGACCCAGTTTTTTATTTAGTTCTTAGTGCATTCTGTGCATATAAGGGTGTGACCGCCCTGTTTCTGAGTTGAGAAAATCCATCCTGTCTGGCCTGAGCTTCAACTGGTAGGATCAGTCCCTCTGCCTTGTTCACATTTGTGTCACTTGACAAGTGGAAAGGTTTTTAATATTAGAGTAGGACTGTCCCACAAAGGTTGCCTTGACGTGGCGGGATGGCTTGTACATTCTTTTGATCAAAATTATGTTTACCAAATACCCTTATTATTATTATTACAACTTCATGCAATTTTTGCAATATATATTTTTTATTTTGTTTTATTTTAGGATATTTGTTTCTTGTTTTTTGTTTACTCTTGATGTTCGATTTGCCTGAAGGCGGAGACAGTGACGCCAGCGCTGATTGGGCGCAAGGCTCACGTGGCATGACAGAACCTCATGAGTGCCAGTGGCAACATCGCTGGAACGGCACAAGCATCAAAACTGTAAGGGAACATATTTGTGTGCAGGAACAGCCATCTTGGCTCAGGCTAGAACACTATTTTGAGGTGCTTGGCCATAACTGAGGTTTTATAGCTCACTACACCTCTAGTCTCAATCCAAACATCAAGGCATACTAGTTACTGAAGACTGGAGGCCGGAGTAGTGCCGTGGTAAACGTTACTTCATTGAAACCAAACCACCTCCCCGAGAGTTATTGAGGGAGAAGGGGTCTAAAGGGAAGAACTTCCCTGTCCTGAGGAGCTACTCCTGGGCAGTAAGTGGCTCAAAAATGGATCAGGTGAAGCAGTCTGACTCCTATTCTAGGTCATCACACGGATTCGCAAATTTTACAAGCCACAGTGATAGGTTCTCTTAGGACCTGGAATGATCTAGATCTACTGCAAGTGATTTAAAACACTGCATACTTCTCTACAGAAAATGTTGCCTTCATACAAGTTAAAATAAAAGTTTAGGCTTTACACAACTTAGCAATCAATCTATGCTAAAGGCAACAAAACGCATCGTGAATGAAGGGAAGAAACTTTACAGACGTACTGTCATCAGCACTGAACTTTGCTTTAGAAAGAAACTTGAGTTCATAAAGGGTTTGGTCCCTTCAGAGGAAAAGGTCGATGACACAGTCTGTTTGGCAACACCATATTTATACTGGACAAGGATTCTTGTACCTAGCAGACATGCTGAGGACATCGCACACACAGGCCGTTATGGAAGGACATGTCTGGAGTACTAAAAAAGCACAAACAACTAGTTATTGGTCACTTTGTGGAAACAGCAACAGGACCAAACAGATTTCAACTTACGCTCCTCACCAGTTTTTTTAGGGTCCACACTCATTGGTAAACCCATTGTGATAGACCCAACAGGAACTTTTGCATGTTCAGAACCGTATGGTGTATGAAGTGGGATGGGAACACCCTGGAAAAAAAGGAAAATAGTAAGACAAAAATGGCAACCATACGGGTCACAGCTTCCTGGTACAACATGACAAGAACACAAGAATACTAATAAAACTGTATGACTGACATATAAAGACTTAGGCCTCATGTAGACGTCCGTGTATCTCGGTCCGATCACGGAAAGGAATGCACAGGCTGGCTGAGAGTCTCTCGACCAGAGAGTGAAAGCCTCATAGAAATATATGATATAGGAAAGATGTATATCTTCGTACCGTGTTAGCCAGTAGATAGAAAAATATTTAGACTTGAGAGTCCTCCATAAAAAAGGTATCAACCACTGAGGACTCTCAAGTCTAAATATTTTCAGAAATATATGAAGCAGTCATGCTTCGATCAGGGCACCCGCAGTCAGTTCGTGCATTGCGGTCCGTGATTGGGCCGAGATCCATGGACATCTGCATGAGCTCTTAAAGACATAAGCCAGTTTTCCAAAAGTGACTATAAGAAATGACTACCACGGCTCACATGGCAAGCAAAATAACTTTTGAATAGTACATTTGTCTAAAGGTATATGCACATGCGAGTATTTGCAGCAGATTTTTCTGCAGGAAAAATCAAAGTGTTGGCATGAAAAAAAACTTTTAAAGAATTGACATGCTGTAGATTTGCAAACGCGATTTGATGGTTAAAATCTCCTTGGAAAAAAAAACAATGTGCACGAGATTACAGAAAGCTCAAGCCCTTTGCTGGTACTGTAAAATTCTATGTTTTTTCTGACCCAAAAATGCAGAGTATAAACAAGTCCTAGTTACATAGAAATATAAAAGGCCATAGCTGGATGCCATCACAATTCGTGACATTTGTCATTCCGATGTTGGTAACATTTGGTGACACTGTAATGGCAGACAGATTGGTTGTTGACCAGGTTTCCTGGACAAAACTAAAAACACCATTATCGAAGTTTTAAAAACCTGTCAATACGAGTTTAACACAATGTTTTTCATCCATTCAAATACAACAATTAACAGTGTAGACTACACAGCATCAAATGTAACCTGCACATAGTATTCACAAGAAATAAAGCCCAACTACCTGAGATATGGAGCCCATGGGTCTTTCAATAGCAGCTGGGTGTTTACTGGAGGAGATGAGAGGAGGAGGGTTTGATATGTTGTTAACGCGAGGAGCCAGTGATCGTGAACCATCGTGCAAGTTTAATGGCATGGCATGACCTGTGCAAAACGACACAATTAGTTAAGCTTTATTTGCAGAGTTATCAATAGTTGTTGGCCATTGGTGACCTCTGGTTGCTCATCCCTTTGATATTCTTTTAGTCTCATGGTTGTCATCCCTTTGATCCTCTCTTTGATTTCTGGGTGCATATCCCTTTGATCCCCCTTAATCTTTGGGTGCTTACGCCTTTGATCCTGGCTTACCCTCTGATCCCCCGTTACCTTCTGGGTGCTCATCCCTTGAATCCTGACTTGTCCTCTGATCCCCCTTACCCTCTGGGTGCTCATCCCTTTGATCCTGACTTGTCCTCTGATCCCCCTTACCCTCTGGGTGCTCATCCCTTTGATCCTGACTTGTCCTCTGATCCCCCCTTACCCTCTGGGTGCTCATCCCTTTGATCCTGACTTGTCCTCTGATCCCCCCTTACCCTCTGGGTGCTCATCCCTTTGATCCTGACTTGTCCTCTGATCCCCCCTTACCCTCTGGGTGCTCATCCCTTTGATCCTGACTTGTCCTCTGATCCCCCTTACCCTCTGGGTGCTCATCCCTTTGAACCTCCTTTACCCTCTATGCTCATATATTTGATTCCCTCTTACATCTGTGTACTCTACAGTCCTGTGCTATACTGTGCTGTGTCGCCATGCCTAACTTAGTAGTGTGTAGGTAAGAAAATACCTTTTGTGCAATACAATATTTCCAAACTTAAGATTTGATTTTGCTATTTATTTTTCGTTATTATAGGAGTTACCACACACAGAGTCATTTAATTGTAGGCGTATGAATGGCAGGTCTTATACCAACAATGAGAACAGTGCTTCCATGTCACTCATCAGAAGAATGGAGGTGGTTGCAGGAGTCACCCTCCACCATGGTGGATGTGTAAAGTGGACAACATGCAGCAGTTTCTGTGTCACACCGACTAGAATGGTCAGTGATTACACACGTGCACCAAGCAATGCTGAATCACATACATACGCACACTGTAGAAAGGAATCTATTAATCTACTCATTTAGGGAAGTATCTGATTCTAGACGGACTTTAGTACATGGCCTTTTTTGAACCTTATTATTGTGTGCTCAATGTACTTCATAAATACATGTCCTTTTAAGTTTTTAAGTTTACATCAATGTAAAGTATAAATACATTTCGTGTTAAAATCTACATCTCACGGTATGGTAGAATACAAGTAACATCCACAATAATTCTATATATTTCTCACCTTGAGGGTTATATGGGGATGTGGCTTCATATTGTGGAAGGGGCTTTAATACTTCTCTGGCAGGCACTTGATACTGTGCTGTAGGGGGCCAGGGTGGAAGGCAAGTCTGCTCAGCGCTTAACCTCTGACCTTCTACCTGTAACGCCATATACGCAGCCTTGTCTAAAAACAAAACACAGCGAGTTTACCGAACTGCAGCACACAGAGCACCGCCAGGTGAAAATTACTCCGCAGTACCAGTTTTAATCTTTACTTGTCAGTGGTGCATGGAAAGGATTGCTCTGTGGACAGACTTCCTGTAAGCCTGGAGAGGACTAGGAAAGGTCTCGGTAGGAAACTGCCTTGGACTATAATACAAATGGTGACCTTCTCCTTCCTTAAATAAACAGTCATTTCACGGTTATATCAACTTGCGTGGTAGAACAGGTTGGTTAACTAACACGCACCAGTAGAAATAATGCAAGCATCTAAAATATTACTGACATCCTGGCAACTGCAAGGAAATGTTCTTCTTCACATTTCTGGACCTTACAGTTTTACACCTTTAAAATAGATCAAAAAGTATTGTAATATATGGAGGTCTCCTGTTGTGTCTAGCACCAAGACGTTAGTGCTGCGAGTAGTGGCCTCCATGGGTAAGACTTGTTATTCTAGCACATCACACAGAAGCTCGAGTGCATTGTGAACAAAGTAACCTCCACATGAATGGCAGAACCCGAGTTTCCCAAAAGAGCATCGCCTTGCCCTCTCCCAAAAGTAAAAACTGATGCCATCTGTTACCCAGCGAAGTGATGCGCATGCATCCAGCAATCCACATCCGGTAAAAGAAAACATGATTCACCAGATCCGACCACCTTCATGAGTCATCCAGTTCTGAAGCTCAAAGGAACATTTTTGAAGGCACTTTCCGTGGTGGATAGGTGGATAGCATGGATGCTATGACCGACCTACAGCTTTAAAGCCCTATGCCAACTTTTTCAGGAATCTATGCTACAGTAGCTCTTCCGTGGGATCAGTCTTCACAGGCTAGCCATCACACACTGCGTGCATCAATAAGCCCGAGGCTTTTACGTATGAGTTTGGTGGTTTTATTTCACTTGTTCATTATGGGCATGTTCAGATTTTTTGAGGCAAATAATTGCCAACAAAACTTAAAAATAAAAACAGATGTCAGTATTTTTTTTTTTTTTTTTTAAAAAAATGGATGTCACACTGATGGTAAAGATGGACACGCAACACGCAGACCAAACTGGGAGAAAATTTGATCCAGCTCGCTGATGAACATCGGTGCATATTTTCTTGAACACAAAAAGACCAGGAATGTCTGAATAAGGCCTCAGAGGCCCAATATACTGTAGCTCCTCTTAAAGCAATAAAGGTGGGGGAGGATGAGAGGCATGCATTTTTAGTAGGTACTAAACATGGCATGCCAGAACACCCTGATCTACCATGTACAAAACGTTACCATGTTGGAAACGTTCACAAGTTCCAATTAATGTTATTGTCTTCACCTGTTAGTGGTTTCAATTTTATGGCTGATTGGTGTGCAAACATATGTACATTTATATTTTTCCCTATACATCTTGAATAATGATAGTGACGCTCTGGGAAGCACTGCCCCTTTTAAGGATGTCACTTCCAACCTAAGACTGGCTGAAATATAACACAATCTTACTCACTTGAATGGGGATATACTGTAATAGGGGGCCGAGAGTCCGGGAATTCTGTGTAAGGAGCGCGGCAATGCTTACATTACTGCACGTCACTCATGTGAGTGGCTGGAGTAATAACAGTTACCAATATAAATGGAACCAGGTTTAGAAGTATTACATGAGAATATCAAGGGAGCCTGTTGAGTGAATTTGGCTGCCGAGTATTTGTGATTTGGCCGGCACTATAACTACATCCATAAGAAATGGCTGCTTTAAGCCACACAAAGCTAAAAGTAACCAGCCCCGCTATTTTATACTGCTAAGCCTCAAAATGACGGGTAAAATATACAAGGTGTCAGCATGCTTACCTTAAAAAATATGAATGAGCTTAACCAGCGCCCTCCTGCTTAGCTGCCGAGCAGGATCCCAACAAGCAGGCTGGACACAACCTTACACAACATATCGGGTGGAAAGGCTTCCTAATATTTCACATTTGCATGGCTCTGTAGAAATCAGCAGGATGACTGCCCTACGAGCCTGACATACGAGGAGCTGAGTTCTGCGGGGTTTTGTATACAGGGCAATGGCTTCTCTCTGGCTGAACAGCAGAGCTGAAGTATGAGCACATCAGAAATGTGTTCTCGTCCATATACTCAGAGCTGTTCTTCCCGCTGATCTCGGTAAATATTTAAGTGGTAAAAATGTGCTAGGAGGAAACGTAGGGTAATAAGTGGAATTTGGCCTTGTTTTAATGCACTTGGCTCAGTGCTTAACTCTACAATTATAAGCCCTATAATCACACCTCCTGCAGCGGTCTCCGCACACAGAACCCACAAGCCGCTCAGCACAGAATACCTACAGTAATAGTAGATCAGCTACCTGGCCGGTACGTCGGCGCAGGCACCTAATGGACTTAAAGAGATATTCCCATCTCCAAGATCCTATCCCAATACATAGTACATATCAGAATATTAGCAAATACCTCCAATTAGAAAGTAGATAATATAGTTCTAATTCGTCTGCTAGCCCCATGTACAGGGCATTGGAGTAGCTTCGGTACCAATTCTGCAATTGTTTTATGGACTTTGTTTTTTACAGCATTCATTGTACTGTAAAAATGACTGAGCAATATTATTCCCAATATTAATACAATAAAGGCTATTTAAGTAGTGAAAAACCTGTTGGAATTTTAAAAACTATAATTAAAAACAAAATTGTTTCTGGCGTCATATTTTTGAGTCCCGTAACGTGTTCATTTCTCTAGAGTGGTGTTAGGTCTTGCTCTTAGTGTTGTGAGTAGTGATGAGCGAACATGCTTGGATAACGTCTTATCCGAGCACGCTCAGGTGTTATCCGAGTATCTGGGAGTGCTCGTATATTATGTCCGAGTCCCTGCGGCTGCATGATTTGCGGCTGTGGATTGTGTAATCACCGCATGTGTTCAGGCTGTATAACACCCAAGCGTGCTTGGATAAGACGTTGTCCGAACACGCTCGCTCATCGCTAGTGGTGAACTGATGTGTTCAATGATACCATTTTGTGGTAGATATGAAGTTTCATTGCTTCTTATTGAATTTTTTGGGCAGCGTTGCGGCAACAGAAAAAAAAAAACGTAACTATGGCATTCAGATTTTTTCGCACTTTATGGTGTTTATCAATCTGGTCAATTATTATATTTTGGTAGATCAGACTTTTACAGATGCAGTAATATCAAACATGCATATTTTTATTCAATTATTTTTAATAAGGAAAAAAGATAGAGAATACAATTTTTATGTCTTTTTAAATATTTTTAATGTTTTTTTTTCTAGGTTTTTTAGTCTCCTTAGGGGACTTAAACCTGCAGCTGCTTATACTATATACTGCAGTATAAAGTAAAATCATGTCTTTTCTAAGGAGCCGAGCTTCACAGAAGGACTAAGTTAGTAGTTACGGGGGCCTTCAGCAGGTCCTCAGCTGCACTGGTAACCCATTGGTTGGGAGGAAGCTGGTCACCACACGTGTCGGCAGTGATGACATTTAAGGCCTCTTTCACATTTCAGTTGTTTGGTGTCAGTTAAAATCCGCCAAAGTGTGAAAAAAGCGGATCCGCCAGAAAAGAGAGAGAGAGAGAGACCCCGGACAGTGTTCTCAGCATTTTCTATGGAAGAAACGGATCAGCTGGCGGATTCCGTCAAAAACGGATCCGCCACTCTTAGGCGCCCATTATACAAAACAGTGGACGCTGCGGTTTCGTCATAGTCCGCCATTTTGACGCAACAAAAAACGTTGCATTGGACGTTTTCAAAAAAAGGCGGACGCCAAATTTATGATGGATCCGTCAAAAAACGTACGACCATCCGTCAAAATCCGTCACTAATGCAAGTCAATGGGAAAAAAAGCGGATCCGCCCAAAAAAAAAATGGCGGATCCGTTTTTTTCACACTTTGGCGGATTTTGACTGACGTCGCACGACTGAAGTGTGAAAGAGGCCTTAGTGATGATGTCAGGGACTGACAGCAGCATTTGTGGCTAAACTACAGTGATTGGAGCAAGTTATAGTTGTTGCTGTTACAGGCAGATTCCAGCTATGTAGCACAACCTGATATGAGGCAGGCTCAGCCCCTGAGCCCGCTCCGTACATGGGAACATGATTTATTACATAACAGTATTTGTTAACCCAGGAAGGGGTAAAAGTATACTGGAGCTACAAATCTATAATCTAATGTGTACAGCATCAACTTGTCACTGGAGGAATCTGGATTGCACTTGGATTGCAAGACGCTCGGTCATCTACTTTCTCAGGGGGGCACTCTTAAGGTACTGCCACACTACACAATCCCGCTAGCGATCTCGTTAGCGTCGCATACTAATGAGATCGCTAGCGGGATTGTTTCTATATCGCTAGTAGCTACCTATTTTAGCGATGTCGTTAGGACGCTATCGCGGTTAGCGATCTCCTTAACGACTTTAGCGGTACAAAAGTACCGCTAAATCGCTAAAAAAGGTGCCACACTTAGCGATATATACTTACCCAGCGGGGCGCCAGCGACGAAAATAGGGTCCGGAACGATTCCAGCGACAAGCGAGATCACAGCAGGAAGCTCGTCGCTGGCAGATGCCGCACACAACAACATCGCTAACGGGATCGCTAAATAGTGACGTTTTTTAGCGATCCCGTTAGTGATGTTGTTTAGTGTGGCATACCCTTAAGGGTGCATATTTATGGTACGATTGTGTGGTAGGTCTGTGGGCTGAATGAGTGACTTCTTGTGTGTATGGTTGGCTAAAATAAGGAATACTTCACTTTAGGAACCTGTTCTGTAAAGGAACCTGTCACCAGGTTTCTATTATGGAATCTGAGAGTCGCATAATGAAGGGGGGCAGAGAGATGTGTCACTTATTGGGCTGCCTCTTGTAGTTTTAATAATCTCCTGCTGGTAAAACAATCATTTTATCACTAGAAGACTACTAAACCTGCTGCCATGTAGTCTGCATATTCAAGAGCTCTGTATAATCCCATCAGTTTTCTGCCTATGCACAGCCCACATAGAGAGCTGCCAATCAGTGGTATGTGCGGGGTTATACAGGGCTCAGTATTTATAGAACTGTTGATCTGCAGCAGACTAGTGAGTGAATTGTATCAAAATTGCAGCAAGCAGCCCAGTAAGTGATACATCGCTGGAATCAGGGTTTCTGCCCCTAAGTCATGCCGCTCTCAGATGGAGTAGGAAAAATGTGTTGACAGATTTCCTTTAGCCCTGTCAGCCATTAACAATCTAGCTGCAAAGACGCCTAATGTCATTGGTGCACTACTAAAACTTACATACCATCGTTATCTGCAGGGCTACTGATTGTCTGTGGTTCTTTTTCACATGTTAAAAGAGAAGGAGGATACGTGGTCAGAGCTTGTTCATCCAGGGCCGACTCATGAACCTTGGTGATCTGCTCTTGATAAAGGGCCAAAGCATGATGAGGCTTCATGTGAACAGCTTGAGGCACTGACTCAGAGAAGCCTTCTGACATCTGAAAGAATAAAGAAAATTAACAACTTCATCTAATCATGCGGTTTCAAAAGTAGCAGAAAAAACGAAGCAGACAGAGATCATGGCACAAAGAGAACCACTGGGTCACTGACAGAGAATTGCAGATTCATAGACTGACAGATGATGATGCATGGACACGGGCTACAGAAACCACAAGGAGCATTCAGTTTACTCACTTTGGTCTATCTGCTTCCTTTTACCAACTAGGGGATTCATAATCGTGCACCACACCATTTCATTTTCCCATATTATTAATACCACATAATAATGCTCTGTGTACTCTGACTACAATGACTGTGCAGGAACCAGAATTTGGGCTAGAACCTACAAATTAAACCTGCTCAAATCAGGTCTCATACACAAGTTATATAATATTACATCATACAATAAATTATATTATTTAATCATTTTGTAGCTTGAAGTGAACCTGTCCGTTGATACACGGGCAGCATGTATCAGGCACTGGCTGTCTCATCTCAGCCAGGTATGTTTGACTCAGAAATGCTGCAGCGTATATAATCAAAGACCTGCCAATCCAGTGACGCGCGCAGGGAGCATGTGTTTCTCTGAAATGCTGCAGCGTATATAATCAAAGACCTGCCAATCCAGTGACGCGCGCAGGGAGCATGTGTTTCTCTGAAATGCTGCAGCGTTCCAGAGTCAAATATACCTGGCTGGGACAAGACAGCCAGTGCCTGATACATTGATACGTACTGCCCAAGCACTGGGCATTAAATAGTTACTCTCATAAAAACAAGTTATGACCAATATATAGGATAGGGGATTGCTTGCTGATTGCAGGGGGGGGTCCAACTGCTGGGTCCTCCATTGATCCTAAGATCAGGGTCCCGGAACTCAGAGAACAGGGCCCTGCAGCAGCGCGTGGCACTCCGCTATCTCCAGCAGACAATGAATGCAGCGGAGGTTGGGCATGCACCCCTCTGTTCCATTCAAAACGGGGCTTTAACCGCTTCTTCACAACATGCACGGTGCAAGTCGGAAGCGGATGTATGGAGCGGGATCATGGGGGGAGCTCATTCCATACTCGGAAGGTAGTGGATGCGTGTTACAGCCAGCCTCTAACAATCGCGGGTGGCAGGGGCAATAACAACGAGCCGGCATGGGGGCACACTATTCCATGGGCCCATCGCCGCGCCCAAGACATCATTGCGGGTTACCAATGGGTTGCTATGACAGCCGGAGATCTGTTGAAGACCTCTATGCTTGTCATTATGGAGCTACGGTACCTTGAAACCCCATCTGTGGTCAGACTTCAAAGAAGACTGCGATTGTTACTATATGCAGCAATACTATGACACAGCTGCATATAGGAAGAGGGAGCAGAAGATCGCATATTAAGGTCCTCTAAAGGAAACTAACAAATACAGTGAAAATAAAAACAAAATAGGTTTAAAAAATATATTAAAAAAATAAAAACAAAAAAGTTAATAACCTTCCTTTTCCTCCATTAAAAATAAAAATTTAATTTGCACCAAAGCTAGATGGGAGGAAGATGTTGGCCCGCTCTCAGATGATCAATGGGATTATATATTAAATTCAGTGCCCTGTCTTTCCTTATCGGAGGCCCAGAGATTATCGCAGGTGTATCTAATACATAGGAAATATAAAACGCCTGCGTTCTTGCACAAAATCGTGGTAAGGAGTGACTCGTGCTGCCCCTGATGTAGCCTACCTGATGCACACCTTATGCATATGTTCTGGGCATGTCCTCGGCGTGGACGGTTCTGGAATAATGTTCTGAATACGTTGGAAAGAGTTTATGGTACAAGATTGCTCCCTGATCCAAAGGTCTGGGTATTAGGGTATTATACCGGATATTCCTGTGGAAGACCCGCTGGCGATCGGTATGGCTAGAATTCTATGTATAGCAGGGAAAACCATTGCCTTGCACTGGAAGCAATCTGCACCCCCGACGGTGGAGGAGTTTATTAATAGAGTCAATAGTTCTAGATGGCTGGAAAAGGGAGTGTATATTAAAAGAAAAGCTATCGGAAAATTTGATAAAATCTGGAGCCTTTGGCTTAACACCCCGGGTTTGCCATCCCAAATTTTGCTACTGGAGAATCTGTTCCCTATGCTTCGTAAATTATGGTACCCCTTATCCCCTCTTGGTTCCCTATGATTTCCTGCTTTATGAATAGGTTTCATGCCTTTGTCTATAGCTCATTTTGTACTATATGCCTGACTGTTCATAGTTCTATGCTGCACAAGTCTTATCTGGTTTCATATTGTCCCCATAAAAATAGTTTTTTTGTGCACATTTATAGGTCACATTCTAAGGGACCCACGGTTATATTAGTTATAATTTGATAATGTTTGTGTATAAGAGGTATGTCTCAAATCTGTATGTTAAAACTGTTTGTGCATTGTCTCAATTTTGTAAGTTAAAACTGTTTAATAAAAATAATCTGATTTAAAAAAAAAAAATTAAAATTAAAAAATACACGTGGTATCACACGTTAAAAAAAATCCGAGCTATCAAAATATAAAAATAATACACCTGATCGGTAAACCGTATAAACAAAAACCAGGGGAGGAGTCCCGAGGAGATAATTTGCATATTCCCAGTGCCTTCTGGGATAAGTGAAGAGTCTCCGCGAGCTCAAGGAACACTGGATTTTGGCTGTTGCAGCTGAAAGGAGGACATCAGTAAACCAGGGGAGGAGTCCCGAGGAGATAATTTGCATATTCCCAGTGCCTTCTGGGATAAGTGAAGAGTCTCCGCGAGCTCAAGGAACACTGGATTTTGGCTGTTGCAGCAGAAAGGAGGACATCAGTAAACCAGGGGAGGAGTCCCGAGGAGATAATTTGCATATTCCCAGTGCCTTCTGGGATAAGTGAAGAGTCTCCGCGAGCTCAAGGAACACTGGATTTTGGCTGTTGCAGCTGAAAGGAGGACATCAGTAAACCGCGCGCCGAGTTTTGGCTTATTTTCACCGCTTGATTATCTCTTGAACAATAAGAACATGGAAGAGGCCAGGAGCCATGTGGTGAGCTGCATTTCTTGCTACATGTTCATAGACTTACCAGTGGAAAAGCCAAACTTCACATGCCAGAAATGCAAGCTTGTGTCCCTGTTGGAGGAAAAGTTGCAAAATCTGGAAGAGAGGTTATCTACATTGAAGACCATTAAGGAAGGTGAAGAGTTCTTAGACAGAGCAGAATTATCTCTTCATGGTACAGAAACAGAAGAAATTCGAAGTGCAACTGAAGAAACAGAGGAATGGAAGCATGTGACCCAGAGAAGCAGGAGGATCAGGAGGCAGTCAGCACCAATTCTGCTCAGAAACCAGTACCAGGCTCTTACACAGGAGAACGATGAAGAAATACATCAGGATAAGACTTTGCCCACAAAGAGTAACCTTGTACGCCCTCAGAGTCCTCCTGAATGGAGAAAGAAAAATGTTGTGAAGAAGAAACGGAGAGTTGTTGTCATGGGGTATTCCCTGTTGAGAGGAACAGAGGCCGCTATCTGCAGACCGGATATAACCTCAAGAGAAATGTGCTGTCTTCCAGGTGCAAAAATTAAAGATGTGTCTGACAGGATATCAGGACTCTTCAGACCTAAAGATGACTACCCATTCCTGCTAATACATGTGGGGACAAATGACACCACAAGAAGTGACCTGGAAACCGTCTGCAGTGACTTTGAAAACTTAGGTAAGAAAGTGAAAGAACTGGGAGCGCAGGTGGTCTTCTCCTCCATCCTTCCAGTGGATGGCCATGGAACAAGGAGGTGGAATAAGATTCTGCAGGTGAACAACTGGCTACGTCGATGGTGCCGTCAGCAAGGATTTGGATTTCTGGATCACGGAGTGAATTACCTGTACGATGGACTACTTGCTAGAGATGGGGTGCACCTTACGAAGACTGGAAAACATGTATTTGGAAGTCGCCTTGCTACACTCATCAGGAGAGCTTTAAACTAGAACAATGTGGGAAGGGAAGCAAAACGCCAGCAAAAGCCATACACCTGACAAATGCTATTGAGAACTCTGCTATTAGAAGTGAAGGGAAGAACAAAGACAAAAAAATCTACATAATAAAAATATTGAAGAAAGAGAAACCAATCACAAACTAAAGTGTTTCTATACGAATGCACAAAGCATGGGCAACAAACAAGGAGAACTGGAGCTACTAACGCAGGAGAAGAAATATGATGTCATTGGAATCACTGAGACTTGGTGGGACGATACACATGATTGGAATACAAGGCTAGAAGGTTACAACTTATTTGCAAGAAACAGACTTGATAAACGAGGAGGAGGTGTTGCATTGTATGTTAGAAAAGCGTATATCTGCACAGAGATTGAAGCTTCAGAGACTGGGAGTTCTGTGGAAACTGTTTGGGTAAGAATACAAGGACAGAACAATGGAAAGGACACCATTGTAGGCATTTACTACAGGCCGCCTGTGCAAGCTGAAGATATGGATGAACTCTTTATGCATCAAATGGCCAAGTTCTCCAAAAAATATGACATAGTGGTCATGGGAGATTTCAACTATCCAGACATTTGTTGGGAATCTCTCTCAGGCAAAACTAACAGGTCCAGGAAATTCTTATCCTCTCTTGCTGACAACTTTATCTTCCAAAAGGTAATGGAGAAAACAAGGGGATCTGCTACCTTGGATCTAATCCTCATAAACAGGGAGGAAATGGTGGAGGAGGTAAGAGTGGCTGGGACCCTAGGAGGTAGTGACCATGCTATTTTAGAATTTTGGATAACAAGAGGAGGAAGACCTGTGAAGACTCAGACGTCAAGGTTAGATTTCAGAAAGGCAGATTTTAAGGAACTCAGAAAGAGAATTGGAGGGATCCAATGGCTGGATATCCTTAAGGACAAAAATGTCCAGGAAGGATGGAAAATCTTGAAAAATGAGATTCTCAAAGCACAATCGTTAACAATTCCGAAAAGAGGGAAGAATGGGAAGCATTTAAGGAAACCAGGATGGATGAACATAGAACTTAAACACATGCTAAAAAGGAAGAAAGAAATGTTTATCAAATGGAAAGAGGGAGGCATATCTAAAGAAGAATATAATGCCGTCTGCAGAACCTGCAGGGCACAAATCAGATTATCTAAAGCTGACAATGAATTAAGGCTTGCAAGTGACGTCAAAAGCAACAAAAAAGGATTTTGGGGATACGTCAAAAGTAAAAGAAAAGTCAAAGATGCTATAGGATTTTTACAGGATGAAAATGATGAAATGGTAAGTCAGGATGTTGAGAAGGCTGAACTTTTAAATTCCTATTTTGCATCTGTTTTCTCTCAGAAAGGAAATGTAACATCAACTGATCTTCACTGTCCTATTAAAGGAATAGAAGAATCCAGGATATCTATAAACAGAAAGACAGTGAGGAAACACTTAGCTAACCTAAATGAATTCAAGTCTCCAGGTCCAGATGAATTACACCCCAGGGTACTGAAGGAGATAGCAGAAGAAATTCTTGAACCACTGTCCATAATCTTTGAAAATTCTTGGAGAACAGGAGAAGTCCCAGAAGACTGGAGAAGAGCAAATGTTGTTCCTATCTTCAAAAAGGGGAAGAAGGTGGACCCAGGGAACTACAGGCCGGTGAGTCTGACTTCTATACCAGGAAAGATCTTTGAACAAATTATTAAAGAACATGTATGCAAGTACCTGGATAAGAATGAAGTGATTAAACAGAGTCAGCATGGGTTTGTAACTAATAAGTCATGTCAGACTAACTTAATTTCCTTCTATGACAGAATCACTGACTGGGTGGATCAGGGAAATGCTGTAGATATAGTATATCTTGACTTCAGCAAAGCATTTGACAAAGTATCTCACACAATCCTTATTGAAAAAATGACTAAGTATGGAATGGACAAGGCAACTGTTAGGTGGATTCATAACTGGCTTAGTGATCGGACCCAAAGAGTGGTTCTAAATGGCTGCACATCCAGTTGGAAGAATGTCTCAAGTGGGGTACCACAAGGCTCTGTTTTGGGCCCTGTATTGTTCAACATCTTTATCAATGATTTAGATGAAGGAATTGAGGGTAAACTGATCAAATTTGCTGATGACACAAAGCTAGGAGGGGTAGCTAATACTAGAGAAGAGAGAGAGAGGATTCAAAAAGATATAAATAAACTGGAGCAGTGGGCAGCAACTAACAGAATGGATTTTAACAGGGAAAAATGCAAAGTACTACATCTGGGCAATAAAAATGAAAAAAGCATATACAAAATGGGAGGAATAGGGCTAAGTAACAGCACATGTGAAAAAGACTTGGGTATACTAATTGATCACAGACTTAACATGAGTCAACAGTGTGATGCAGCAGCAAAAAAGGCAAATGCAATTCTAGGATGTATCAACAGAAGCATACAGTCTAGATCACGTGAGGTCATTATTGCCCTCTACTCCTCTTTGGTCAGACCTCATCTGGAATACTGTGTCCAGTTTTGGGCACCACATTTTAAAAAAGACATCAACAAACTGGAGCAAGTTCAGAGAAGAGCCACCAGAATGGTGACCGGTCTGCAAACCATGTCCTATGAGGAACGGTTGCAGGATTTGGGAATGTTTAGCTTACAAAAAAGAAGACTGAGAGGAGACTTAATAGCTGTCTACAAATATCTCAAGGGCTGTCACATTGTAGAAGGATCATCTTTATTCTCATTTGCGCAAGGAAAGACTAGAAGCAATGGGATGAAACTGAATGGGAGGAGACACAGATTAGATATTAGAAAAAACTTTTTGACAGTTAGGGTGATCAATGAGTGGAACAGGCTGCCACAAGAGGTGGTGAGTTCTCCTTCAATGGAAGTCTTCAAACAGAGGCTGGATAGACATCTGTCTGGGATGATTTAGAGAATCCTGCTTTGAGCAGGGGGTTGGACCAGATGACCCAGGAGGTCCCTTCCAACTCTACCATTCTATGATTCTATGAAAAAAAATATAAGAACGCCAAAATTAAGTTTTTTTGATTGAAGCAATACTGCAAAAAGAAAAAGATCAAAAAGTCACATCTACCCAAAATGGCATCAATAAAAATGTTGTCTTGACCTGCAAAAAATAATCTGTCACACAGCTCCATCAGCTGAAAAATTAAAGTTACGGAAAATGGCTACAAAGCCCCACCCCCCATCTTTTTTTTTTTAAACTTCTACATTTTTTTCACCACTAAAATAATAAAAAAGGACATGTTTGTTATCTCCATAATTGCATACTGATCAATAGAATCATATTATTTATTATTATTATTCATTTTTATAGCGCCATTTATTCCATGGCGCTTTACATGTGAGAAGGGGCGAATATAGACAAGTACAGTAAACATGAGCAATACAAGACACACATAAGTACAGAAGGAGAGAGGACCATATTGCGAGTTCATTCTTATCACACAATGTACACCATAAAAATATTTCCCAAAAAATAATGTCAGAAATGCGTTTTTTTGTTTGTTTTTTTCCCAATTTCTTCACATTTGGATTTTTTTTGCCTGTTCTCCAGTACACTATTATAAAAAAATGAACGGTGTCAATCAAAACTTACCCCACAAAAAAGAAGCCCTGACATGTCTATGTGGACAGAAAAATGAAAAAGTTCTAGCTCTGGGCAGAAGGTGAGGAAAAAACAAAAATGCAAAAACGGAAATTATCAGCATCGTGATGAAGCTAAATCCATGGTCACTCCATGTCCCAGTGCTCAGACTCCCACCTATCAGAAGCACTAGGGTTGTGTGTTTGAATTGATTGATGCTCACGCATGCACACCAACTCCAGGGAGGATGGGGGCAGCGAGGCAGAGGGCGGCGAGGCACAGGGCAGCGAGGCAGCGAGGCAGAGGGCGGTGAGGCAGAGGGCAACGAGGCAGAGGGCGGCGAGGGAGAGGGCGGTGCGGCAGAGATAGGCGAGCCTTGTACTATGATTGTCAATGCTTACACATTCACCGATTGACAGTTGTTTAATTTATACAGGATGCTGTACCGCAGAGAATGATGTCTGATATCATATTAGAAGAATATTGCTCTAAAATGAAGAAGTTTTCTGAAACATCGTCGCAATCAGAAATGTTCGTAAATTAGCTGCAAAATGATGAAAATTAAACTATACAAGCAATGGAAAAAAACAATTCAGCAGAACAAACAGCCCTCTCATCAGCACATTTAACAGACTCAACAGAGTAAAAGATAGAGACAGGTAACTTGATCGCTTCGTACAAGTGAACACCATAAATGATGACTAGAATCTGACGGGCAGAACGGCTCTTGCACGAGAGGCCTTGTTGTGCATCTAGTTACATCATCTGACAGCACTGACATGCAAATCAATACACGGAGCCAGACACAGGCGGCACAGATGAGACATCAGAAAGGGAACTAGTGTATGAATCTCCTCCACCCCACAAGTTAACCATATTTTAGGCTATGTGCACACGTTGCGGAATTGCCGCCTAAATTTCCGCGGCAATCCCGCACCTCCCTGCCGCGGGAAATACGCATTTTTATTGGTATGCGTATTCCCGCCGCAAACTAGCGTTTTGCAAGCGTAATTAGCTTGCAGAATGCTAGCCTTTTTCCAAGCGATCTGTAGCATCGCTTGAAAACTGATTGACAGGTTGGTCACACTAGTGAAACAAGTGTTGACAAGTGTGACCAACTTTTTACTATTGATGCCGCGCCTGTGCCGCATCAATAGTAAAAAGATCTAATGTTAAAAATAATAAAAAAAAGAAAAAATCGTGCTATTCTCACCTTCTGGCGGCCCCCGCAGCCTTCTTGCCTCTCAGCGACGCTCTCGGCGTCATTGTCGCTAAGGACGTCTGGGAACAGGATTGGCCGGGAGCGTCGCTGAGGAGCGGGAAAGCTGTGGGGGCCGCCAGAAGGTGAGAATAGCACGATTTTTTATTTTAATTATTATTTTTACATGGATATGGTACCCAGGGCTTGGAGGAGAGTCTCCTCTCCACTAGACCCTGGGTACCATCCGCACATGAACCAATCACTTTGTGCATGGTGGGCACAGCCACATGTGGAAAGTAAGTGGTTCAATGCATTCCTATGGCAGCGGAATCGCCGCGATTCCGGAAAAAGAATGAACATGCTGCGTTTTTTTCCGCGATGCGATTTGGCCGCGGAAAAGCTCGCAGCATGTGCACAGCATTGCAGAATCCCATAGGAAATAATGAGTTGCGTTGGGTAAGCGTTTTTCGCGGCAAAAACGCTAACAATCCGCAACGTGTGCACATAGCTTCAAAGTACATTTTCTTATTTTTCGCATCACTATCTCTATTAAATAAAAATCTTGAAATTGGGCATCTTGCAGGTTTCTAATCCACAAGCCTCATAATACTCTGACACTTCCAGAAGTCACCTCATTGTTATCACAAACCGGATTATAATAAAAAGGTAATATAATATATATATATATATATATTTACAGTATATATATATATATATATATATATATATATATATAATATATAAATATATGTTATACTGCACACCATATATATGTTAACCATAGGATCAGTTTATTCACAACAGAGGATGGCCAAAGCTCACTGCTTCCCCCTCCCTGCACAGTGACCTCTGCACTGATTACAGAGCATGCTTAGAACACTCGCCAAAAGAGATCAGTAAACATCTCCAGTTTAATGCTTGATATGGTATATATGGCTGCCATAAAGCATATCTCTAATTGCTGTGAAATATAGCACAGGCAGGATTGCTGGCACAATAATCATGTACAGAAAACAGGATAAAAGATGTTATCGCTAGATGGTTGATGCATTTCCTTTAAGAAGTATGAATGGGCATTGTTACATTCATAAACACTGAGAACCCGCTACCTTTAAAGTGAACATGCAATACAAAAATAGCAGTGCTAAGTTTGACATTTAGCACCATTAATGTGATATCGCAATGTGTTATCTAGGGATTTGCATAGGACTGATTTAATGACTTACTAGCTTATGATGCAGGAAAAATATATATCTTTGTACCGTGTTAGCCAGTAGAAAGCTTGCAATTTGTTACCATCTTTTCAGTTACCCATTAAAAGGTATCAACCACTGAGGACTCTCAATTCTGAATATTTTTCTATCTTATGATGCACAAGCAATGCAGTGTCTATACATCTGTCCTTAGAAGGGGTACCCCAAGATCAACCAAATATTCACAAACCAGTAAGCTATACAACTTTTGTGATTTACACAGGAACGCTGTCACACCATTTTGCCATCATTCTTGAACTTAAAAGGGGCAGATGACGCCTTTGGAGATACCAGCCCACATGTTCATGTAGAATTCCTTGAATGTGCTTTTAAGGTTTTCTCATTAATCTTTCTTAAATCATTTTTACACTATTTGATAGATTTTTATCAACCTGTATTCTAGTGATTGGTACCCTCATTGTCCTGTTTGTTGTAATTCCTTTCGGCGTTTTCTTTTTAAACATTTAGTTTTCTCCATCACTAATTGTGCATTACATTTTACACAATCTGACTGATTTCATCAATCTGTGTTCTCATAGTCATGTCTGTTGTGCTTGCTTTTAACGTTTTCATTTTAAATTTGGAGGTTTATATTTTACACTCCCAAGTCTATTGTGTGATGCCTTGCTTGGCATTGTTTACGTCATACTTTTTTTTTTTTTACGTCATACTTTTTTTTTTTTACCTATATTTCATTTGCACAGACCTTTCATTTAAAATGAAAATACTGAAAAATGGTTAATTTGACAAATTAACATTGAAAGTTTATAAAATGAATTATTATATACCTTTGTCTCTTGTTTATTGACCCTTTACCCCATGTTTAAGCCAGTTTTCATTATTTTATATAATTTTTTATGACTATACTACCTTCCCAAGACAAATTGCAGATTTATGCTGCCCAAACCCCGAACAGCATGAATCACAACCAGGTTTTAAGACGTACATGAGAGGCAGAGAGCTGACAATCACCTGTAGCATCGCTGGGAGGAGCTGGCCGGTGGGTGGTGACGGACTAGTCTGGTCTCTGGCTATGGTCCCCAGCCGGATCTTCAAAGTATATTACTCTAAAACCCCGCAGCGTTTCAGAAGATACTACACCTTGCTACAATTATGCAGCCAGGCTGTGATTCATGTTGCCAGTGGTTTGAGCAGCATGAATTGCCCGAAAGCTTCCTTTTAAAATAATGTTGTACCAGGTGGCATACTTTTACTACTGCTATATGGCTTTTCTAAAATAAATATTTTGTCCAAAACTTTAACCAATGGCACTTTACCTTAAACTATAATGCAAATCCCTTATTGATAAGGAAAAAATTAAAGCAATCCATAAAATTCCCAATTTTTATTAAAGATTTACATAAAAATACAATAAAAAATACAGCAGAATGTCTCATATGAAGAGACGTATATGGCTCAAAATTCAAAAAAATGGAGGCAATATTATATTGTTTTAGATTATATCTGTAAATAACATTAATGCCAAACCATTTATATATGATCAGGAACGGGAAAATGGAAAAAACACTGTCCACCCATATGTGGATGGATACCGCAGCACTTACGATAAATGCACTTGCAAAATTATCCCTATCTATTGTTAACAAAAAAATATATACCAATGCCAAAAATATACATACAAAATATATCAAAGCACAGAGAAATATCTATAACATAACAGACAGTGCAATTATATATAAAGCTACCAGTGCTTATAGCTAATATAGCCAGTGGCTTCTTCCTGGGGGCGAAAGGAAGAAGCCAGTGGCGACACACGCGTCGGGGTGGAAGGACGTGGTATCGGCTCACTCCATACTAGGTGAATCGGCTTTCATTTCAAACGCTTTTATGGCGCTTATCACTTGTGCACTATAAGATTAATCTTGAACACCCGCATTTTGTCTGGTTATATCCATGGCGATGCCTTCACAGATTATAAGCATTTGCAGTTCTTTTATACAGATTGCACTGTCTGTTATGTTACAAATACTACTTTGAGCTGCACTATATATGTGGCGTTTTGCACTAGAGTTGTATATATCCTTATAAAACTGTCTTGCTACATCCATTGCCATGCTTTCTATTAGCTATAAGCACTGGTAGTTTTATATATAATTGTAATGTCTTATGTTATAGATATTGCTCTGTGCTTTGATATATTTTGTATGTATATTTTTGGCATTGGTATTATATAATTTTTTGTTAACAATAGATAGGGATCATTTTGCAAGTGCATTTATCATAAGTGCTGCAGTATCCATCCACATATGGGTGGACAGTGTTTTTGCCGTTTTCCCGTTCCTGATCATATATAAATGGTTTGGCATCAATGTTATTTACAGATATACTCTAAAACAATATAATAATATTGCCTCCATTTTTTTGAATTTTGAGCCATATGTCTCTTCATATGAGATATTCTGCTGTATTTATTGTATTTTTTATGTATATATTTAATAAAAATTTGGAATTTTATGGATTGCTTTAATTTTTTCCTTATTATCAATAAGGGATTTGCATTATAGTACATGGCTTTTCTGCCAGCCTTCAACAACCCAACTTTATTAAGGATCTCTGCACACCGGAGCGCCTTACACTTCTATTCTCTTTATAGATTTCCCAGTGCCCATCTGTGCCAAAACCAAAGCAAAAACAGGAAAAGGGCTGGTTTAGCTGCTGAAATGAGCAGTCAACCAGGCCCTTCACACACAGCATTGGTCATGAGTTGGACAGAGAAAATCTCTCCCAGACAGTTTTCAAAACTCTAACCCAGGGAGAATAGCTGAAGATTGGGGCACCTGTAAAAATTGAAGATAATTAGTACAGATGTAGCAAATTTTAACATAGCACACAGGCGGTAACTATACCAAGGTGCAGAAGACTAACTCGGCACAAACCACTGAACATATCAAGCTAGGTGTCAAGACAGTTTTCTGGAAAAAAATTTCTTATTGTAGAGAGAGAGTATATAAGCTCATTGAACCTATGGGCTGAAGATAGATGAAAGGTGACAACCGCTAAGTCAGAAATGTTGCATGTTCTACTAGAAAATATATATTGTAAGCTTTTGTCACATACCCATTCTAATGAGCATTTTTATATTGTTCCCCATTCTGCCCCTTATGTCCATGCACAGTGGAATAGCTTTTCTTGCAGTTACTTACAATGGGTGGAATGGAAGCCGCTCGCTGCTTCAGTTGTTTCAGGTCCATTGGTTTCTGAAGCGAGGCTTTAACTCGCGTGTCACTGCCAGAGCTCAGCAGACTAGGCCGGGGAGACATCAGCCTGCACTCAGAAAACACAAAAGGTCAGTCCAGATCTTGTCTGCTGTTTATTTCTTGTTTCCATATTCAAAGATACCGAATCTAAGAACCTTTTTAATTAGTTTTGATGGATGCATCAATTGTCAAGATTACACAAAAATGCACCAGATTTACCAAAACGACGCATGAAGCAGAAGTCTGGAACACATGGCTAGACTTACGCCACATCTATTGGTGCGCTTGTGAAGCTTTTATGTACTAATGAGAATAAGATTTATAGGGGAACACCAGCAAAAATACGACCTGCCAATAGTAATTTTTATTAAAGATGTACTGTAAAAAATAGTATAGCACATGCTATGTTCTAGGCTAAAAAGCACCCAGTCTGGTGGATTGTTAGACATTATAGGTGCCTTATTCAAGATGATAATAGCTGATAATAGTCACCAGGTGGCAACCTGTTAAATGCCACGGTCAAAGCCTGACAGCTGCATTTACTGTGCGCCAGCAGGGAGGTGCGTCATTTCACGCTCTCATTGGCGCGCTGTGATTGGGATACCATGACAGCCAGGGGTCGCCTGAAGACCCCTGGGCATGACGGCTTTCTTGTGAAAGTCAGGGTTTACCTGCCTTTCATGGGAGACCATAATTTGCACTTAACATAGCAGTGCTGGTGCTATGTATAGTACAAGTGATCAGACAATAACAGGTTCAAGTTCCGTAAGGGGACTAAGAAATACAAAGTACAGTAAAAAGTGACAAAAAATATAAGTACAAATCATCCCCCTTGGCCCTATTAAAAATAAAGCAATTAAAAATACACATGTTGTATTCATACAAGTCTGGTCTATTAAAATGAAAAATAAATTAATCCAATCTGTATTAAAGCGCTAGAATTACATTTTTTTTGGGCTGCGGCAACATTGCAATAAGAAGCAATCAAAGCATAGTACCTACCCGAAAATGGTCTCAGTAAAAACAACAGCTCAGGGCGCAAAAAACAAAACCCCACACAGCCCTATTTCCCAAACATTGAAAATGATACAAGTTTCAGAAAATGGAAACACCATACATTTTTTTTTTAAATTCTACAAATTTAAAAATTTTTCTTCACCACTAAAAAAAAAAACTATACACTGTTCATGAGCTGAGCCACAATAGAATGTGATGATGCAGTAAGACAGCGACCCAAAGCATAGCTGTCCTGCTACAAAATGATAGTTATAGAATAATGAAGAAAATTTGGAATGGCAAAGTCAAAGTCTTAACCCCAGAGAAATGTTGTGGAAGGACCTGAAGTGAACAGTTCATGGGTGAAATCCCATCAACACAATAGAGTTGAAGCGGTTTTATAGCGAGAAATGGGCTAAAATTCCTCCAATTCGATGTGCAGGACTAATCAATTACCACAAACCTTTAGATGTAATTATTTCAGGGTGGATAAAAATCATGATTTTTTAAAAAAAATCAAAAAAATCGGATTTTTTTGATTTAAATCGGATTTTTTTGATTTAAATAGGATTTTTTAATCAAGTTGTACACAAGCAAAACTTTGTCTTTTTGCAAATCAAATTATTTTACACAAATAAAAATATTAAAACAGTTGATGATTATGAAACCTAATAATTTTTATTTGCACTATTAAACAATCAGAATTGAACTACAGAGAGTAAGTACTTTTTAACAATAGCCTATCTCTAACGTTTGAAGTAAGCAAACATCTTCAGTGAATACATCAGTCCTTTAAGCCTACTGTTTATTTAGGACTTTTAATAGGAAAACTAGTTGTTCTGCTTTAGCAGTTCCTAAGCGGTTTCGGACTGTTGTGTGCACAAAACCAAATGAAGAAAACAATCTCTCTACTCCTGCCGATGAAGCCGATGCAGTCAGTAGCTGAGTAGCTACATTTATTATCTTCGCTGGAAGAACAAGTGATTGCGACTTCCACCAGTCCAGTGGTTTTAGTTCATTAACGACGTTATCTGCAAACATGTATTTTTGAAATGGTGCAGATTCACACTTCAATTTCAGCACAGTTGCCACAATGTCATGGTTAGTATTGGCGAGCCACTCCATTGCAGAGTTGATTTCTGCCTCATAGTTTTTTCCCTCTGTAGATGGGATGCAAGATATTGGCTAAATAGTGTTCTTCTTTTAATGCTTGGTCCTTGCGGTGGTGTATTGCAACCTTTACATTGTTTGAGAGGTTCAAGCGATCTAGCGAACCTTCTAAATCTTCTGTGGCATCAGCAAATGGGCAGAACAACCGTATGTAATGACATTTGTGTCATCCTCATGTGCCAGTTTCGCTCGCATTTTTGCCACATTGCTTGCGTTATCAGTAACTAAGCTCCTTACTTTACATCCAAACTGTTCTTGGCATTGGTGAATTGAGTTCTTAGCAATTTCAAGTAAATATTCAGCAGTATGTGAATTTCCAGATGTGTCGATTGTGTCTGTAAGGTAAGTTTCACCATCTTCTGTTGTGACACAAGTGCAAATTATGGGGTCGTTGTGGATGTTGCTCCAACCATCCAAGCTAATGTTAACAACTTTGTCTTTCAAATATTTTGTACAAGCCGCTCTTTCTTTGTCGTATACAGCCTGAAGATGTTTTCCTGAGATATCAAATCTACTTGGTGGTTTGTAGCCTGGTCTTATTCCTTCGATCATTTGTACAAACAATGGGTGTTCAACTAGTCGGAAAGAAGAATTGGTTGCAAATATGAATTTAGCAATTAATTCATCAAAATGTTCTTTCTGGCTCGTCGTAGTCTTTAAGAGGAATTTTTCTACACTTTGCACGCAAAGTTTTTTGTTGGGCTGCTTTGTTGAAGTTGTACCCAGATATTGATTGTCACGTGCAGCACAAGCCATATTTGACCCTGAAAGCACAGTAATTAAAAATATAATTCGACTGCGTATTTGAAGAAATATAACGAAAATATTTTGAAACAAACTTTTTGAACAATGTAATGGTCCTCGTCCTATAAGGGCTGTCTCAAAAGTTATGCTACTCAAGTTTCCGGTGAAGTTGCTGTAATACTAGTAATATCAGAGCAACTGAAAAAAATTATGTCACAAAAGTTTTAAAAATGTTTTTTTTAAAAAATGGTCAATTTGGCAGACTTCAAAAGTGAATTGTAGCCTACAATAAAAAAAAAACACGGATTTTGGTAAGAACTTACCTGTAAAATCCTTTTCAGCGAAGGAAGGAAGAGAGACACAGGATTCATTACTGATGGGTAGGCGGAGCCCCAGATCAGGATGTCACCTCAGATCAAAAGAGTGCTGACTGGCTGGCCCCTCCAGCTCAGGCTCCTCCTACTCAGCTCCAGTCGTACCAAAGCTTTTAGGAAAAGAGCCAAGATCACCAGCGGAGCAACATAACCCCTTCTGAAGGAACTTCAGAGAAAAAACACAAGGATACAGGTTATGCATGCAAAGAAAGCCAAAAACCACAGAGTTCCAGGTACTACTCACGGAACCTGACTACTGCGATGAGCTGGCGATGCTGGAACAGAGCCTTAGCGCGCTGACCTCAGCCCAGATAATCGCTATCAGATAAGGGTCGCGCTGCATCTGAAAACATCAACACACTTCTGCCTTGGGAGGGTGCTGTGTCTCTCTTCCTTCCTTCGCTGAAAAGGATTTTACAGGTAAGTTCTTACCAAAATCCGTGTTTCAGCTGCAGATGGAAGGAAGAGAGACACAGGATTCATTACTGATGGGACGTCCCAAAGCAGTTCAAAAATAAGGGTGGGAAAAAAACCAACAAAAGGCAGAAACCCAACAACCTTAACAGAAAAAATGCGCAAACAGCGCTAAACACAAGTTCATCTAGAACTTTAAACTACAGCTGCCTGCAGGACCCTACGTCCGAGGGCTGCATCAGCGGAAGCACTGACGTCCACTTTATAAAACTTTGTAAACGTGTGGACAGAGTGCCAAGTTGCCGCCCGGCAAAGCTGCACTGCCGAAGCACCTTGATGAAAAGCTCACGATGAAGCCACAGCTCTCGTGGAATGGGCTCGAAACTTAATCGGGCAAAATTCACCCTGAAGACGGTAAGCTTCCAATATAGCTGACCGGATTCAACGAGCTATGGAATCCTTGGAAGCTCGTTGACCACATCGAAGACCAGCTGGAACCACAAATAGGGAGTCCGTCTTACGAAAACCTTGAGTAATAGATAGATAAAACTTCAAGGCCCGCACTAAAGCTAATGTGTGCAAAGCTCGCTCTTTCGCATTCTTTGGATCTGGACAGAATGAGGGCAACACAATATCCTGGTTAACATGAAAATGTGACACCACTTTAGGTAAAAAATCACCCCATGTGCGAAGCACTACACGATCCGGAAAAAACCCCAGAAAAGGAGGCGAACAAAAAGAGCTGCCAACTCAGAAACTCTCCTCAAAGAGGTGACTGCTACAAGGAAGGCCACCTTCCAAGAAAGCAAAGAAAGGCTAGCAGAACCCATAAGCTCAAAAGGTTTATGCTGAAAAACTTGCAAAACAAGGTTGAGCCGCCAAGGAGACACGGGTGCCTTCCGCGGCGGAAACTTACGAGCTATACCGCGGAAAAAAGGAGAGCACGTCCCTATTCGAAGCAATGGTTCTCTGAAACAATAAGGACAGAGCAGAAATCTGACCTTTCAGGGTGCTAACTGCCAAACCCTTGTCTAACCCATGCTGCAGGAAAGCCAACAGATTGGAATGGAAAATTTTTTCGGGTTCCGAGAAGACCCCAAACACCACGAAAAGAAGGTTTCCCAAGTTTTGTGGTAAATCCTAGTAGTAGCCGGACTTCTCGCAGCACGAAGAATAGCAATGACCTCGGCTGAAAAACCTCAACGGGTTAAAATTTCGGTCTCAAGAGCCACGCCGTCAAAGGCAGAGACATCAAGTCCGGATGACAAACGGGCCCCTGAGTCAACCAGTCCGGTTGAAGAGGAAGCGGAAAAGGAGGTGCCGCCAACCGCGACATTATTGTCGAGAACCACACCCTCCTTGGCCAATCTGGAGCTATCAAAATAGCTGAAATTCTCTCTAGTCTGATCCGACGCAGTACTAGAGGAAGTAAGGATATCGGCGGGAATACATAGATCAGCTCGAACTGATCCCACTGAGCCACTAGAGCATCCACCGCCACAGCCTTCGGGTCCTTGTACCTGGACATGAACGTTGGTAACTTGGCATTGGACCTGGATGCCATCAAACCACTTGGGGAGTCCCCAACGGGAGCACAGTAGTGCAAAAAACTTTCGGGTGGAGGCTCCATTCCCCAGGATCCATCTTCCTGCGACTGAGGAAGTCCACTGTAATATTCTGAACCCCTGGAATGTGAATCGCCGAAATGGCTGGTAAACTGCCCTCGGCCCAAATCAGAATTCGGGACACCTCCACCATGAGTCTGGAACTCCTTGTCCCGCCTTGGTGATTGATAAACGCGACAGCCGTCGCATTGTCTGTCTGCACTCGTACCGGCAGACCGCTCAAAAGGACCGTCCAATGCTGGAGGCAAAGGAAAATCGCCCTCAATTCCAGGATGTTGATCGAAAGGACAGACTCTTCCGATGACCATATCCCCTAAATCCAGAGATTGTTCCAAACACCCCCCCCAGCCCGTCAGGCTGGCATTGGTGGTTATGACCGACCACTTCGGAGGGAGGAAAAGCTTTCCCAGGGATAACGCTCCTGGACATAACCACCATCCTCGGGATTCTCGCACCCTGTGAAAGATGGTGACGCTGCAATCCAGGAACCTTGCGATTGATCCCAACGACTCAGAATGAGCCTATGGAGAGCTCTGGAATGAAATTGGACAAACGGAAAAAACCTCATGGACGCCACCGTCAGACCCAGAAGGCGCATACCTTCCGAAGGGACACTGCTGTCGCAGACTTCATAGTCTGTACATGCTGGAGCAGACATGCCTGCTTGTCTGGAGGTAGGGACAACACCGCCCGTACCGTGTCGAAATGCATCCTCAAAAACAGGATTGCCTGCGACGATTCCAGAGACGACTTCTCCTTTGAGGCCACAACCGAAAAGGCCGTCCAAATAGGGACGAATCGTAAGTCCCCGTCTTCGAAGGATTGCCATGAGATTTTGGCGTCAGAATCGTTGTAAAAATTCTGGGCGTTAAGGCCAAGCCGAATGGTCGAGCCACAACCTGGGTGAGGTCTTCCGACGGGAACATGCCAAAAAGCGTCGCGAATGTCGATTGATCGTTCTGCGACAGGGCTGCCATAACTGAGCGAAGCGACTTCATGCTCGGCTCTGACGGAATGTCAGAAGTCAGTCCGCCTTAGCGAATTTTTTTTTTTTTTTTGCCAGCTTCTGCCTTAACAGAAGTTCTGTTTCCAGGGTATGCGGAATTTCTGAGAATTCCCCCTCTTCTTTTTTTTTTTTTAAAAAAAAAAAAGAGAGAGACGACACAAACCCCCAGAGGGTTGGTCAGATCATCCCTTGAACCGAAAAGGACTGCCGATAACTATCGGCACTAGTCCTGCCAGACACAGAAGTCACAGCTCTGCGCTGCGGTAAAGCTGCTTCTTTTGCCTTTGCCTTGGCATCAGCTCCGTGAGGTCAGTCAAATAGCTGACCACATTCTAAGCTAAAGATAGCAAACCCTGTTGGAAAACTGCGTTCCATCCAAGTCACAGTGCTCTTCTGACTAACTGCCGAGGATTGCTCCCTGGATAGCAGTGACGCATTATCCTTCAACTAGAAAAGCCCATCTACCTTGAGAGGGAAACTTGCCACGCCGTCCTTAGACGGTCCAACCGGCTCAGGGGAACTTAACAAGTACACCTAGATCCTTAATATCGAATCTATGATCCACGGCTACACAGATGGATATTGTTGCCATCTCCGTTCTTCTGTCCAGCGTGTCCTGCAGACTCGTCTTCCCTTTTATCAGGAAGATTTGCTAAGCTGGAATAAAGGGACATTCACTTCAGGAGAAGGGGTCCAATTAACAAATAACTCCGTAGAAAAACGGATAGTTTGTAAGGTCGTCGCGACCCTTGCAACATCCGGGCCGACTTACCAGGACGACTAGTTACCTCCTCCGGTAACTGTAACGTCCACATGGCTTCCACAGAAATTTTAGTACGGCCCCTGAGAGAGGCAGGGTGTCCCTGCCGATCCTCCTTGACCGAATCGGACTTCTTCGCTAAGCGAGAAGGAAAGCACCGATTTGTGTCGCTTCCTTGAGAGGATCTAGTTGACACTCCATAACCTAAAAGGTCATCAATAGAAACCAGTGAAGGCCTACATTTTGACACCATTGGAACCTCTGACCGTGTATGAGTCGAAGTCTGCGTGTCAGATACGCGAGGCTGATCCGTAGCGGATCTGGGAGAGGGTCTCTGACATGCCCTTGCATAGTATATGGCAGGATAAACCTGTCAGTAACCAGAGCAGTACTTAAATAAAAAACAAACGCTGAAGGGTTAAAGCTCTAAAGCGAGAGCTACCCCAGCTGTCTCCCATTAAGAGTTAACCGCCTAAGAAGGGGTTAAAGTAGCTGACTCCCCACAACCTTGATAATGAAAAAAGGGTGTGCGAATCTCAGGCGCCTCTTATAAGGTCGCAGCTGCAGGACAGCCATGCCACACTAAACAGAAAACGTTCCACAAGATCGCTAAAAAATTGCGCTGTTTTTTATAACGCAATGACCGCCAAAGTTGTCAAGGAGATCGCTAATCGCTTATGCGATGTTAATGAGATCGCCCAGATTGGCAGCCACCAGCGACACTAAAAATGACACACAAACGATCGCAATATTATGCGACGCCATCAGGATCGTCAGCGGAAACGTATAGTGCAGCATTAATGTCGCAGACTCCCCACAGCCTCTTTATTAATATTAAAAAAATGTGCGAGCCCCTTATGCGAGAACAGCCGCAGGACAGCTCAATCTGTCACTCAGAAGTGCCCCAGACGGCGCCCGCGCTGTGGAGGTGAAGGGGTTAAGCTTCTGCCCGGCGGGCTAGAAGCGACTCACCAAGCTGGTCACGTATTCTTGCCGGGAGGGGAGGAGAACGATCCTGGGAGCTTTCAGCTTGCAGCGCTTTATCAGCAATGGCCGCCGCGCTCTGCCTCCATGTGCTCCATGTAGAGGAGCCGGAAATGGAGGCTGCAGTAAAGCGCGCGCTCAGAAGCGGCGCGAAATTCAAAAAAATAAAAAGAGCGCGTACTCCCCTCCTTTCCCTCGTCCTGCAGGCATCCTCCTGCGGACATAGAAAAACTAGTCACCGGCATATATATGTACAGCGGCTGCCGCAGCAGTCGCTAAAACACTCATACACATTTTACTAAAATGTGGAGTACTCACCAGCCGAAACGCCACAGGGACCCCCAGGGGTTTCTGGCGCTATGCCCATGCTTCCCCCCAGGGCGGGAAGCGCAGTGACCCCAGTGTGTGGTTTGCGCCCCCGCCAGGGAAACTCTCCTCATCCCCCAGGGCCGGCAAGATTCTGCAGGGACATTATGTAGTTACAGATCCGCCAAGGGAGAGGCTGGTGAAATACACTGATAAACATGTAATAGCGCTGTCACCGCAGCGCTGAAGCATACTGATATACATGTAATAGCGCTGCCATCAGACGCTAAAGCACTCACACATTAATAATAAAATTTTGTGTGGAGTACTCACCAGCCAAAGCGCCACAGGGACCCTCAGGGGTTTCTGGCGCTGTGCCCATGCTTCCCCCCAGGGCGAGGAACGCAGTGACCGCACGTGTGGTTTGCGTCCCGCCAGGGAAGCCATCCTCATCCCCCCGGGCCGGCAAGGATTCTGCAGGGACTATTGAGTAAATACAGATCCGCCAAGGGAGAGGTTGGGGTACAGCAGCGCTGGTACCCCTGAGACCTCTAGACCAACTGGTGATCCAAGTCTCCTGTCCGAATATAAAATAATAAAATCTTCTGAGGAGCTGCATTAGCAGCGACCATCCTCTGGGACCTCAAATCTTAGACTGGAGCTGAGTAGGAGGAGCCCGAGCTGGAGGGGCCAGCCAGTCAGCACGCTTTTGATCTGAGGTGACATCCTGATCTGGGGCTCCGCCTACCCATCAGTAATGAATCCTGTGTCTCTCTTCCTTCCATCTGCAGCTGAAAATAGGCGTATACACACTCTTTTATTTTTACTTAACGTTACTCTTCTGTGAAATATTGCCTTAACATAAATTTAAATTCTATACTCCAGAACTAGTGTTAGAAATTTTTCTTTTCATAGACTTTAACCATCCCAGTAAAACGTCTGTTAAAATAGGTTGTAATTGCCAGACTTACCACTAGTGCTAGGGTCCTGGTGCATAAGAAGCTGTGGGGGTTCATTGACATTAGTTGTATCTCTATCAACATCTTCATTTCCCTTCTGGTTGCAGTTTTCATAATGTGATTTCAAACGGCAAACAAGTCCTTGGATATCCTTTTGACAGTATTTGCACTTTGCTCTCCCACCTTTCTTTCCAAGCTCTGCTGGCATCTCAACAAAATGAACCCAAATAGGGTCTCTCTTACGACCTGCCATGGCTCACGCAGATCACTTCTGAAGTTTGATTGTTACTACAGCCAAGTACTGCTGACTGACTATCCAACAAGTTTGGGCATGTCAACTGAATGGAAAAAGAAACTGAAACCAAGCTACAGAAAGTGAAACCAAGCTAGAAGTGTGGAGTTAATTGAACAATGATTGAAAGTTTTAGATTTTAATCGTGATTTATATTAAAAAAATCTTTTGATTTAAATCAGTGATTTAAATCATGATTAAAATCACGATTTAAATCGATCTGATTTAAATAGAAAAAAATCATTTGATTTAAATCATGATTTAAATCGTTGATTTAAATCGGCGTGATTTAAATCAATCCACCCTGAATTATTTCACATCACATACTGAAAGCGAAGGATCGTATACTTCTGCCATTCACAGACATTTGAAAAACAACTTCAAAAGAGAGAAAAAGTGGCACTCTCTGTCCCATAAAACAATCTTTTATTGCAGAATCATTAAAAAATGGATGCAGGAGAATGCAGGTGCAAGAGACTGGATCGTTTGAAGCACCACTGTAAGCATCATGGCCATCGTCCATCTCTTGCACCTGCATTCTCCTGCATCCATTATTTAATGATTCTGCAATACAAGACTCTTTTTATAGGACAGAGTGCCGCCTTTCCTCTCTCTGAAGTTTCACGAAAATCTTGCACTTGGTAAAGCACCCAGAGTTCTTCAATAATCGAAAGGTATGTGTGATAGAAGATTATTTTCCTCAATAAAAATTGACAGCGTAGTATTTTTGACTAATTTGTTTCATTTGGTTCTCTTTTCTACTTTTCAAAAATCTAATATAAGTGACGCTGAGTCACTTCTCACAGCCAAGCCGTGAGACGGGATAGACAGGAGTCCGAGGTCAAAAGCCAGAGAAGGTACGCCATAAACAGAAGGAAGAGATAAAGGTGTAGTCAGGCAAAGTTCCAAGGTCAGAATACCAAGAGGATAGCAGATCAGAGCAGAAGGGATTAAACAGACGGATGGTCAGAACGAGGTCTAAGGTCAAGCAACAAAAGATCTACAAACAGAAAGCAAGGCAGAGAGCAACAAACCACATAGTAGCTGAATGTACGTCTGGCAGAGGTCTGGAAGTAACAGCCCAGTTACGTAGCCTGGTAATCACCCAGGATAATGAACAGCTGGGAGACAGCCAGCGCCTCCCAGTCTCAGATTGGATGGCAGAGCTGTCAATCAACACACTGACCGCTCAGCACCAGACTAGACTAGAAAGAGCTGTCAGTAACTGCATCCCATACACACTGAGGGGTGGAACCGTGACAATATACTTATAGGTAAAATTTATTAAGAAATATGGAAAATTCTGAAGGGTTCACAACCTTTCAAGCACTGTACCTATAAATCACTGTTTACACCAATTAAGGAAGCAATTGAAGAATGTGACATTTACAGGAAGTTGTTTGCCAAGGTATATTATACCTCGAACACAAAGTGTCAAACAATTTACATATCAAAAAAGACAGATTGGCTATAATTCACACGAATAATGTAAAAATAACGCGCTTTTTAAAGAATTTCACCATCATTTTCCCTTTAAAGGAATATTTACGTCTTTTAAAGTGATATTAAAACGTTACTATATGTCATCGCCTTATGAGTGAACAGTGATGGCATAAGTTTTCTGTGCACACATACCCAGGCACTAAATTGTTCTTGATGGGTGGCCGAGATATTATAGTGCAAGGAAAAACAGTGAAGGGGTGCAGTGCCAAGTCTTGTGCATGACCTTCACAAAACTACCATATAATGATATAATGGTATAATGCATTTGGGATTTTTCAGGAACTTGGAGGTCAATGGAAAACTGCAGAAGCATGTCTGATTTTTATCCAACCCTCAGATCAGAATCAAGTCAATAGGACCGTGAAAAAATCAGAGTGCGGTCTAGTTTTCAAAATGGAGACAGTGGAGAAACTTTTCTTTTTTTTTATAGTTTTCTTCATATACAAGAAAAACGGATGATACTTAGACCTCACTCTGACCAAAGTCTGATCAGGATAATTGCGCAGTTTTTCTACTTTTCTAGTACATGGAAAAATCAGATGTGTGATTATGGAGATTTCAGATCAGACTAATTGAAAGGGTGCTTCATTATTTTTGATTATTTGGAACAGCAAAAAGAAAATAAATTAGTTACAAAGTTGGACAATTATGACATATCCATGGAATTACCATAAATGTATAGTAGATGATCTCCCACTGTTGGGACCTGCATCTATTTCGGTAAGAGGGCCTGACTCTCACTTCTGTCAGGAGAGATATGGCTGAAATTCCCATCCATTTATATGAGAATTCCAACCACCTCTAAACTGACAACAACACACAATGCAACTTTATTCTCAAGACGTACATTCATTCATTGCATAACTTATGGACAAGAAATAATTGTATGAGATGGGAATACCCCATTAAGTTTTTTTTCAGTGATTTTTCTTTGCACAAATAATCCTGGGAAAGAAGCTTGCAGTTACTGAATCCTGGAAATAGCCAAGTAATGGAAATCTATGGCGATAAAACAAGACAGGACTTCTAGCTTTCCATCAAGATAAAATTAAGGCGAAGCCTACAACAAGCAGCCAGAGCAATCGAGGCCAATATGTCGTGTAGAGCTTACAATGAACGTCATCTTATTTATCCTTCGTATAGTATTTGAAGATCTTTTCCTGTAAGCAATCAACAAGCACTTAATACTCTACAAATATAGATCCTTCCAAACAAAGGTGGATTGTGCAAAACCTCAGACAATGGTCATGACTGGGATGATGCATTTCCAAAAGACACTTAGATGAAGAGCTCTTCTAGAGGAAGTCACCTCACTACAGGGACAGAGACATTGCAGATAAAAGCAATTTTCCTGGGTCAGATAATTGGGCTTCATAGAAAAAAAAAAAGGCACTGATACAATTATCTCCAAAAATCCAAACCGAAGCAAACATAATCCTGCTCCCACACACAAGGTCAACATACTATAGTTATATTTGAAAAGCCTTTGCCTACTCTGGACAAGTCTCTGGTAGAACACAAAAATCTGGGCTATTTGTCTGGAACATCCGTGGTTGAAAACAAGCAATTTAAACATGACAAAGTTATGTTTTCTCCCTTTCTCTCAGAAACAAACTAGTTGTGAGTCACAGTCCATACGTTGAAAAATTACTGCAATGGAGGATTTGTTATGAGAGAAGAACTTAAACTGGACGATATTGCATAGGGGGGGGTCTATATCATAATTCCACTAAATTACATGAAAATATTTACACCACAGAAACTATAAGCTATCTGTACATTACATAAAATAAAGGTGACAAAGGAGCATTGCACTACATCAGAGGAAAACTGGATATTAAAACTCATTGAAATCCTTGGCCATGAAGAAGCGATTCCTAACACACACTAAAGCCAACTGCACATTCTTCAAGAATGAAGACCTCAGATCTCATCATCATCATCACATTAGATCAATCAGTAGCCTTTACTATTACTGTCATGTAGCACTTCGTGCTCGCTCTCAAGTATAGAAACCTGTGCTTCTTCCTCCTGTTGAGTCCTGCAAGATCTAAACCTTGGTGTAGAAGTGTGGCCCTCAAACAACCACATTATGATGATGATGATATGGTGGCACACACTATCCACAACAACCTCTATAGATAGAGCAAACACACAGAAGATCATTTTTATGTAATTTAAGCAGCTGCCATTTAATTAGAATTAGTGCTGTTTTCCCTCTAAAGCCTAGAAGATTACTTCATACCTGTTCTTTTCAGTGGTATCCTGCTCTTCAGCCTCATCTGCACTGCAGGTGGCACTAGAGTCACTATCTGCATTTGTCTTCCCCCCATGTTTGCTATGCTTCTTTTCCACCTTCTGTGGCACTTCTGATGCCTCTTTCGGTGGCTCATCGATCTTTTCGGCAACATTTTCTTTATAGTCCTCAGTTTCTTCCTGCTTTATTTCACTTTTGCTAGGCTCCTCACATAATCGGTCTTCATCTTCCTCTTCCTTTTTCACTATACTAGCTTCTGGATCTTCTTTGGGTTCCTCCAGATTACTAGTCCTTTCTGCAATTTCCTGACATTGCTGCACAGTTGAGTTTCCAGGATCAGCCGATGCCTCACTGTTAGTTTCCAGTAGAGAGGTTCCTACTGGCTTGGCTTCACTGTCTCGGCTTTCTTTGGCTTCCTGTCTCGGTGATGGAACGCTCTCTGTATCTGAACTGTTGTTCACTGCAGCTGAAACAAGACAAGGACATTAGAAAGAGGTCACCTACAGCCAGTACCACATCACAGACATTGCAGAAATCCAGGTATACGGTAATTACTTAAAATTATTTGTGTATATTATATAATAACACCCACACAAGTCTAAATGCATTTTACGCTATCACCATGTAAAATATGAAATCAGTATTCCTATCTTATAAGGTGATGGCATAACGATAGTATAGATTAGATAAAGGTCTTTCGAACCTGTCGACTGGTGGGACCAGATAACCATCTGATAATGGCTGCCTCCCAAATCTCCCCGATAGGTGATGGCAGGGAAAAGAATAATCAGGCAGATGAGCCACTGACAGAGGTGTCTGCAAGGATTTCTCCCATCTTGCTGTTGAAAACTTATGAATGTTTGGCCGAGCTCTTATGTTTATATAGGAGTTGGGAAGAATAGTGTTGTGTTGGACAAACATTACTGCTCATGGCCAGCTTTAGGGCAGTCACACTGACTTCGCACTGTGCATTTAGTGTACTGACTAAGCGTGTAAAAGAGTACTTTTCTTGCATAAAAGAAATGCACTTTTTCTTTTCAATAAGACAGGCAATGAGGAACATATGCATGTACATGATTCCATACATAAGAGTTATATGCTGAGAAATCTTCTCAAAATATACTTCCGGCGTATACTCAAATTGCAGAATGAAAGAGTATTTTGGGCAAGCACAACAAATATTCAATACACACATGGCTATTTCAATCATATCTGACATTGCAGGTGACTTTTCAGAATAAGTTGTGTGTACATTTCCAAATAGGCTGTTATGTTTGAGTATATGAGGAATAACACAATTTATGTCCATTAGATTACTAATATCATCCATTATTCCAAAGTTTTCTCCATAGCAGGCTCGGTCTCTAAATTTCAGTTCTCAAGGAGCAAGTTGGCCGAGACTAGCTGCCATGATGTCTCCCATACAAAGTACACACAAGCATGAGGGATTCCTGGTCTTCATACTTTGTGTTCTACATAAACAGAAGCATGAAGAATTTTGTACAGCATTCCTGAGCAGTGTAGCTGTGAAGCCAACACTAGGGTTGAGGGGAGTCACTTGATGGAGAAGGTTCTGATTGTCTGAATTTGTCACGGGCTCTACCTGCGGAATAAAATATTTTGGTTGTTTATTTCTTATCTCTGTTGCAGGGATATTTGTATTTACCATCTCATGAGTTAAATTTACTTAAAGGGGTATTCCCATCTCCAAGATCATACCCCAATATATAGTAGGTGTAATAATAATAATAATATTATCAAATACTTCCAATTAGAAATGTAGTATAGTTTTCTGATTCACTATGTCTCTTTCCTCATGGGCAGGCATTGCAGGACCTTAGGTATCCATAGTTATGACCACTAGCAACTAGCTGTCACTATAACGGTCATTTGCATAGCGAATCAGAAAAACTATACTACATTTCTAATTGGAGGAATCTGCAAATATTATTATACCTACTAAACACGGTGATAGGATCTTGGACATGGGAATACTCCTTTAAGTTCACGTTGGTGTTTTAACTGGGGTCTGTACTACTTCTTCCTTTAGGACTTGCGATCGGAAAACACCCACCTGAACTTAACAAATGTTAACACATTAGGTGACAAGTACTTTGATTGCTAATATCTCTGCAACAGAGAGGCAAAAAAATAAATACATTTTATTCTGCTCAGCAGCCACTATTACATCGTGTGTCCAGTTAAATATGAAATATATTTGATGAAAGGCCTTCTTTCATAGGCTGTGTAATCTGGCAATTCTCCATCCTGGCAATCGGATTTGCTTTAACCAAAACTGATTTATATCTGTTTTTCAGAGTAAATGATGGTTTCACGGTAGAAGTGGGGATGAGTGGCTCATAAATGGAGAAAGAAGCAGATTTTTATGATAAAATATACTACAAAGTTAATTGCATTATAGACCAGCGATGCCTGTGCAAGTGACATCACTTGTGGGGGCTGGTTTCTGCATTTCCTGCATGCTGGGTATTCTTTTTACAATGCTCACTGACAGTGCGCTCTCTTGCCAGCTCGTCACTTCTGCTCAGTGCAAGGGAGTGCATGGTCACTGTGCAAATTGACAAGAATCTACTGAGCATACCTCAGAATTGACAACTGATGCATGCTCAGTAGAGGAGGGACTACACCAGAAACAGCAGCCTCTGCCCCCTGATGTCGACTCATCTGACTATCCCAGCATGCACTGGGATTCTCAAACAAAGTGTCATCAAAGAGGAAGTAGTGGAAAAGAAAAAGCAGTAAAGAGGTGTGAGGGAACGGCAGGGACTTTTTACATAGAGTATATTAGAAAAAAAAGATTGGATTAGGACATTAAATAGAGCTTTGGGAGTAAAATTAATTTTGATTTCGGACCACCCCTTTAAGAATTTTAACATATGCAACAAATGACAGGGAAAAGTAAGCAGCAAATGTTTCAAACACTTACTGTCTCCTTCTTCTGCCATTTCTTCTTCATTACCACTAATCCCCGATCCCTCCATCTCCTCATCCTCTACAGCAGGGGTGTATTGGACCTCCTCTTCCATCTGAGCAGCTTTTTTCTTTTTTCGCCTGTTGTTGCGCTCCTTCTCCTAGAAGAAATAAGTTACTTAATATCAAGTCTGTCACAATAATGTAAAGTATAATCATTGATTCCAACAAACCAACTGGTACAAATTTTGAGTAAATTTAAAAATGCCACTAGTGACGAACAATTCTGTTACTATTGTGATACCATATACGCAAATTTGTGTTGCTATATAACAACTGCTAGCAACCCACCAGAACATAAAATGCCAATTAGATGTTATAACGGTGCAGATCTGTAAGTTAGCAACTTCTCCAGTTTTCTCCGTTAATCAGTTACCTATACGCGTGGTTAAGAAAGTGTGCCAAAAAATAGGATTTGATTCTAACGAGTGTATGTATACCTCTCTATTCCATGGGTATACGCGCCGGGCTCCTGTTCTCCAGATGTAGGAGACCATTCAGACATCTCTAGTTATCGGATACTTATGATATATCCTATTGCTGTGCCACAAATGTCCCATATGGGACAGCTTCTAACTGATTTAGCACTTTGCGATTGTTACACCCGGTCCCAGCGCTGCCTCTGCACTCCGTTCTGCTCACTCACCTGTTCCTCGGGCTGTCCCTCTGCGGCGGTCTGTGCGTGGGCTGGGGTCTCCTGTCCCATCTGCTCTACGGCGTCCTGAGTCCTTCTCCACTTCCTGGCACGCTGCTGGCAGGCCTCCAGACAGTCGGCTTAGGACGTGAGGCCGCGCCCACCGCCTCTCTTAAAGGGGCAGCGTGCATCTTTTGAAATAGCTAATTATCCAATGGCTGCGCACTCGGTACTATATCTGGTCACTCCACCATTAGGGGAGTGCCGGAGCAACGTGTTCTATCATTGCTACATCCGGTTCTGTTCCTGTTCTGTCTGCGCTGCGTCTGCAGTCTCTGTGCTTCGCTGATACTGTTTGTCTCCTCAGATCATTGCTAAACAGTATCTGGCTAATCTGGACAATCTCGGCTATTACTGGCGCAAGTGTCATCCCGTTCCGCCATCAGCCATCCGTACCCGTGGACCGTGACAAGGTCACTGAAGCCAGCCTTCTACCATCCGTTTCTGGACCAGGACCTTACTCTTCTCCGTCAAGAACTTTCCACGGACTCTGTAAATACTTGTTACCCTTTTGGTCCCTCTGGGACAGCTGCCACGTGTCCGGGGTCTAACTGGAGGTGGCACCCGTGTCCTCCGGGTATTCCATTCTGGTCCTGTTCGAGGGGCCTTACTACGGGTACCCGGGGCTCACTAGTTACGCCCCCTTCGGAGCCCCCCGGACCGCGGTCTCGAGGTTCCACATTAAAAAATAAATACGAATGTGAACTTCACCACCTCTGCCTCCGCTTCCATTCGTTACAGATTGCTCCGGCCATGGAACCCGCTGGATCCCAGAGACCTCCGACCACGGATCTGTGCCAGGAGGTGGCCCGTTTGGGAGTTCAACAGGACAAGATCACGACTTATCTACGCAGCTTGTCTACCCGCATGGATTCCCTAGGGTTCTCGTCTGCACCTGACTCTTCTATCAATAATCAGGTACCAGTTCCCATGGCAAATCAAGGTCCCCGTCTGGCGGCTCCTACCCGTTTCCAGGGTGATCCTACTCTGTGTCGGGGTTTCCTCAATCAGTGCACTCTACACTTCGAAATCTTGGGGCATATGTTTGCTTCTGACCAAGCCAAGGTGGGCTTCATCATGTCACACCTGGGAGGAGAAGCCCTCGCCTGGCTAAATCCGCTATGGGAGAGATGGGATCCGGTGGTTAACGATCTTCAATCTTTCCTAGAGGCTTTTCGCAGGACTTACGATGAACCTGGTCGTACCACTTCGACTGCATCAGCTCTGCTCCGCCTGCGCCAAGGTACCCTCACGGTAGCTCAGTATGCTGTTAAATTCCGCACCCTCTCGTCTGAATTATCGTGGAACAATGAGGCCCTGGTTGCTAACTTCTGGGAAGGCCTATCCGGAAGAATCAAGGATGAGCTGGCGGGACGGGACAGACCTACTCTCTTGGAAGAGCTAATATCCTTGGCAACCCGAATTGACCTGCGTTTTCAGGAGCGCTCCATGGAGATCAAGCGGAACAAAAGGTCCTATCACCTGGACTCTAGTTTGTACAAAACAGGTACTTCACCCTCCGCCTCCGAGGCCATGGAGGTGGACCATGTAAGTTTGGCCACCCGCCGCCGGGAGGCACGTCGCAAGGAGGGAAGTTGTTACTACTGCGGTAGTTCTGAACATTTGATTCATTTCTGTCCTAAAAAGTCGGGAAACTCCAGTGCCTAGGTCTTGTAGGAGGGGCCAACCTAGGTAAAGAGCAGTCCTCTCCCTCTTTACACATCTCTGTCACCGTGTCCTATGGAGCAATAAAATTCTCCGAACACGGTCTACTGGATTCTGGAGCTGCAGGGAACTTCATCCAGCAGGCGGTTGTGGATCATTACCGCTTACCAGTCCAGCGTCTTCCTGATCCGTTACAGGTGTCCGCCGTGGATGGCAAACCGCTGACCGAGCCCGTCCAGTTTCAAACCGAGTTGGTGGAACTCCGGGTAGGTCTAATGCATACTGAACGAATGCGATTTTATGTATATCCTGGTTTATCCCATCCCATGCTTCTAGGTTTACCTTGGCTCCAGATGCATGAACCAGTCCTTAATTGGAAAACTGGAGAAGTTATGCGTTGGGGAGATACCTGCATGAATCGTTGCTTAACCCGGATTCAACCTGTTTCGCCTCCAGTCCAGCCTGATACCCTGCCAGGGTTGCCTTCCGCCTATTGGTCCTTCTCTGACATCTTTGGGAAAAAAGAGGCTGAGAGACTACCTCCACACAGGTCGTATGACTGTCAGATAGAGCTTCTTCCAGGAGCATCACCCCCTCGCGGGAGAGTTTATCCTCTTTCACAGGCAGAGACTCAGGCCATGTCGGACTACATTCAAGAGAATTTGGCTAGAGGATTTATCCGAAAGTCATCGTCACCGGTAGGAGCTGGATTCTTCTTTGTGAAGAAAAAGGACGGATCCTTGCGGCCCTGCATTGACTATCGGGGTCTAAATCAAATCACGGTAAAAAACAGGTATCCATTGCCTCTTATTTCAGAGCTGTTTGATCGTCTCCGAGGGGCCAAGATCTTCACCAAATTGGACCTCAGAGGGGCCTACAACCTGATCCGAATCAGAGAGGGAGACGAATGGAAAACAGCCTTCAACACCTGTGATGGCCACTATGAATACCTGGTAATGCCATTCGGCCTAAGCAATGCACCTGCGGTTTTTCAGGAATTTGTTAATGACATTTTCAGGGACTTGCTCTATACTTGTGTCGTGGTTTACCTGGACGATATTTTGATTTTTTCTGCTGACTTGACGTCACACCGGAGGCAAGTACGCCTGGTCTTACAAAGACAGAGAGAACAGGCTCTATGCCAAATATGAGAAATGCCTCTTTGAGCAGTCCTCTTTGCCTTTCCTTGGGTACATTGTATCTTCCACAGGATTAAAGATGGATCCGGAGAAGTTGTCTGCAGTTCTCAACTGGCCTCGTCCGTCTGGGCTAAAAGCCATACAAAGGTTCCTCGGATTCGCCAATTACTACCGGCAATTCCTTCCACACTTTTCCACCCGAGTGGCTCCAATCACAGCCTTAACCCGGAAAGGTGTAAACTCTAAGGAATGGTCCTCCGAGGCAGAAGAGGCCTTTGTTTCTCTCAAAAAAGCCTTCGCTTCCGCACCCGTTCTCCATCGTCCTAATTCAAGTGAGCAATTTTTCCTTGAAGTTGACGCTTCTTCCATAGGTGCAGGAGCAGTTCTGACCCAGAAGTCGTCTACCGGGCGGATGATCTCGTGTGGTTTTTTTTCCAAGGTTTTTTCTCCTGCAGAAAGGAACTACTCTGTCGGTGATCGCGAACTGTTGGCCATCAAATTGGCTCTGGAGGAATGGAGACATCTTCTTGAAGGAGCTCATCACCAGGTAATCATATTTACCGACCATAAAAACCTTGCCTATCTCCGATCTGCTTTAAGACTGAATCCCCGTTGGGCATTATTTTTTGCCCGTTTCAATTTTGTACTTCATTTCCGTCCAGCTGACAAGAACATCAAGGCAGACGCACTCTCTAGGGCCTTCTTGCCTCCTGAACTGGAGGAGGAACCTCAGCACATTATTGAACCTTCTAGGTTAGTCTCTGTTGCCTCCACTGATCTGGCCCGGCTTCCTCCTGGGAAGAGTTTCGTGTCTGCTTCTGACCGTACTCGTATTCTGCGCTGGGGTCATTCTTCTAAGTTGGCTGGCCATGCTGGTCAGAAAAAGACGCAGCAACTCATCTCCCGGTATTACTGGTGGCCTACCATGGTCAAGGATATCCAGGAGTTCGTCGCAGCATGTCATTCATGTGCTCGTAACAAAACTGTTAAACATCTACCAGCCGGCAGGCTTCTGCCTCTTCCGATTCCGTCCGCTCCCTGGCAGCACATCGCGATGGATTTCATCACGGATCTTCCCATCTCTTCTGGCTGCTCAGTGGTATGGGTTGTGGTGGACCGCTTCTCTAAAATGGCTCACTTCGTTCCGCTATCTGGCCTCCCGTCTGCTCCAGAACTGGCCACTCACTTCATCCAGCACATCTTTCGTCTACATGGATTTCCTCTCCACATAGTGTCCGACAGGGGCGTCCAGTTCACCTCTAAGTTCTGGAGAGGACTCTGTAAAATGGTAAAAATTGAACTAGATTTTTCTTCTGCATATCATCCCCAGTCTAATGGGCAAGTGGAGAGGATCAATCAAATCCTGGCTGGATACCTGCGTCACTTCGTCAACGCTCATCATAATGACTGGGTAGAATTACTGCCCTGGGCGGAATTCTCCTACAACAATCAAGTAAGTGAATCTTCTGGAAAGTCTCCCTTTCAGATTGTGTTTGGACTGCAACCCGGAATTCCTCTTCCTGTCTCGGGATTGTCGGATGTTCCGGCAGTCGATACCTTGTCAAAGAATTTCTCGGACATTTGGAGAGAGACCAGGTCGGCTTTGGAGAAAGCTTCTCAACGTATGAAAACGCATGCGGACAAAAGACGTTTGGAGGCTCCCATCTTTCGTCCAGGAGACAAGGTATGGCTCTCCTCCAAGTACATCCGTCTGAAGTTACCATCGTACAAATTGGGTCCTCGTTTCATTGGTCCCTTTGAAGTTTTGAGACAGATCAACCCGGTCTCTTATAAACTGAAATTGCCTAATTCTCTAAGAGTACCTAACTCCTTTCATGTTTCCCTCCTCAAACAAGTAGTGTTGAGCTCCTTTTTTAAGGACCCGGGTACCACTCCTGATCCGGTCTCTGAGGATGATGTTTTTGAGGTAAAACATATCTTGGCCTCTAAACGAGTAAGAGGTAGGATCTATTACCTGGTGGACTGGAGGGGTTTTGGTCCTGAGGAGAGGTCTTGGGAGCCTAAAGAGAACATCCAGGCCCCTCTTCTTCTTAAAAGATTTCACGCAGGCTTGAAAAAGAGGGGGAGTAAAGAGGGGGATACTGTTACACCCGGTCCCAGCGCTGCCTCTGCACTCCGTTCTGCTCACTCACCTGTTCCTCGGGCTGTCCCTCTGCGGCGGTCTGTGCGTGGGCTGGGGTCTCCTGTCCCATCTGCTCTCCGGCGTCCTGAGTCCTTCTCCACTTCCTGGCACGCTGCTGGCAGGCCTCCAGACAGTCGGCTTAGGACGCGAGGCCACGCCCACCGCCTCTCTTAAAGGGGCAGCGTGCATCTTTTGAAATAGCTAATTATCCAATGGCTGCGCACTCGGTACTATATCTGGTCACTCCACCATTAGGGGAGTGCCGGAGCAACGTGTTCTATCATTGCTACATCCGGTTCTGTTCCTGTTCTGTCTGCGCTGCGTCTGCAGTCTCTGTGCTTCGCTGATACTGTTTGTCTCCTCAGATCATTGCTAAACCGTATCTGGCTAATCTGGACAATCTCGGCTATTACTGGCGCAAGTGTCATCCCGTTCCGCCATCAGCCATCCGTACCCGTGGACCGTGACAAGGTCACTGAAGCCAGCCTTCTACCATCCGTTCTGGACCAGGACCTTACTCTTCTCCGTCAAGAACTTTCCACGGACTCTGTAAATACTTGTTACCCTTTTGGTCCCTCTGGGACAGCTGCCACGTGTCCGGGGTCTAACTGGAGGTGGCACCTGTGTCCTCCGGGTATTCCATTCTGGTCCTGTTCGAGGGGCCTTACTACGGGTACCCGGGGCTCACTAGTTACGCCCCTTCGGAGCCCCCCGGACCGCGGTCTCTAGGTTCCACATTAAAAAATAAATACGAATGTGAACTTCACCACCTCTGCCTCCGCTTCCATTCGTTACAGCGATCCTAATGTCAAGCAATCCAAGTTGTCATGTAGCACTAGCCTTAATGTTTAAATCTATGGAATAAAGTTGAATTTTTTTCGTGTCTGTTCACCTGCTTGCGGATGGAGTGTTTCTGTAATTTGGCAGCCGCCTGCACTTGTACTGGGTCGCTTGCCTGAGATAATGGCTGCTCCGGATGTGTGCTATTTATACACAGGTTGCAGACTGGCCCTAAAAGCATCTGAAATACTTCCATTCAGGGACTGGAAAACGGCATGAAGATGCAGAGCATAATTCTGTTCAGTTACATGGTAATAAATGCCCAACATGGCTCCTTATCACAAAACCGCTTCTCATTTATTTATTTGGTCTTTAACCAAATGTGAGTCACAAGAGCTGGAGACATGCACTCTACTTGCATCTTAATTGCTTTCATGTTGCCTAAAGAGAAACCTGAAGACAATCAGACGGGGAAAACAGCCATGCAGCGAATGAGCACAATGGTTACTATGGTAAAGGTCTCCTTCACCTTCTCCTTCTGATGAGCAACCCATACTGAAAAAACTCAGTCTACATAGTCAAATTTAACCAGTCTACTGCCAAAAAAAAGGTTTACACTTTTTTATGCATTGATTTAACTTTTGAACATGGATTTTTTGGGAAATATATATATTTCACATATATAATAGTTTTATTAAATGAGTTTATATGCACATTACGTGCACATGTGTAATTAGGCAACATGTCACTTTCTTCAATAAAGACGTTGGGGTCCAGATTCATCAAAACCGAGCATTGTACACACCAATATTGATGAGGGGGTGTGCTAGAGTCAGACGCTCCAGATTCATGAAGAGGTGCTCGCTAGAAATCTTACTCCAGTCAGGTACTGGAGTGAGATTTTTTGGGTAGGGAACACCACAGCTGGTCATGAATTAGATTAGCTGTGATGTGCAGCCCTAGAGCCACCCATTTTGGTGGACCCAAGAGAAATTGGTGTGAAGTTGCAAAATGTAGTAGTAACTTGAATTGGCGCCTAAATCTTGCAACTTATCAAAGCTTTTATGCTATAATTCTGGATTGAAAGCTTTTAAGAATAGGGCCCTTGGACTTCACCATTGGTGCCAAGATTTTTATTGCAGGTTTGGATCTCCAGACTACGTTATAACGGAGTGCAAAAAGGACAATAAAGTATTGTAGATTTTCAGTACTTTTTTATTACCTTACTGTTTGTTTACAAACACAAATTACCTAATGAACTGGTTATGCAATATGAGCCACGGACTGAGGGTATACAAGTATGACTTGCCAATAAAATCCAGTTTACATTGTGGGGTCAGATCCTAGACAGGTGTGCATTACTTGTTCCTCCTACCTTCATAGAAACAGAAAACATATAAAATATGAAGGTTTTCGGTCTTTCGGTTGTGTCTCGGTAAGGATATGGACATACTGCCCCCGTTTCCCGATCAAAGAAACAAGTTTATGGTTGTAAAATGTTATGTGATGCAATGTGAACCATGATGTATATAGTGACTTGTAATGTGTGTTAAAGGTGTTCGCAATACTGATAGTGTGTGTAGTTTGACAATAGGGAAAGTAAGAGTTAATGGTTGGGACTAGCCCAGAGTGGTAGGTGCCGAGTTGCAGGCAAAGTGACAATTTCCTGTCAGAGTTTCAGATAGAGCCTGGAGTGCATAGCAACTGAGCAGTACTGAATTCTGGGGTGTCACTGAGTGAGAGGAGACCGAAGTATAGGGATAGCAAGATCCGAAACAGAAGTGGCTAAGAGACAGTGACTTTCCGGACACCTAGCAGAGAGGCCTGGAGTTGATAGATTGCAAGGTAACAGACCTGGACAGGACTGAATACGAGAGGCAAATAGATTGTCCTGGGTGGGAGTTCCAAGGCGTCAGAGGACTTGAAGCCAAGTTCAACCATACTAGCATCCTAAGAGGAAAGAAGATATGGAACTGTGGGGTAGTAGTGAGACAGTGGGCATAGATAGCAATAGAGAAATGAAGGAAGGAAACTGTGTGGAAAATGCTTCAAGTTGAAAATTTAACGTTCATAAGGCTGTGTACCCACTATCCCTTGTATATATTCCATACCAAGTTCCCATTCAGTAAAAAGTTTATTTTTGAATAGTGATCTCATTGAACTATGAAACATCTGGTCCTGGCAAACCAACAACCTTGGTTACATGCGGCCTGCACAGGCATAACGCCATCACAGCACAAGTCCACGCATCCTGCCAAGACCCCAATTTTCATGTAGCATGCTGGTGCGCGACAGACGAGTGCCTCACCCATGGCTACAGCCCCGCGCCATGTTACATTTTCATTTTATTTTATTACCGATTTGCATATTTTACATAATCTGTTTTTGTGAGCACTGTATGTTTAAAATCACTCCCGTGCGATTTTCGTTTTTTCCTTCTCTTCTTCCAAGAGCCATAGCTTTTTTAATTTTTCCGTCAATATGGCCATATGAGGGCTTATTTTTTGAGGGACAAGTTGTACTTTTGATGGACACCACTGATTATACCATATAGTGTCCTGGAAAGCAAGAAAAAAATTTGAAGTGATGTGATATTAAAAAAAAAGTGCAATTCCACAAATGTTTTTTGTTATTTAGCAAGTTCACTATATGGTAAAACTGACCTAGTAATAGGATTCCCCACGTCAGTACGAGTATACACATACCAATCAAGTATAAGTTTACTTATTATTTAAGTGGTGAAAAAAAATCAGAAATTTGAAAAAAATTATTTTCTGCGCACCAAGCTGACATTTTTATTGATACCATTTTTGGGTAGATACAATGTTTTGATTGCCTGTTATTGCATGCTATTGCAATGTTGCTGTGACCAAAAAAAAAAGTAATTTTGGGGTTTTGATTTTTTTCTCGTTATGCAGTTTACTGATCGGATTAATTTACTTCTGTTTTGACAGATCGGACATTTCTGAAAGCAACGATACCAAATGTGTGTATTTTTTTTTATTTTTAATGAGGCAAAAGAGGTGTGATTTGAGCTTGTTTTTTATTTTTCTACTGTTTTTGAAAACTTTTTTTCTTTTTTTCACTTTTTCCTTTATTTAATAATTCCCTTAGGAGACATGAATCTCACGATCTCCTATCGCCATGAGCCGGTATTCACAATAGGATTGTGATGACTGGTACGGGGGTTTTCTGGAGACCTCTGCTGTCACGACAACCCATCGGCGCCCCACGATCACGTGACAGGGGTGCTTATGGGCAGGCCTTGTGACAACACTTCCGGACGGCGCGTGTTAAATGCCACTGTCAGTGACTGACAGCGGCATTTAACATTTTTCCAGCCGCAGGTTGATCTCAGATCCGCCAGCAGCTCTTAGAGGCATTTGATTAAATCAGCCATCTAGTTCAGGGAAAGATGCGGGCTCAGCGTCGGTGCCCTCTTCAAAGGCCGATGAAGTAAATATAAGTCATTGGTCATGAAGCGGTTTAACCTGTAATTTTAATTCTTATTTTATAAATCAATAGTATAAGTGAAAATACAAAATTTTCTAATATATCTTATCAGAGAAATCTGCTTCTTTCTCCTCCTCAAATAAAATTGTAGGTTTATTGTCAACTCGTTTCAGAGTCCACCAACTCCTTCTTCAAGACAACCATACATAAATAATACATAAATGTTTATTTATGGCATGGTGTCCTGAAGAAGGAGTCGGAGTACTCTGAAACGCGTTGGAAATAAACCTACAAATTTATTTCATCATTATTTGTGTTGTACTCTAGAGAGCACAGGAAGACTTCCAATCCTGTTACTTAAATCTGAGCGGGTCTACCTTTATTCATCAATCTTTTAAAAGTGGATAAGACCCTATTGCGCTCTTGCATTTCTTTACAGTCTCCTGTTCCTGGGCTGATATTTCACTTTGAATATTCTCAATTCACAGCTAAAATCTGTATTCAGTGAAGACAGATTTTTAAATTACTGAGATAGAATGTTATCAGTAGCAACTGTCATTTTCTATGTTGTGGGAGGAGGAAGAACGAGATAGAAGCAGAGCTCCTGCCTCCTCCCTCCATCTTACCAGTAGTAATTATCTCTTATCTCAGTAATGTAAAAATCTGTCTTCATAGAATTCAGATTTTACGTTTGAATTGAGAATTTTGAGATCAGACTTGATGGAGAAAGAAGCAGATTTCTCGGATAAGGTATATTACAAAGTTTAATACTTTCACTTGTCCTATTGTTTTAAGAAACAAAAATTAAAACAGTTACTCTTTAAATACTGAGACTTCAATATGTTTAGTCATTGCACGCTCAAATAATTCATAGTCTTTCATGATTGCTGTGTGCGTTAGGTCTCTTGGCCAAGAGTTTGAGTATTATTTAAGCTTAACTTGCAATCTCAGTGGAGGGCAAGTGAAAGATTCAGAAAGTGTCAATGCATTACAGTATGTGTACACATGAGGAATACCACTATTTGTCCGATGTATGGCTTGTATATTGCATTTTCTCATCCCTTTCAGGCTCTCTTTCTCATTTTCTATTGTCGCTTAGCTGGTTGATGTAGACTAGCTACTACGATGCCTACCATACACTGCATACAGACCCAGCAAGGAGGAACTTATACAGCAGTACTAAGCAGTGTAACTGTAAATCCAGCACTTGGGATACAGAAACGCTTACTAGAAAGCAAATCTGTTTCTGTCTCTACGTACTAGTGCTGCTCTCGCCTTTTTTTCCCTATTTTCTTCAGCCCTTTCCATACTTCAATGGGCAGCTATAGTCTGTGAGCTGGCAGTCCGTCATGTTCTGAACTAGATGTCTTTATGTTGTTTTTCAGTGTGAATGATGAGTTCATGAGGCAGTGGGACAGAAAGAAGTGGCTCATAAGTGGATAAAAAAAAAATAAGTCTCTGTAGAGTTTTGCTGTCAAGGTGTGCATGTGATAGTATTTGTTCCAGACTGTATAGGTGTGTTAAACATAAACAACCTCTTTTCTACATGACGAAGGTTCGTGGAAATAGGAGATGTGGACGTTGATTTATTATATAAACTGAAGGTTACAAGATTTGTATGGTTTAACAACTTTATTCCCACCTAAATTGTCCATCCAGTAGGACGTTAGAACCTATGAATTATTATCAAGTCTACATTACTGCCTTCCTATTGGAAGAACCGACAGAACAGCGGCAACATGCAGACAGAGCTTTGAGAATCCTAACACTCCTTGTTCTCGGTTTATTAAAATTGCTGGCATAATCATAGACCGTCTGTCCTTATTTTTCAGAAGATGGAAAACTACAACAAAAGAAAAAAAAAATATGTGGGGACATTTAAAAATGTCAGCTAAGATCCTAAGGCTGCTTTCACACATCAGTCTTTTGTGTCAGGCATAATCCGTCCTATGCCTGATAGGATGGATCCGGCGCTGATTTTAAAAAAACTGATGCAACTGATCAGGTTATTTGCCGGATCCGTCCTGGCCTTTTGAACCCGGAAAGTTAAAAATCCGGCCAAAAACGGATGCAACGCAATGACATCAGGCGCGATCAGGCGCTAATGAGAGAGAGAGAGAGAGAGAGGAGAGAGAGAGAGATTGGACTCCGGATCAGTTTTCTGACGGATTTGTCAAAATACTGGTCCGGCTCCATAGATTTACATTGTTTCCGGTCGCCTGAAGTGCCGATTCAGGCACTGTCAGGCGCCTCCGGAAAAAAAAAAAAAACGTTACAGAAACCGTCTTGTCCGGCCGCCGGAATGTACATTTCCGACGGATCCGGCCAAAAACGGATGCACCGCAGTGACATCAGGCGCGATCCGGCGCTAATGTAAGTCAATGCTAAAAAAACGCATCCGGTACCGGATCCGTTTTTTTTAGAAACTCGCCGGATCGCGCCTGATTCAAAAAGTCTGATGTGTGAAAGAGGCCTAAGGCTCTGATCACATCATGTCTATAGCCCCCTTTTAACAAACACAAAAGATGTACGGCTCTGGCAAAAATTAAGAGACCACTGCAAAATTTTCAGTTTGTCTGATTTTTCTCTTTATAGGTACCGTATATTTTGAGTAAAATTTAAATTGCTCTTTTATTCTATAAACTACTGACAACATGTCTCCGAATTTCCAAGCAATACATTTTTTTTTATTTTCAGAAAATGAGAAATGGTCAATAACAAAAAAATGCAGTGCTTGCAGACCTCAAATAATGCTAAGAAAACAAGTTCATAATCATTTAGAAACAACAATGCTAATGTTTTAACTCAGGAAGAGTTCAGAAATCAATGTTTTGTGGAATAACCATGATTTTTAATCACAGCTTTTCATGCCACTCCTGGTACAAAAATTTAAGGAGTTCTTCTTTGTTTGATGGCTTGTGAATATCCATTTTCCTCTTGATTGCATTCCAGAGGTTTTCAATGGGGTTCAGGTCTGGAGATTGGGCTGGCCATGACAGGGATTTGATGTGGTGGTCCTTCATCCACACATTGATTGATCTAGCTGGGTGGCATAGCACATTGTCCTGCTGGAAAAACCAGTCCTCAGAGTTGGGGAACATTGCCTGAGCAGAAGGAATCAACTGTTTTTCCAGGATAACCTTGTATGCGACTGAATTCATATGTCCTTTGCAAAGACTAACCTGCCCAATTCCAGCCTTGCTGAAGCATCACCAGATCATCACCGATCCTCCACCAAATTTCACAGTGGGTGCAAGACACTGCGGCTTGTACGCCTCTCCAGGTCTCCGTCTAACCATTAGATGACCAGGTGTAGGGCAAATCTGAAAATTAGACTCAGAGAAGATTACTTTACTCCAGTCCTCTATGGTCCAATCCTTATGGTCTTTGTCAAACTTCAGCCGGGCTCTCCTTTTGCTTCTCATTGATGAAAGGAATTTTTCTAGCTTCTCATGACTTAAGCCCTGCCTCTAGGAGCCTGTTATGAACTGTTCTTGCCGTGCACTTTCACCCCAGCTGCCATTTGCCATTCCTTTTGTAGGTCACTTGATGTCATCCTGCGGTTGCTGAGTGACATTCGAAGAAGATGACGGTTATCCCGGTTAGTGGAGAGTCTCTTTGCCCTCTGCCGGTCTGTAGCTTTGTTGTCCCCAATGTCTGCTGCTTGACCTTGTTGTAATGGACTGAAGTCTTAGAAATTTTAAGGATGGAGGCAACATGACGCTCACTGTATCCCTTTGTTAGTAAAGCCAGTATTGAGCCCTTTCTTTTCCTCACTCAAGACTTTCCTTTTCAACTGCTTTGGCATGGTTAAAAGTTATTTTTTCATTCCTATTACTTTTGGGATATTACTAGCACTTGTTTTGCCATCCAACTTGTCCTATTGCAAGTGGATTGTGAACACCACAGCAGTGTTTTATATACTTTCCTTCGTTAAACAAGATTTGGTTCAGGTGATCACCTAATCAGAAGCACATTAAGTAGAATGAGGTGCATTCTGGTTGGAATTCAATGACACTGCAATGTAATGGCTGACAGACATGTAGAAAAGCTGATTTTTTTTAAACTGTGCAGTGGTCTCTTAATTTTTGCCAGAGCTGTATATGTCAATCAGATACTGAGAAGTATAAGATAAGTAGCATGCTTCACCTATAGCGTCCACTTGTAGGAAAAAACATACAAAATATACAGTATTTCTGACTGTATATCATTGTATGAAATAGCGTAGTTTACTACACCACTCCATATGGGGACCAAAAGGACACTCAGGCTAATGTAACATACTGTAATCCTACGGACTTGGTTGGCGAATACATCAGCAACTTAGTCTAAGCCTTATTAATTTCCCCCAAATAATGTGACAACCTCTTCTTCATCTTTACAAATACCTGTATGCTCCTCCACACAATAAACACACTACCCAAAATGTATAATATGTTATAAGTCTGTAAACAAAAACACTTTTTTAAAGGGGTTGTCTCACGAGGGACATTTAGAACAGAGATCCTCTGATCCCCTAATCTGGCCAGCATCCAAACACCAATGGTAGGAGAGGTGACATCATGTTCGCCAACTCGCTCCACTAATTGTTAGTGGAATGCTGAACACAGCCAAGTTCCATACACATAGGTGGAACCCACATCTAGTATATCATATCATATGGCTATGCCATGAATGTCTCTTGACAATCCCATTAAGACCCCCATGTATATTAAGTGACTGACGACGGGGCTGGCCAACTATCTGATGTGTATGGGAGTCTCCTGTAGGGAAGAGGAGTCCGACAACAGCTTTCTGACCTCTTCCTGCTGAAAACACAAGCGATCATCCGAGAGCCATCTCATGTGAAAGGCCCGCTCTAGGCCCATGACGGTCTACAATCTCATGATATGACAGGTCACATGACAAAAATCACAAGACACATCTGCTGCTTCAGATGTGCAAATGGAAAAAGTAACAGGATTGCTTTCCTGTCAATTAACTTCTGTTCAAAAGTGATTGTTATAAGAGGAATGGAAAGTTACCCGAGCATGCAACGTTCCATAAACCACCATATCCCAATAAGAAAAATAGAGTGTCAATCTACACTCAGACATGCGAGCTAGAACTGGTTGCAGGTGAGCCATTGCTGTAGTTTGTAGGCTTCAGGTGAGCTTGAGCCACAGGTTGCAGGTGAGCCCATCGCTGTAGTTTGTTGGCTTCAGGCGAGCTTTAGCCACAGGTCGCAGGTGAGCTTTAGCTACAGGTTGCAGGTGAGCTATCCCCTTTAGGCTGGAGTCACCACACAACGTCTAAAAAAATCGGACCGTTTTAGTCGGTCGATTATCGGACCAAAATGTAAAGAACAGACATCCGTGTGGCATCCGATTTTCCTGGAAAGATGCGATTTAGTCGCATCTGACCATAGTTGTAACATCCGATTTACATCCGACTTGCGAGAATTTCTCGCAGGTTCGCAAAACTGACATATAGTGGATCCAAAAGAATAGTATTTAAATCACAAAAGAAAGGATATATACACATAGAACACATATATATATATATGCACATACACACACACATGTCATTGTGACATGTATATATATATATATATATTATAGTTCGTAGACTTCTACATACTGTAATAGCCGCTAATTCAATTGCCGGCTTTTGTGAAAGTACAGACCCGACATGAAATGAAACATGGTTTACATACAGTTAACCATGTCATTTCATGTATTTTTATATATGGTTTAAACTTACAATTACATGAGTGTGTGTGTGTGCAAAATTGCAGACATGTAGGAGTTAATTAAAGGTATAAATTCGTTGAAAAAAATGCGTGGGCTCCCGCTGTATTTTCTCCACCAGACAGACAAAGCTAGCGAGTGGGGGCAGATAATAATAGCCTAGGGAGGGTACATTTTTTTTGTGCCCCCCCCTGGTTACTAACATCTGCCCCCAGACACCCCAGAAAAGGCAAATCTCTAATTAGATTAGCCCTTTCTGGCACTTTGCCCATCTATTCCCATTGCCCTGTAGCGGTGGCAAATGGGTTAATAAGGGGTTAAAGCCACCTTGCAATTGAAAGGTGACTTTAAGTCAGGTTAATAATTGAGAGCTGTCAATTAGACAACTATCAATTATTAATCCTATTGTATGAAAGAAAAATCAAACACACACACTTTAATAAAAAAGAAGTTTAATGAAATAAACAAACAGTTTTTTACCATATTTTATTTTCCTGCTAAAACCATTTCCTGTAATAAAAATAAAATAAAAAAACAAAATTATTCTTACCTATCCGATGCACAGTCAGGTCCCCACGCTGTAATCCATCAGAAAGGGTTAACAGGTTACAGCTAGCAGGCAGCTGTTACCCCCTGAATGAATCAGTTCCTCTCCCGGCGAAAGGAGAGGAAGTGATTAATGAGTGGAGCTTAATTGATTTATTGCCACTTTCACTTCAGGTCAGGTCACCCTGACCTGACCTAAAGTGAAAGTGGGACGCAATCAATTAAGCTTCCCACAGTAATCACATCCTCTCCTGTCGCCGGGAGAGGAAGTTATTCATTCAGGAGCTTTCAGCTGAGCAGGCAGCATTACTTGCGCTGCTTGGCTAAAGCTAGTTAACCCTTTGCGAAGGATTACAGCGTGGGAAGTGACAGATCGCCGGATAGATTTTTTCTTTATTATAGGAGATCAAGGGCTTCGCAGGGATTAAGAGTTAAATAAAAGATGATCAAAAAAATGAGTTTTAATTTCATTAAAATTATTTATTCTTAAAGTGTGTGTTTTTTTTATTTACTTCAATAGGATTAATAATTGATAGTTGTCTAATTGTCATGTATAGTGTACAGTTCCTATAGCGTCTTGTGCTTGGGTGCGAGGAAAACACAGGAGACATAGGTTGAAATGAAATGACTTGTATTACTTCATACAAGCATGCTGAATAGTTCACACAGTTTGCAGGAACAGCGACAGGAGACACAGCAGGCCAGAGTAACTTCAAGCACTACAATAAATCTCCAAAGCAGGTTCAGGATCTCTTCTCTGTACCGTAATTCCTCTGCAAACATGGATTCACCAAACAGCAGGTTTCCAGAGTCCAAAAGTGTTCCAAGGTTCCTCAGTAGGGAATAGCTGGAGTACAAGTCCAAGGCTTCCAGGAGTCAGGTCACAGACTGACTGAGGCTTGATTCAGGAGCACTGATTGTTCAGCTGAGGCTGCTTAAGAAGCAAGAGGGAAGAATCAGGGCGGGAACATGAAAACTGGAAACTCCATATTAATGAGGGCAAGAGCTGCAGAAAGACAGAAAGCAAAATGGCCGACGGAAAACTGAGTTTCAAGGAACATGTCAACAGAGACAAAGAACCTTACATTACTCCCCCCTTAGGGACAACCTCCGGATGACCTCAGACCAGGCTTGTCAGGGTACCTCTGATGAAACTGGCGGAGCAGGCGAGGAGCATTTACATTATTGACTGGTTCCTATGAGTTGTCCTCCACTGGGTAGCCCTGCCATTTAATCAAATATTGCAACTGATTTCTGTACAACCTGGAATCTAGAATCCTTTCCACCATAAATTCTTCCTGACCATCGACCAGCACTGGGTCAGGGCAAGGAGAAGAACGTCCAGGAAACGTATTGGGTGTTGCAGCCTTTAGTAGGGATACATGAAAGACAGGGTGGATTCTCATAGTTCTGGGCAGTTGAAGACGACAAGCAACAGCACTTATAATCTTATTGATCTTATAAGGTCCAATGTACTTATGTCCCAATTTAGACGATGGAATCTTTAATTTAAGATTTCTGGTTGACAGCCAGACCAAATCTCCTACCTTGAAAGCTGGTGCAGGTTTACGAAATTTATCTGCTGCTTTCTTGTACCTTTCCTGAGCCAATTCTAGATTTTCCTTTAGAAGATCCATATTCTTTTGTAAAGAAGTGATTCTTTCAGCCACTGCCGGCAAGGGCGTATCTATGGGAAATCGAGGAAGAATGTTAGGATGATAACCTAGATTGGAGTAAAAAGGAGACTGCTTAGTGGAGGCGCTCTGAGAGTTGTTATAAGAGAACTCAGCCAGTGGAAGTAGATCCACCCAATCATCCTGTAGGTGGCAGATAAAACAGCGGAGATACTGCTCCAGGGTCTGATTGGTTCGTTCTTTGTCCATTAGTCTGGGGAAAGCAGGTTTTTGTCAAGTAAGAAGCAAAACGAAGTGAGAAAAAGATTTTCTTTAAGCGAAACACATTCTTAATCATCAAGTCTGATGTCTGTTTTGCAGTGGGTAAGCCGACACAAGGGATAAAATGAGCTGCCTTTGTTACACGGTCAACCACCACTAGAATGGTGTTCTTCCCTTGAGAGGTTGGTAACTCCACAATGAAGTCCATAGAAATGGATCCCCACGGGCGGGACGGGGTGGGAAGAGGTTGCAACAGACCAGTTGGTGAGGAGCGAGGTGTTTTGCATCTTGCACAGACTTCACATGAAGTGACATAGTTTAAGACATCTTTCCTGTAAGTGGGCCACCAAAAGAAACGAGAAAGAAATTCTTGTGTCTTTAGAATTCCCCTATGCCCGGCTATCTTGGAATCGTGGATGAGTTGCAATACTCTCAATCTGACTGTTTCAGGTATATACAGACGTTGTCCCTGAATCCACACACCATTCTTAAAGACAAGACTTACGTCCCTTGGGGGTTGAGCCAACAAAGAATCCGCATGGTATGCTTCCTTGATGTCCTTAAGTAGGTCTTGATTATGAATCACTCCCAGGAATCTAGAGTCAGGAAGAATAGTCTTAGGAGGAGTAAGTGGACGTGTCTCTGCTGAATGAATCCTAGAGAGTGCATCAGCCTTTCCATTGCGCAATCCTGGTCTATAAGAAATGACAAAATTAAATTGGTTTAGGAAAAGATTCCAGCGAGCCTGGCGAGGAGTCAGGCACTTAGCCGACCTGATAAATTCAAGGTTACGATGGTCTGTCAGGACGACTATTTGCTGTGCAGCTCCCTGAAGAAGGTGTCTCCATTCCTTGAAGGCGGCAATAATGGCCAACAATTCTCTATTGCCCACATCGTAGTTCCTCTCAGCCAAAGACAACTGCTGGGAAAAGAAGGCACAGGGATGCAAGACATTCTTCTCACCTGTTCTCTGAGACAGTATAGCTCCAACGGGACAGTCTGAAGCATCCACCTCTATTATGAAGGCAAGCTCGGGGTTGGGATGTACTAAGATAGGTGCGGTGGTAAATTTATCCTTTAAACAGGAAAATGCTTCCTGAGCTTGCGGGGTCCAGGAGAACCTAGACTGTTTCCGGGTAAGTTGGGTGATAGGTGACACTACCTCAGAAAAATTCTTAATGAAACGTCTATAGAAGTTGGCAAACCCGATGAAACGCTGCACCTCCTTCACATTTCTAGGAATTGGCCAATCCTTTATGGCTTGGGTCTTGCTTCCATCCATACTAATCCCTTGCGTAGATAGTACATACCCAAAAATTGAATTTCGGTCCTATGGAATTCACATTTTTCAAGCTTGATGTAGAGATGGTTTTGTCTTAGGCGTTCTAAGACCATTCTCACATGTCCATGATGTTCCTCTGTGGAGTTAGAAAAAATTAAAATATCATCCAGATAAATCACCACAAATGTATCTAGGAGATCCCTGAAGATATCATTCACGAAGTGTTGGAAAGTGGCTGGGGCGGTACTCAGACCAAAAGGCATAACTAGATATTCAAAGTGTCCATAGCGTGACCTGAAAGCAGTCTTCCATTCATCCCCAGGTCTAATACGGACCAAGTTATAGGCCCCACGGAGATCCAGTTTAGAGAAAATTTTGGCATGCCGCACTCTCTCCAACGACTCAGGGATTAAAGGCAATGGATAACGGTTTCTAATAGTAACCTTATTGAGTTCCCTATAGTCTATGCAGGGTCTCAGAGATCCATCTTTCTTCTTCACAAAGAAGATGGGTGCACCTGCGGGAGATGAAGAGGGGCGTATGAAGCCCTTGGCTAAATTTTCGTCTATATAATCCTTCAAAGCTTTTAGCTCGGGCCCCGCTAGGGGGTAGATCTTACCAAAAGGTATCTCGGCTCCGGGCAATAATTCAATTGGACAATCATATGGACGGTGAGGAGGAAGCTGATCAGCGTTCTTCTTGTCACATAAATCCACATAGTCCTGGTATACAGCTGGTAGTTCAGGGACTGACATGGTTCCTTTAGGAACAGAGCAAGCTGAAATTCCTTGACTCATCTGTTTCTCCGGAAAGTGTAATTCCTTGGTCTCCCAGTTAATCGTAGGATTCTGCGCCTGCAGCCATGGTAGCCCTAGAATGATGGGAAAGTGGGGAGAAGAGATAAGAAAAAAAGACATTTTCTCCTGATGATCTTTACCCATAAGGACCCTCAAAGGCTCTGTTTCTTGATCCACTGGTCCAGAAGTCAGTAGAGAGCCATCCACAGTCTCCATCTGTACTGGAGTAGCCTTCTTCACTGAACGTATCCCCTGTTTCAGAGCAAAGGAGATATCCATAAAATTTCCACTTGCTCCTGAGGTCGATCATAGCAGAGCTAGACACCCAGACTGAGTCAACCCAGAGTTTGATGGAAAGGAAGCAATGAGAATTGTTTCTTTTACAACTCAGCTGGGACACCGCTGAGGAAACTTGAAAAATTGCAGCGTTTATACCGTCATCGTCCCCAGAACTAACAGAGTTTAAGACAGAGAAATCAAGATCTCTTGCAGCAGATCTCTCTGGAGCCTGAGGCTCGGACATGACAGAGCTCCTCTCGCAACACTCACAGTGAATGACTGCTGCAGTAGTCTTACGAGAACGGCTGGGGCAGTTTATAATGAAGTGCCCTGACTTACCACAGTAGAAACATAGATTTTCCTTTATACGATGTTCTTTGCGTGCATCACTAACCCGTCTTTGTAAAGAGTCCACCTGCATGGGTTCAGGTTCTGGTTCCCTTGTGATCCTACTCAAAGGTTCCTTAGCTGAGGAGGGAGGTAGTAAAAGGTTAGTGCGATTATTTTCGAACCATCTCTCTTGTCTGCGTTCAGTCAGACGAGCATCAATACGGATACAATAGTTAATAAAGTCACCTAACGCAGTGGGAGGGTCGGCACGAGCAAGTTCATCCTTAATCAGTGGAGACAACCCTTTCCGAAAAATAGATTTTTTAGCGGAAGTGTCCCAAGTGGTATCAAGAGCCCATCTCCTGAAATCCAGGGCATATTCGGCTACTGAACGCTTACCTTGGCGCAAAGTTAACATGGCTGCTTCAGCTGTTGCACCTCGATTGGGGTCATCAAACACCTGCCCCATGGCTGAAATAAAAGCATCAAGGTGATTCAAACAATCATCCTCAGTCTCAATCAGAGGGTTTGCCCACATCAAAGCCTTATTGGTAAGCAACATGATTATAGTAAGCACTTTGGATCGTTCAGTGGGAAATTGTGAAGCATGTGCAGAGAAAAATAAATTGCATTGATTAATAAATCCCCTGAATTTCTCACGTTCACCGCCAAAACGAAAAGGAGGTAATTTGGGGATCCCAGAACTTGGGGTTATGGCAGAGCCTGGGCTCGTTCCTCTAGAGCCTCAATCCTGGCTCGCAATTCCTGGGTAGTCTGTCCAAACACTTGCAAATTATGATTAGTGAGGTCCTGTAGGCTTGCAAAAACGGGTTTTTAAAGTCTGTACATCTGAAAGGATTGTATCAGTCACTCCGCAAAGTTCCTTTATGCGGGCCTCCATCTTCCAGATCTTTTAAGGCAGAGGTGCTGGAAGGAGAAGAGGAAAGGAAAAAAAAAAAAAAAACAATAGTGTTTACCTGTGGTAACACTCCAGAGTAAAATTTTAAGGGAATGCGCTCACCTGGAATGGTTATGAGAAGTCACAACCACTGTCATCACATAAGGTATTAAACGGACATCTGATATCCACAGTCACAGCAGACACGGCTTTCCCAGACCCAGCAGACACTAAACATTGGCTCCTGAATCTTGTCATGTATAGTGTACAGTTCCTATAGCGTCTTGTGCTTGGGTGCGAGGAAAACACAGGAGACATAGGTTGAAATGAAATACTTGTATTACTTCATACAAGCATGCTGAAAAGTTCACACAGTTTGCAGGAACAGCGACAGGAGACACAGCAGGCCAGAGTAACTTCAAGCACTACAATAAATCTCCAAAGCAGGTTCAGGATCTCTTCTCTGTACCGTAATTCCTCTGCAAACATGGATTCACCAAACAGCAGGTTTCCAGAGTCCAAAAGTGTTCCAAGGTTCCTCAGTAGGGAATAGCTGGAGTACAAGTCCAAGGCTTCCAGGAGTCAGGTCACAGACTGACTGAGGCTTGATTCAGGAGCACTGATTGTTCAGCTGAGGCTGCTTAAGAAGCAAGAGGGAAGAATCAGGGCGGGAACATGAAAACTGGAAGCTCCATATTAACTGAGGGCAAGAGCTGCAGAAAGACAGAAAGCAAAATGGCCGACGGAAAACTGAGTTTCAAGGAACATGTCAACAGAGACAAAGAACCTTACACTAATTGACAGCTCTCAATTATTAACCTGGCTTAAAGTCACCTTTCAATTGTAATCCTTCACAAAGGGTTAACTAGCTTTCAGCCAAGCAGCGCAAGTAATGCTGCCTGCTCAGCTGAAAGCTCCTGAATGAATAACTTCCTCTCCCGGCGACAGGAGAGGATGTGATTACTGTGGGAAGCTTAATTGATTGCGTCCCACTTTCACTTTAGGTCAGGTCAGGGTGACCTGACCTGAAGTGAAAGTGGCAATAAATCAATTAAGCTCCACTCATTAATCACTTCCTCTCCTTTCGCCGGGAGAGGAACTGATTCATTCAGGGGGTAACAGCTCAGCAGGCAGCATTAGCTGCCTGCTAGCTGTAACCTGTTAACCCTTTCTGATGGATTACAGCGTGGGACCTGACTGTGCATCGGAGAGGTAAGAATAATTTTGGTTTTTTATTACAGAAAATGGTTTTAGCAGGAAAATAAAATATGGTAAAAAACCGTTTGATTATTTCATTACACTTTTTTATTAAAGTGTGTGTAACATAGTAACATAGTTATTAAGGTTGAAGGAAGACTTTAAGTCCATCTAGTTCAACCCATATCCTATCCTAACCTGCCCTAACATGTTGATCCAGAGGAAGGCAAAAAAAACCCAAGTGGCAAACAGTAAGCTTCACATTGGGGAAAAAAATTCCTTCCCGACTCCACATACGGCAATCAGACTAGCTCCCTGGATCAACGCAGTATCTAGGAAACTAGTGAATATAGCCTGTAATATTATACTTTTCAAGAAAGGCATCCAGTCCCTTCTTAAATTTTAGTAAGGATTCGCTCATTACAACATTAGACGGCAGAGAGTTCCATAGTCTCACTGCTCTTACAGTAAAGAATCTGCGTCTGTGATTATGGCTAAACCTTCTTTCCTCCAGACGTAGAGGATGCCCCCTTGTCCCCGTCACAGGTCTAAGAGTAAAAAGATCATTAGAAAGGTCTTTGTACTGTCCCCTCATATATTTATACATTGTAATAAGATCACCCCTAAGCCTTCGTTTTTCCAAACTAAATAACCCTAAGTGTAATAACCTGTCTTGGTATTGCAGACCCCCCAGTTCTCTAATAACCTTGGTCGCTCTTCTCTGCACACGCTCCAGTACAGCTATATCTTTCTTATACACCGGAGACCAGAACTGCACACAGTATTCTAAGTGTGGTCGCACCAGTGACTAGTATAGAGGTAAAATTATGTTCTCCTCATGAGCATCTATGCCTCTTTTAATGCATCCCATTATTTTATTTGCCTTGGCAGCAGCTGCCTGGCATTGGCCACTAAATGTGAGTTTGTCGTCCACCGATACACCCAGGTCTTTTTCAGTGACAGTTTTGCCCAGTGTTTTACAATTAAGCACATAATTATACATCTTATTTGTTCTACCCAAGTGCATGACCTTACATTTATCCCCATTAAAGCTCATTTGCCATTTATCAGCCCAAGCTTCTAGTTTACATAAATCCTCCTGTAATATAAAATTATCCTCCTCTGTATTTATCCTCCTCTGTGTTTGATTTTTCTTTCATACAATAGGATTAATAATTGATAGTTGTCTAATTGACAGCTCTCAATTATTAACCTGGCTTAAAGTCACCTTTCAATTGCAAGGTGGCTTTAACCCCTTATTAACCCATTCGTCACCGCTACAGGGCAATGGGAATAGACGGGCAAAGTGCCAGAAAGGGCTAATCTAATTAGAGATTTGCCTTTTCTGGGGTGTCTGGGGGCAGATGTTAGTAGCCAGGGGGGCACAAAAAAAAATGTACCCTCCCTAGGCTATTATTATCTGCCCCCACTCGCTGGCTTTGTCTGTCTGGTGGAGAAAATACAGCGGGAGCCCATGCATTTTTTTTTCAACGAATTTATACCTTTAATTAACTCCTACATGTCTGCAATTTTGCACACATACACTCATGTAATTGTAAGTTTAAACCATATATAAAAATACATGAAATGACATGGTTAACTGTATGTAAACCATGTGTCATTTCATGTCGGGTTCTGTATTTTCACAAAAGCCGGCAATTGAATTAGCGGCTATTACAGTATGTAGAAGTGTATGAACTATAAATATATGTATATATATGTCACAATGACATGTATATATATATATATATATATATATACATATATATATGTGATATATAATATATATATATATTTAAACATATATATATACACATATATATATATATAATTATTAATATATGTATTTATATATATATATACACAAAATATATGATTGTATTAAGTATATATATATATATAATATATATATATATATATTATATAATTATATATATATATATATATATATATATATATATAATATATATATATATATATATTAAAGCTGTCAGTGTGCTTTTACAGTATAGCCGGGGATGAATTGCCGGCTTTTCTAAAGGACACCGGTGCGATTTAATCGCAAGTCACACGTGCGGTCCGTTTGTAATCCGATTTTTCATCGCTCCCATAGACTTGCATTGGCGACTCTCGGCCGACATACGAGTACAATCGCAGCATGCTGCGATTTCACTCGCACGTACAACACGTCCGATAAAAGATTGGATGATGCGAGCTGACCCATAGATTAACAGGGGGACGAGCGCAATGCGATTTTTTATCGCCTCGCGCTCGTCCGTATTAAACGGTAGTGTGACCCCGGCCTTAGTTTGTAGTTTGCAGGCGAGCTTTAGCCACAGGTCGCAGGTGGCTTAGTCACAGGTCGCAGGTGAGCTTTAGCCACAGGTTGCAGGTGAGCGATCGCTGTAGTTTGCAGGCGAGCTTTAGCCACAGGTTGCACGTGAGCTATCGCTGTAGTTTGTAGGCTGCAGGTGAGCTTTAGCCACAGGTTGCAGGTGAGCAATTGCTGTAGTTGGCAGGCTGCAGGTGAGCTTTAGCCACTAGTCGCAGGTGAGCTATTGCTGTAGTTTGCAGGCGATCTTTAGCCACAGGTCGCAGGTTGCAAGTGAGCTTTAGCCACAGGTCACAGGTGAGCTATTGCTGTAGTTGGCAGGCTGCAGGTGAGCTTTAGCCACAGATGAGCTATTGCTGTAGTTTGTAGGCTTCAGGTGACTTTAGCCACTGGTCGCAAGTGAGCTATTGCTGTAGTTTGCAGGCGAGCTTTAGCCACAGGTCGCAGGTGAGCTTTAGCCACTGGTCGCAGGTGAGCTTTAGCCACTGGTCGCAGGTAAGCTATTGCTGTAGTTTGCAGGCTGCAGGCGAGCTTTAGCCACAGGTTGCAGGTGAGCTATTGCTGTAGTTTGCAGGATGCAGGCGAGCTTTAGCCAAAGGTTGCAGGTGAGCTATTGCTGTAGTTTGCAGGCGAGCTTTAGCCACAGGTTGCAGGTGAGCTATTGCTGTAGTTTGCAGGCTGCAGGTGAGCTTTAGCCACAGGTGAGCTATGTGCTGCAGTCCAGCTGACTAGTTGGTTAATAGATAATGAGCCTTTGATGCACTACATTATATTGATATTTGTCACTTCCACAGAATCGAGTAGGTATAAATAACAATCAGAGAAGCAATGTTATATGCTCCAAATATTCAAAGTAAAATTGTAAAGCTGAGACATGAACAATAAACATACAAAAGTAATGCTAGAAAATCAATGCAACCACCACGTGCATAATTATGCATATACCCATTTTATATACATAACACATATATACACACATTATATATATATATATATATATATATATATATATATATAAGAGAAAGAAAGAAAGAAAGGAAGGAAGAAAGAAGGAAAGGAAGAAAGAAGGAAAGGAAGAAAGTATAGACCCCCAGGGCAGCGGGCGGTGATGTCTTACCATCTTGAGTTTGTGCTGCTGTAGGATGCTGTCTAGGTTCTGCCTCTTCTTGTAGTTGAAATAAAAGTTCTTGCACTGGGACACTGTTTTGGAGCCCACCATTCTCGCAATGGCAGACCAATTACGGCCATATTCAAACAAACCTGAGGGGGGGGGGAAACAGAGAATCGCACAGTTAATCATTGAATACGACAAAACAGTGTGAAATGAAGGATTACTACGTCATTGTCAAATCCCAGACCTTGGAAGCAAGCCTGCTGATAGAGAGTGAATGCTGACCCCTGTGTCACTGGAGTACCAGCTCAATCAGTCACTAGCTTGACAAGTTCAGGGTAAATGTAGGACACAGATCAGGCGCTATTAACCCCTCATATCCCCATGTGACTGCTGCTCTTTCATTGACAGTAACTTTGAATTCTCATAGTTTTTTGCTGTTTTCCAACAGTAGCCTTTATTTTCCTATTGATATTGAAGCCTTTGTGCATTTCTGGATGTACTCCATACAGAGGCTAATGCTATGGCTATTCCAAATGGTCACGGGGCAGTAGAGAGTAACAAGTCATCACCCTCTTACTTTTAAGAGTAAAAGATTATAACATGGGAATAAAAAAAAAAATAAAAACACAGAAGTATTTATTTTCAAAGAATAACATTGTTTAAAGGGAATCTGTCACCAGGTTTTTGCCACCGAATCTGAGAACAGCATAATGTAGAGACAGAGACCCGGATTCCAGTGAGTTGTCAGCTATTGGGCTGCTTGCTACAGTTTTTATAAAATCACTGTTATCAGCAGGAGATCACAAAAGGTCTAGAAAACCAGCGGCCATGTAGTCCTCCATATTCATGAGCTCTGTATAACCCCGCCCCATCACTCATTGGCAGCTTTCTGCATATGCACAGTGTACACAGAAAGCTGCCATTCAGTGGTGTGGGCGGGGTTATAGAGGGCTTAGCATTAGAGAACTAACAGATCTGCTGAAAAAAACTGATTTTACAAAAAAAAAAATGCAACAAACAGCCCAGTAAGTGATACAAAACCGGAAACAGGATCACTGTCCCTACATCATGCTGTTCTCAGATGGGGAAACAAATATCTGCCGACAGATTCAATTTAAGGAATTAAATATATGCTTCAGAGTGGAGTTCTCCTGGAGTCACACCTACAACCCATGAGCAAATGCGGCAGCCCTCAGGGAGGGTAAGGTTAATACAAGATAACCAATCTGGCATCAAAAGGCCAGAAGAGTATCATCAGCTATGATATACTCTTACACGCCCAATAAAAAGATTATTTCAGAGTATATCCCATATCATAGAACCCCAAACTTCACTTTTGAGTTTGTCACACAAAATACATAAAAGGTGCAGGATCAGACAGCAAGATCTGGAGAGATGAAGCGTCTCAAGAAATGCCAGCAATTAGTATGATAAAATCTGGGCACAATACAAAGATGGCTATATAAATGACTGATTGCCTTACTGACTCATTATGTGATACCATTACCGTTATGCAAAAGGAAATAACTATAGTACACCGCATTTACTGTAAATAGTGCTGACAAATACAAACATTAACATAGTAGAAGAGATCATAAAATGTAAATATAAGGTATTTTTTGTAAATTATTATAATTAAGTACTCTACAGCTTTATTTTCAGTGACAATATGGCCGCTGCGGTGATCACTAAGTATTGTATGCTGTGTGCACAATTATTAGGCAAGTGAGTACTTTCACCATCTTATTTTATACACATTTTATATCTCCAAGCTGTATAAACCTGAATGCTTATTGGATGAAGCAGATCAGGTGATGTGTGTTTGTGTAATGGGGGGGGCCTAAGGATACATCATACTATATCAAGGTGTGCAGAATTATTAGACAGATGGCTCTGAAACTCGAGACATACAAGAAGCGAAACGTACGTTGGGGCATATTTGTGTGACATCCTGCATTTAGGTGAGGTTTTTTGTTCCTGATCTTGCCATAGTATATGACCATGTATGGTTAGTGAGGCTATGTATGGACACATTGGCCTGAGATGGTGGGCACAGTACTGCGGTCTTTTATTATGGCAGAGACCTGTTATTCAGGATATATGACTTTAACAATACTTTGGTACTTTATATGCTCTCACCTATTTGTGATCTATTAACATTACAATGTGTATACCATGTTAAGGTGATGTGGGTGTCCACAACTTTTTGGTGTCTTTTTTAAACACACATCTAGATATACGTTTTTATGCTATGTTTTTGTCAGCAATATTTGTTCAATAAAACCTTTTGATAATTTGTTTATAAAACTCCAGTCTTTTTCTCCTGTTCTTACTCATACTATAGCCTGGGAATCAGAGGTCTGCTACAAAGCTTGAGTGTCTGCTAGTCAGCGGAG
>JARQOD010000001.1:807425118-807610555 GCA_033576555.1 Oophaga sylvatica
GGGAGATTTCCTGAGAAACAGACATCAAGTCTGAGATTCTTTTACACAGAGGCAAGGAACTACACTTCCAAACCAAATTGCTTCCTCTGATCAAAGAATCTTTCTTAGACCTTTTGGACCCAGTGGTCAGTGATGAATGTTGGGGTCTGCATCAATCCAATATTTACGGGAGAAATATTTTTGGCGTCATAGGGAAGGTAAGTACATAATGCCACTCACATCAACGTAAGGCCAGAAAACCCCTGGAACTTAATATTGATCCGATGGATGGTGCTAATAATGCCATGTTTCATTTCTACAGACAGATAAAACTGCTATAAGAAACAAGAACAATATCTACCACCTGGAACCTCCAGGAGCAAAGATATCCCAAAAGTTAGGGATTTCATTAAATTGTAACACACCTAGCATATCCCACAACCAGCCCTTAATTGAGCTAACCAAGTGGAGGTATGAGGGCGTAACCTTGAGCTAATAAAAATCAGAGTTTGGGGGTCTGTCATTTGTCATTCTGGAAGACAGTTTGCTGTGAGGGCATTCCATTTTCCTAATCAGAGTGCTTCCCTCCATAAAGATAAGAGCCAATCCTGCAGTATCAGGCTTAGTAATTCTCTTTTGTTATTCCTTTTTATTTTATGTAATTGTATAGATCGTATTGTTTTGTTCTCATTTTGTAACATCTTTGTAAATTTTTTTTTATAAACACTGCCTACCTTTCCAAATTAAATAGATCAAATTTAATATCTCTTTCCCTTTCTTTGTAAGCCACACCCTTGAAGCCATACGATACCTGTAATGGGTGTCTAGTCAGCCTCTATAAATTATTGTTGGTGGCATCTAGTAGTGATTCCTTTTCTTTGTTATTGCGGAGCTGCCAGTAACCGTACCAAGGTATATATATATTTTCATACATTGGAATCAGAGGTGTTTATAGCATACGCTCACTGTGAGTTCCCCCAATAACCGGCCTAATAGTGGAAGCAGCCGCGGTCTCATACATCAGGGGTCGACAAAGTTGTTCAGAATCTAGGAGCCAGCCAAAAAATTTAGGAGCCAGAATGCCTGCCCATCATCATCATTGCCTCCCATCATCATCAATGCCTGCCCATTATCATCATCGTCTCCCCATCATCATCAATGCCTGCCCATCATCATCATTGTCTCCTCCTCATCATCATCATGGCCTCCACATCATCATCATGGCCTCCCCATTATCATCAATGCCTGCCCATCATCATCATCGCCTCCCCATCATCAATGCCTGCCCATTGTCATCAATGCCTGCCCATCATCATCATTGCCTCCCATCATCATCATTTCCTCCCCATCATCATCATTGCCTCCCCATTATCATCAATGCCTGCCCATCATCATCATCACGTTCCCCATCATCATCAATGCCTGCCCATTATCATCAATGCCTGCCCATCATCATCATCGCCTCCCCATCATCATCAATGCCTGCCATTATTATCATCACCTCCCCATCATCATCAATGCCTGCCCATTATCATCATCGCCTCCCCATCATTATCAATGCCTGCCCATTATCATCAATGCCTGCCCATCATCACACAGACAGCACCGCAGGACACAAGCACTCTCTCACATACATACACACACACAAAGCACCGCACTACATACACACACACTGATACACACAGACACACACACACAGACACATCACATCTCACCTGTCCGGCGTCCGCGCGCTCTCTGCCACAGCCGGCCGCTGAATGATGACGTCATTCAGCGGCGCTGCTGTGAGAGGAAGCGCCGGCGCCCCCTGGAGCCCGGAGCTGCGGTAGCGGAAGCACGGGGAGAGGTAAGTATTGTGCCAGCTGCTGCCGGGGCCCTGAGCAAGCGGGGGGTCGGGGGGGGCCCAGTGGCGGCGCTGACACCGCTCTCCTCCGCTAACGGGCGCCGGGGTGCCTGACGGCGAGTGGGCCCCCCGCCTGCTCAGGGCCCGGCACTCGCCCGGTGCCGACGCCGGCCCTGCCTCCCATAACAAACATGCCGCTAGTGGCTAGCGGCAGTAAACAGAATTATGGTGGCAGACAATCAGCGCGGCGCAGCGGAGGCAATCCAGACGGCGCAGAAGTAAAAATTATTTTTTTTCCCTCTAATTCCCCGGGCGCCAGGCACCCGGGTTTGTCGAACCCTGTCATACATCACTTGTCAGTCAATTGCGCAATTGTGTTCCCTAAACAGACTAGTGGCAGCTATGAGATCTGCGTGATGTCCCCGGTGTCATCTGTGACAAAGTGGTAACAGCTCTTATCTGTGACACAGAGGATAGATGGATACATGAAAATGATTTGCATGTGTTGTAATATGTGTGTTAGGGCTCGCTCACACGAGCGTATAAATAGGGACGGATGCAAGCCAATAAAAAAAGGGATTGTACTTGGACCAATTCATTGACAGTGCAGATTTACTGGGGGGTTTTCGGTGTGAGCAAAAATTCGGTTCAGTGTGAGGGAGAAAAAAAAAATTGGCTGCCATACGGATCTTCAGAGTGGCATCAGATTTTTAGGGATACATTACAATTCTTTAAGATGGGAAACTGTAAATCGTCCTGTAAGGACTGTTTCACACATCAGGTTTTTTCAATCAGGCGAGTTCCGGCATGTTTTCTGAAAACCCGATCCGGTAAAAAATAAAACCAGATCCGTTTTTTTTTTTACCATAGACTAACATCAGTGCCGGATCGTGCCGCATTTGCATGCGGCGTCTGGTCTCAATCCGGCGTCTGGAAAAAAGTCTCATGTAATGTTTTTTGTCTCCGGCGAAAAGGCCGGATGCTTCCGGCTTTATTTTACAATGAAAGTCTATGAGCGCCGCAATGCGCCAGATCCGGTTTTTGACGGATCCAACGTCCGGATCCAGTTTTTTTTTTTTGTCTGGTTTTGGCTTTGTAGCCCAGCCCACAGTGCATATATAGGTACATACAGGAACAGTGTATATATAGGTTTTCAGTAGCCAATCATGTTTTGAACCCCAAAAAGGGCGTTTTTAAATACCGGAATCCGGCGCAATCCGTCAAAAATGGATACACCGGATGAGACGGATACGTTTTCCGCCGGATCCGTTAGAATAATCCGTCCAAAAACCGGATCCGTTGTATCCGGTTTTACATTTCAAAAACCGGATCCGGCGATCAGGCGAGACGCCGCATCGCGCCTGACGCTGAAAAACTGATGTGTGAAAAAGGCCTAAAAGATTCATCGCTGCTGAGTAAAAAAAAAAGATTGTATACGGATGACAAGTGAGAAAAAAAATCGTCCCACTTTTATGGCGGAGAATGGGACTGATTTTTTACAAGTTTGTGTCACCCCAGCCTTAGAGCAACATGTGGAACAACGGTGTATAAAACATCAACAGATCATTTTTCAAGTAAATAACATAAGCGGAGACCCAAAGTACACACATTTTTTAAAATTTTTATTGTTATTCACGGTACATTCTGAGCATTTTACTTCATGCTGGTGGAGAATAAAAAGAACAGACTGCTTGCCACAAGAAAAGCTTTGTTCAAGGAAAAACTCCACTATAATGGTTACGGACTTGTGTGATTATGGGTTACACAGGATCGCCTTACCTCCGGCCAGTTACTGCGTTCTGCTCTTAGCACACACGACTTGTGGAAATCAAACCCCACCATCTATCAGCACTAAACCGCATGCTTTATTTACCAGTACACAACAAACAAAGGGGAGGATCTTCACGTTTCACCTAGGGAGATTGTGAGCTTGTAAGAAAAGAAGAAATCGGAAACTTCAGCTTCATATTCTCCCTTTCGATTTCAGAAAACAATCTCAACAAAATTACCGATAACCGAAATCCCATATGTGGTAGTCAGACTATGTGAAGCCCCAACGAAAGTGAACAGTTTGATATTGCAAACCAGAATCTGCAGGACCAGATGCCCTATTGTCCTGGGCCGCACTCTGGGATTAGTAATGAACACATAATAGTGGTATCATCATGCTACGTAAAAGAGCAAGTTAGAAATGCAATTTTTATGACATATACGGCAGTCACTTGAAAAGCAATCATTTCCCTAAGTGTGGAAGTTACGATGAGGACACTGCCGAACCCTCAGTTTTATTTTGGATTCAATTACCGGTATATTCATGAAAGAAATGGCTAGACTAGCCTGCTCCAGCTATTCACTACATTTCAACTGTAATTCAGTTAGAAGGCACTATAAGAAATCTTTTGAGCTGATGAGCCTAAAAAGACGACATCTATGTGGACTGTAAGGAAACGATGCTGAAAGCTCAATTACAGTAACTTAACAAGGGCCTCAATAGATCTAACAAGTAGGGAGGTTTGGTGAACGTGCAGAATAAGACAAACGGACTCCAGTGAAAGCTGCCATACCAGCAGAGAAGTCAATATCATGACCAGCATTTTATTACCAGGCCACTTGATCCGTATGTATGTATGAATGATATATATTTTATTTATTTATATGTAGGCTTTACATTTTCATAACTGCAGGTGTATTGGTATTACTCCGCTATCTCAGGTTTTTTGTCCTTACTAAACTTCAAGAAATCCCGTCTCCACTATGCGTAAAAACACGCAGGCGGCAGACCTGGGTTAGGCTGTGTTTCCACGGTCAGTAAGGCAGGCGCTTTTGACGGAGCGGAAAGTCCGCTCCGCCCAAAGCCTCTCCCCCTTCTGAACGCGCGGTGAATCCGGATGTGCTCATTGAACACATCCAGAATCACCGCAGCGCTACATAGGCCTGTTATTTCTCTTGCTGCGACGGAGCGTCGCCGCAAGGGAAAAGGACATGCTGCAATCTAAAAAGACGCGCTGCATGTCCATTAACGCAGGTCTGCCGCCTGCGTGTTACGCATAGTGGGGATGGGATTTCTTGAAATCTCCTCCACTATGCTGTAACATCTGGACGCTGCGTGTTTGACGCTGCACCAGCGCACAGCGTCAAACACGAAGCATTAACTGACCGTGGAAACACACCCTTAACGGACATGCGGCGCGTCTTTTTAGATCGCAGCAAGGGAAATAACAGGCCTATGTAGCGCTGCGGTGATTCCGGATGTGTTCAATGAGCACATCCGGATTCACCGGCGTTCAGAAGGGGGCGGGGCTTTGGGCGGAGCGGACTTCCCGTTCCGTCAAAAGCGCCTGCCTTACTGACCGTGGAAACACAGCCTAAATCAACATTATTAAATATTCCTGCTGTAGGTGTGGCACTGATAGGCAATACAGTATAATCACCAACCACCATTAGGAGGAACTGGTCATCTGATTCATGATGATCAAATGGTAGACAGCATGAATCAGCCTGCCTACATGGTTTTAGCAGTCAATATTTTTTTCAGCATGCTCCGGCATCTTAGAGAAAATATACCTTGAAAATTCATCCGGCGATCATAAGCGGAGACTACACTAGACTTCTCACAGCGATGTATGTTATAGATGATTGACAGTTTTCTTCCATAGTGAGAGACCCGTCAATCACCTCTAGCAGTGCTGGGAGAAACCAGCCCAGGGCAGCACCGGAGCAGTCTCCAGTAGTCTTCTCCCCGACTGGATCACTTTTTCTGGATCGTGCAGTATGAATCAAGCGACAGGTTCCCTTTAAAGAGGGTCGGCTCTTGTCAAGCATATTTTAGTAAACATTTGTATTTCCTATAAAATAGCAGTATTTAACACCTTATTTTAGAGTTCTGCATTGTGCTGTTACACTGTCACTCCTCATAGAAACGTATCAATAATTTGACAATTGGGTGTTCTTATTCCCTTTATCCATAGAGGTGTGTCCTGCCCAGTCAGCACTGATTGGAGAGTATTTGTGTACATTGACACGCCCCCAACAGATGAAGACAAGTTCTAGGAAGAATAACAGAGGAACGGAACAAAGCCGAGTGAGAAGAATAGATCCAGAATTATTTCTACTAAGTAATACATTTAAAATAAATAAGGAAAAATAAGAGATTTTTTTAAAAGGTGTGTGTCCAATTGATAGTTAATGAAGTATTTCAGTAAATGCCAACATAATTATATGCTACAATAATATTCATTATATAAATACAGAAAATTTGGCTCAGCACTTTTTTTCCCCCAATAGATCCCTATTAAACTTTTGCTTAAAAATTAGTTGTCATTTCAATATGAAAAAAAAAATATACACAAAAAAAAAGCTGTATATAGCCATGTTCATGATCTTCAAAACACAAAGCCATAGCACATGATAAAAGGTCTTATGTACACATCTCAATGAAAGTCTCTTCACATCTATATTAATACGATTGTCTAAGTGACGCCTTCACTTGCGGGCCCAAAACTCCTTCATTTTCCATAAACAAAATCAACATTATTTCTCATCTGCAGAAATAAAATCCAAACAAGGCAGACCAAAATAACAAAGGCGATTTATACACCTTCAATCCGTAGAATATCAAGAAAACTATAAATTCTACTTACTACACAACAAGATTAAATCAATAAGTTGTGATCCATTACTACACAACAAACCCAGAACACAGAAACAAGTGAAAACCATGGAAATCTATAAAAAATGCAATATTCTAGAAGAGCTGGAGATCTAGAAAAGAAAAAAAAAAAGCCAAAAATCTGCGTTTTACCTTGAGCTTTGCTGGAATACGCAGTCCACTCGCCTCTAGTTGCCAAAGAAACACTAATGGCATAAACATTTTAAGAAAACAGCATCAGTCCTTGCCTTCTCAATGACAGAACCGCGTGACACGCTACATTACAACATAACATATTTGCTGCCGATTGGCAAGAGTGTTCGTTTTTATTAATAAAGAAACATTGATTTCCACTGTACAGTAAATACGGCAAGGTAAAGAATAGCATAATATTGTAATTTTAAGCTTACAAGATAGACATCACCCGTCTTCTACAATGTGGTCACTAGCCACAATATTTTAGGCCGCATAATAATTCAATAATCCATGCAAAGTGGCGAACAAACTCTCCCTAAAACATCTAGAAACAGACTTCAAATCTAAGAACGGCACTCAAACTTGCGGCCAAAAATGTCCATACTATTTTCTACACCAGAAAGGGCATGTAAAGACAAATTTGGCATGTTCGGAAGACATACCTTCTTTGGCCCCAAATCGCATTTTAATAGAATTATAGGGAACATTTGCTTTCAGGGGTAACAATGCAATTTATCCTGAAATGTAAAATCTCTCGTCTCCTTTCCGAGCACGCATCCATCGCCTTATATGGTGCAATCACTCGAGTTTTGGGTCCGATCGATGCCGAAATGAAAGGCAGCGTCTCCCAGACGCAGGTGAAAGCGTCCCTATATGATGGACCGTGGCTGCCCCAGACTGTTGACAAGGAAAAATTAAAAGGACTGCCTACTTTTTCCTTCACAGTGATGTAGACTTCCCACTGAAGCAGGCATCCACCAGCAAGTGGGATGTTAAACCAGGTCACTGTCATCGAATCCTACTGACGGACGCCCAGAAGTTGTCAGGAACACATGTTCAGTCCTCTGGGGCTTTTAATCTGCTTTGCTCTCCGCCGATTCTCCTCGTTCCCTCCTTCTCTTCAGCTTTTTTTCTGTGTAAAATCCTCTTCCATCATATTTTACATCTCTTCTCTCTCCGCATCTCCCCCCTATCCACCTCCTGGAGGCTTAAAGCGCTTTCCTTCCTTTCATATTACTCATGGCACACTCCAGCAGAAATCATTTTTCTAGCCAGATTCGCTCCCATGAAAGCCCTTTAAGGAACGGTTGACCCTTTTGACGCCGATTCACACAGCAGGATTTCCAGCTGTCACACACATTCACTCCTGGACTATTGTAAGTTGCAGAACCCTAACTTTTGGGCACGTCATTGTACGAGCTTCCTTCCACTTACCTGCCTCCTGCTGCAGCTTGCCAAGATGGGGGGAGAACGCAGTTTTAAGACTCCGTATCCGTTGCTGCCAAAGAAAATCTGTGTATAGTGGAGGAAAAAGGCCACCAAATGAGGAGATAACAGCACTGCAGATGCGCAGTGTGTGCCAGCTGGAGGACTGATACTGTTGCTATGTGTAGGAGTCACAAAATGAGTGCTAATGGCTCGCCTGTCTGACCTGTAGGCTCTTCTTGTCTGAATGTGACCTCTAGACAGAAAGCTAATAGCAGAATGTGTGGCATGGACCCAGGTTGTCAAAGGGTGCGGCTATCTTGGCACCAGCCTTCCCTCGCTCTCACTTTTTGTCTCACCCCACACACACACACACACACACACACACACACACACACACACACACACACACACACACACACACACACACACACACACACACACACACACACACACACACACACACACACACACACACGATCCAGTATAACAAAGCTTTCTGTCTCATTCGCAGAGGTTGTATTAAAGCTTTATTTTTCCCCTTTCTCTCCTTCCCTGCAGAGATAGATAGTTAAGCTATCCATGATATAACAGGCAAAACACCGAAACAGCTGGGGAAAAATTGCTCAGGACTATGCGTATACAATTTATATCACACTATAAAGACAATTATAATCTAATTATTGCTGGAATAAACATGGGCAGTTGTTGGCGCCAAAGTCGGGACTGGATCCAAAAGGAGTGGAAAAAAATATACGACCTATACCCTTTCCTGCAGGTAATTCACAATAAAGTGCGTGCATTTGTGGCACAATGTTTGGCGGTAACCTAGCCAAACGATCTATTAGTATCTCTATTTCCAGGGACGTTAGTACTGAGCAATGATTTTAGCAGTATACGTTCCAATTTTAGAGCATTTCTATGATAAAGCTACATTGCATTATTAAAATGAAGATACTTAAACGGCATTCCATTTGGAAGAAGTTATCACCTATCCACAGCTGCTCCATCCATCTTCTATGGTACTGCTGGAAAAAAACCTGAGTACAGTGCTCTGGCAGTCCTATAGAAAATTAATGGAGCAGCAATCGAGCATCTGAACGGTGGCTCTGTTCTAAGGAGTATAAACTGACCTGTTGTAGCAATCTAATGTATCACATTCACTAATCAAAGGCATTCTAGTTGTTGTGTGTGTAGCCCATTCACTATCTCCATCCATCCCTCACTCCCTCAAGATGGCTGGACCATCATTGTAAATGCACCATTGTATATACACACCTGTACTTTGTATTCCCCCACCTCATTGTAGATTGTAAGCTCTCACGAGCAGGGGCGGCTTATATTGCTTTAATTATTGTATTGTTAACATTGTTACTTATGACTTGTGTTTTGAAACTGTTAAACTGTAAAGCGCTGCGGAATATGTTGGCGCTATATAAAGATTATTATTACTATTATTATTATTATTATTATTATTAATGTAGATGATTATTTCTTCTAACCAGAATACCCTTTTAGAAATCTGGCGTCCATCATAAATACTCCAGGTCTATTCCTGGTATTTGGAGTTTGCCCTCCTAGTGGTCAAACTGCTGGCATAAAACACATGAAATGATGATCTCACAAACATGTACTTGCTGAAGAATAGAAATAAAGATATCACAAGCCGGCATGCCCACACTGTAATTTGCAGATCAGAACCTTAATAACCTGACAAGAAACACTTCTACTATAATTTCTGCTATTAAAACTAGATACAGACTACAAAAATAAGAGGATTATGTCCTACTAGCCTCTGCTCTTTCAGGGATTTTGTCCAGTGGGTGGTCCTATCAGTGATTGACAGGTAACTCTAAGTACACTTAAACAAAGGAAGTTGTCAATCATGATAGGACCGCTCACTGGAGAAAAATCCCTGACATGGCAGGGGTTTAAATGATTAATACATAAATTATACTGAATCTTCTCACAAACCTATAATCAATCTACTCCGCTGCCCCTGCTCTATACTACGGTGCCTGTAATTGGACTGCATGCTCAAGGTGACAGCTTCTCTTTAAACGCAAATGCCATGACCAAGAACGCTGACAGTATTATGGGCGTTGGTGTGCTAAAAAGACAACCATAATTAAGTAAAGGATTTCACATCATTGTACTATCATTGCTGCCATCCCTCTATATTATAAAGTTACCTGACAATGTTATAGCAATCTTATCCTGATAATTCCTAACAATATATGACCAGAAAAAAATCCTTCCAGAGAATGCACTTGTAGAACTCAATGAGTCTCTTTAAGCCAAAATCCAGCTTACTATGTGGGGTCATTGATTTTTATTTTTCTCAAGTAATCTAAACGGCACTTCTAGCAAATGACCAGATTATTACAATTACATTAACATGGGATTTAGTAAAAAGATTGATATTTCACGAAATTCTGCGGTGCAACTATACCTGTAACAGTGCTAAAGGGCGATAACAGGGCCCTGGACTCAAACCAACACAAGAAAAAACATATTCCTGCAGTTGCTCTGTGACAGTAAGCACCGCCACTCCTACACAATCACAGAGAATTGTGCAGCCACACAGATCTTTCTCTCCCTGCCTGACACTGATCTACCAGTACATGGCAGCAAGCAAAGCTGAAAAGGGCTGCACAGACCTCCCCATGCTGCAGGTCCTGAAAACGCAAAACACAGAACAAGGCAGGTGATCAAAAGTTCTATTTAGCGCTAGGCTCTTCCATGATGGCACTTGCAGGAGCTCATTCACATGCTTAGAAGGATCCAGAAAGAAGACAACTTTACACCTGTTAGTGAACCACTCATGAACAAAATTGATGTAGGATGCCTTGAGAAATGTTTGTTAGTGCTGTATGAGTATGCATGAAGCAGAGCTCTGTGTGCAGAAGTGCTCAGTATGTGCTGGGTGAGTATGTATGCAGCAGAGCTGTGTGTACACTGCTATGTGAGTATGTATGCATCAGAGCTGTGTGTACACTGCTATGCAAGCATGTATGCATCAGAGCTGTGTGTTCACTGCTATGCGAGTATGTATGCATCAGAGCTGTGTGTACACTGCTATGTGAAGTATGCTAGCAGTGGTCACTGCTAGCAGCTGTTGCCGGAGTGTGTACACTGCTATGCAAGCATGTATGCAGCAGAGCTGTGTGTACACTGCTATGTGAGTATGTATGCATCAGAGCTGTGTGTACACTGCTATGCAATGTATGCAGCAGAGCTGTGTGTACACTGCTATGCAGCATGTATGCATCAGAGCTGTGTGTACACTGCTGTGAGTATGTATGCATCAGAGCTGTGTGTACACTGCTATGCAAGCATGTATGCACAGAGCTGTGTGTACACTGCTATGTGAGTATGTATGCATCAGAGCTGTGTGTACACTGCTATGCAAGCATGTATGCATCAGAGCTGTGTGTCACTGCTATGAGTATGTATGCATCAGAGCTGTGTGTACACTGCTATGCAAGCATGTATGCATCAGAGCTGTGTGTACACTGCTATGGAGTATGTATGCATCAGAGCTGTGTGTACACTGCTATGTGAGTATGTATGCATCAGAGCTGTGTGTACACTGCTATGCAGTATGTATGCATCAGAGCTGTGTGTACACTGCTATGTGAGTATGTATGCATCAGAGCTGTGTGTACACTGCTATGCAAGCATGTATGCAGCAGAGCTGTGTGTACACTGCTATGTGAGTATGTATGCATCAGAGCTGTGTGTACACTGCTATGCGAGTATGTATGCATCAGAGCTGTGTGTACACTGCTATGCGAGTATGTATGCATCAGAGCTGTGTGTACACTGCTATGCGAGTATGTATGCATCAGAGCTGTGTGTACACTGCTATGCGAGTATGTATGCAGCAGAGCTGTGTGTACACTGCTACGTGAGTATGTATGCAGCAGAGCTGTGTATACTGCTATGCAAATATGTATACAGCAGAGCTGTGTGTACACTGCTACGCGAGCATGTATGCAGCAGAGATGTGTGTACACTGCTACGTGAGTATGTATGCAGCAGAGCTATGTGTACACTGCTATGTGAGTATGTATACAGCAGAGCTGTGTGTACACTGCTATGCGAGTATGTATGCAGCAGAGCTGTGTGTACACTGCTATGTGAGTACATAAGCAGCAAAGCTCTGGACAGTGATCTGTGAGTATGTATGCAGCAGAGCTATGTGTACAATGCTCTGTGAGTACATATGCAGCAGAGCTGTGTGTACAGTGCTCTGTGAGTATGTATGCAGCAGAGCTGTGCGTGCATGTATGCAGAAGTGCACATTGTTATGTATACAATCATGGCCGAAAGTGTTGGCACTCATGAAATTGTTCCAGAAAATGAAGTAATTCTCCTAAAAGATTATTGCAATTACACACTTTGTTATACTGTACACGTTTATTTCCTTTGTGCGTACTGGAACAACAACAAAAAAGGCAAACTGGATATAATTTCACACAAAACCCCTAAAATGGGCTGGACAACATTGTTTATCTACAATTTTTGAAAGGCGTGAACAACTTTGTTTCAAGCATGTGATGCTCTTTCAAACTCACCTTGGAAAGTTACAACTGTGGGCAATATGAAAATCACACCTGAAACCAGATAATAAGGGGAGAAGTTGACTCATTCTTTGCATTGTGTGCGCCACACTACGCATGGAGAACAGACCGAGAAGAAAACACTGTCTGAAGACTTGAGAACCAAAAAAAAAATCGATGAAAAATATCAACAATTTTAAGAGATCTTGATGTTCCTTTGTCCACAGTGCGTAACATAATCAAGAAGTTTACAACCCATGGCACTGTAGCTAATCTAGGGTGTGAGCGGCAAAGAAAAATTGATGAAAGGATGCAACGCCGGATAGTCTGAATGGTGGACAAGCAGCCCCAATCAAGTCCCAAAGCAATTCAAATGGTTCTGTAGGCTCAGGGAGCATCAGTGTCAGTGCAAACTATCAGTTGACATTTGAATTAAAAGAAATGCTATGGCAGGAGACCCAGGAGGACCGCACTGCTGACAGACGTAAAAAAAACTAGACTGCAGTTGGCCAATATCCTTCGAGGAAAGCATCTTGCGGACAGATGAGCCCAAGATAGAGCTTTTTGGTAAAGCACATCATTCTACTGTTTACTGAAAATGGGGGAAAAGACCTACAAAGAACACAGTACTACAGGTTCAGAGATGTTTTGGGGTTGCTTTCCTGCCTCTGGAACTAGGTGCCTAGACTGTATGCAAGGCATCATGAAATCTGAAGATTACCAAAGGATTTTGGGTCACAATGTATTCACCAGTGTCTGAAAGATGGGTCTGCATCCTAGGTCATGGGTCTTTCAGCAGGACAATAACCCCAAACATACTTCAAGAAGCACCCAGAAATGGATGGAAACAAAGCGCTGGAGAGTTCTGAAGTGGTCAACAATGAGTCCGGATTTAGGTCTCATTGAACACCTGTGGAGAAATCTTAAAATTATTGTTCGGTGAAGGCACCCTTCAAATATGAGAGACCTGGAGTAGTTAAAAAAAGAAGAGTGGTGAAAAATTCCAATTGATAGGTGTAAGAAGCTTGTTTATGGTTATAGGAAGCAATTGATTGTAATTATTTATTCCAAAGGGTATACAACCAAATATTAAGTTGAGGGTGCCAGCAACATTTATCCGGCCTATTTTTGGGGTTGTGTGTGAAATTATATCCAATATGCATTTTTTTTTTTTTACTATTTTTTGTGTTGTTCCAATATACACATGCTTATTTCCTTTGTGTGTAACAAAACAGACTTGTGAATCCTCAACACATGCACTACCTGCTGTGAGGATTCACCAGTACAGTCATGTGATCGCAATTATGCAATTTGCCTACTTCCGGCCACATCCTGACTAGACATGTCCGGCCTTGCTTAATACACTTGTATTGAGTGAGGCTGAGCACATCTAGTTGACATGTGACTGCATGTATGCAAATTATATACTTGTAGTTACATGCCTGCCAGCTACCAGCCCCAGTACTGGAGACTCCTTACAGTGCGTTTTGTGCACGCTTTTGAGGATCCACAAGTGTGCAGTCACAGATTAACAGCAGAGTTGTACCCTAAGGTCGGACAGCCTCTTTAATCATTGCTTTTCTATTATACCTTACAAAACAAAAAATTGTGCCATTGACCCCTACACTTATTTACATCACCAGTAAAGTTTTAATTAGTGGAAAGATATTTTTTCTTATTTTCTAATATCAAAACCAAGATCGGACAGGGACTCACGGACGTCAGCATGAGCCTTGTAGTAAGCGTGCTGCACTAGTCAGGAAGACATATCACAATGGGGTGGGCCCATTGATTAGTGTGCTATGGGGCCCTAGCTCTTTTGCCTACACCCTAGAGAGAAATATTCAAGAATGTTAGCAAAAGTCTATAATGAAATTCTGGCGCTTAAACTGTTAATTTAGCTGCCAATTCTGGCACACAGAATGACTCCCGCCAGCTGTAACATGCTCTGTTCATCCCCAATAACACTCCTGTTTGCCATAGATTTATTGTGGCAGAATACTGGACAGGTCAGGGCAAGTAAGGGGCAGATATGAGCCATGCCAAATAAACAAAACTTGAGTCATCTAGAGATTCCTAAAGCATGCAGCATGAATAAGATAAATCCAATCTGCGACAGGCAGCTGAACCAGCAAAAGGCTTCATTTGTTTAATCAAATACCTTTGTGGGCCAGAAAAGCATTGCATCCTGTCCAAAGATTTAATAAGCAGATGGATGTCCTCCACCCAGGAAGCCACATCTGCCAAAACTCTCCCAAATAACAGTCCATGAATTTTTCAAAGTTTGTATTTATTGATTGTTCTCAGTAAGAGACCAGATGAGACCAATAAGAAAAAAAATCAACCCATGAATTCCATGTACAATACTATAGCAAGGTGAAAGCTCTAGTAAACCACTGCAAAAAGAAATTGCTGCCGGTTAACCTCTTCTGCCATCATGCAATAAGCTACCTCCATGTACTACAAGGCCGGCCAGATCGTCAAATTTGATCTAAAATCTATAGCAGGTTAGAATCAGCAGTAGAAGATGGATCCATACAGCATCTCCGATAGATTTTTCATGGATTAATTAAACTGATTCTACGAGATAGGAAAATATGGCATTGTCCAATGCATGATTCACCACTAAGGTACAGTGACTTGCATTCACCACGTAAAAAGGATTAAAGTGTTCCAGCTCCTTAAGTAAAATCCAAACTATATTCAATCCATGTAAATGTCATACAGATGCTCCAGAATCACATTTGGACAAGGGGAAAATGCGATGCGTTTCGATCGAAAGCTTGATATGAGCTTTGATAAAGATCGCTGCTGAGATCGAAACGCATCGCTTTTTTTCCCCTTGTCCATATGGGATTCTGGAGCTTCTGTATGACATTTACATGGATTGGGTAAAGTTTGGATTTAACTTAAGGAGCTGGAACACTTTAATCCTTTTGCATTGCTTATGACGTCTCATCAGGACGAAGTTCCGTGCACCTGCGGTAGCCATGGGTGAGCAGGATTTTGCTTTTCTCTGATTCAGTAGAAAGGATTCACACCCTTGGCATTTTGGGGTTTTGCAACCTCATAACCTGTAGTTTCACTAGTTTTATCGAGGGTTTGCATCAGTTCATGTAAATAACATTTGGTTTTCTTTTTAATGGGAAGCAAACAACAAATTGGACAAAATAACTGAAAACTATTTACCCCCTCCCCAAGTCAGTACTTTGTAGAGCCTCCTTTTGCAGAAATTACAGCTGCAAATCACTTGGGGAAATCTCAGAGACTTATCCAATCTTACTACTTGGGTTTTTGCCCAGTCCTCAAGGCAAACCTGCTCCAGCTCCATCAAGTTAGATGGCTTCCTCTGGTGAACAACAATCTTCAAGTTTGACCACAGATTCTCAGTTGGATTAAGGTTGGGCTTTGATTAGGCTACTCCAAAACATTTACACATTTCCCCTTAAACCACTCGAGTGTTGCTTCAGCAATATGCTTTGGGTCATTGTCATGTTGGAAGGTGAACCTCCATCCCAGTCTCAAATCACTGACAAACAGGTTTTCCTCAAAAATATCCCTGTATTTCGCAAAACATCATCTTCCCCTCAAATCAGAACATTTTCCCTGTCCCTGCTGCCGAAAAACATCCCCATAGCATGATGCTGCCTCCACCATGTTTCACTGTGCACATGGTGACGAGATGTTGGTTTGGCGCCAGACATAGTGCTTACCTTGGTGGCGAAAAATTTCAATTTTGGTCTCATCTGACCACAGCACTTTCCTCCATAAATTTAAAGGGAATGTGCCATCCCAACATTTTTTTTTCAACAATTGAAATTTTTTTAAAGAATTAATGTTTTATTTTTTAATATTATCATTTGTTTTAATGAAGTAAAATCTGAAAAATTATTTAAAAAGGTTTGGTATTTCTACTTTTAAACACTAGGAGGAGCAGCTGCTAAAATTTGCCATGAAAACCTAGTCTACAACTAGTTCACATTACAACTGCAGTAAAAGTGGGCTGGATCTGCTCACATGTGTGTGATGTCACCCCTCCTCTCCCTTCTGTGTTTGTAAACAGATAAGAAAGGATGAAGTTTAGCATCACAGTGAGGAGACATTTTGTTGGTGACTTCCAGTGATAATGACAAGTACAGTGTCACTGAGGCCGGCCGGCAGCACAGATTCTGTTAGTTAATGCTGTTCTTTGTATCATAAGCTGGGGTTAGATACATGGACTGTATCATGGGTTACTCTAAGCATATTTAATAGCGCACATGCGGTGATTAGATACAGGGCTAAGTGCATTATACTATATGGGGGCCTAAGGGGAGTGCATTATACTATATGGGGGCCTATGGGAAGTGCATTATACTAAATGGATGCCTATGGGAAGTGCATTATACTGCATGGGGGCCTATGGGAAGTGCATTATACTAAATGGATGCCTATGGGGAGTGCATTATACTATATGGATGCCTAAGGGGAGTGCATTATACTATATGGAGAACTATGGGATGCACTATTAGGGTGTACCACAGTAGTTGTATTCAGTGTTACCTGGTTGGGGGCCAACTCAGAAGTCTCCCCCCCACTTTACCCCCCTGAAACAAAACCCTAGCTATGCTTCTGGTGACACCACTTTGTCCACTTCTATGGAGCAGTAAGGTAATGTGTAATCCCAATCCGTCCACTATATTACTATTCCCCCATCCTCTATATTACTACTCCCATAAAAGTAGACAGAGCGGGGTCACACGTTACCCCACTACTCCCATAGAAGTGGACGAAGCAGGGTGGGTCAAACATTACACTATTGCCCCTATAGAAGTGGACAGAGCAGAGCCACACATTACAAAACTCCTCCCATAGAAGAGGATGGAGTGGTGACACACATTACACCACTGGTCCCTTAGAAATGTTTTGCTCTGTCCACTTCTATGGGAGCAGGGGTGTAATAGAATAGATAAACAGAATAAATATCCTGTATATATATATAAATATATATATATTATATATCATATATATATATATATATATATATATATATAAATATATATATATATAATAATATTTCACGAGCCCACTACATATAAACTTTCAACCTTTAGTGCCTTTCATGTATAATGGTCCACTTATGGCACCATACTATAATGTGACGCACATATTGCTCCACAGTATGAGTCCATACAGTGCACCACAGTAAAATGGCCCCATATGGTATACCACTGTATAATGGCCGCGTATAGCACCCCACAGAATAATGACCCCACATACTGCACTACAGTGTAATGCCATCATATAGTGCCCACAGTAGAATGGCCCATACAGTACCCCAAAATATAATGAACCCATATAGTGACCCACATTATAATCACTCCATGTAATGCTCCACAGTATAACGGCCTCATATAGTGCCCCACAGTATAATGGGCCCATATAGTGCATCCCAGTATATATGGCCCCATCCTCCTGGTATGTGTTCCCTATTCGGGTATATGGCCCTTCATCCTGGTATATGGCCCTCCATCCTAGTATATCCACGCTATCCTGGTACAGGTCCTTCTCAAAAAATTAGCATATAGTGCTAAATTTCATTATTTTCCATAATGTAATGATTACAATTAAACTTTCATATATTTTAGATTCATTACACACCAACTGAAATTTGTCAGGTCTTTTATTGTTTTAATACTGATGATTTTGGCATACAACTCCTGATAACCCAAAAAACCTGTCTCAAAAAATTAGCATATCAAGAAAAGGTTCTCTAAACGACCTATTACCCTAATCTTCTGAATCAACTAATTAACTCTAAACACATGCAAAAGATTCCTGAGGCTTTTAAAAACTCCCTGCCTGGTTCATTACTCAAAACCTCCATCATGGGTAAGACTAGCGACTTTACTGATGTCAAGAAGGCCATCATTGACACCCTCAAGCAAGAGGGTAAGACCCAGAAAGAAATTTCTCAACAAATAGGCTGTTCCCAGAGTGCTGTATCAAGGCACCTCAATGGGAAGTCTGTTGGAAGGAAACAATGTGGCAGAAAACGCTGTACAACGAGAAGAGGTGACCGGACCCTGAGGAAGATTGTGGAGAAGGACCGATTCCAGACCTTGGGGGACCTGAGGAAGCAGTGGACTGAGTCTGGTGTAGAAACATCCAGAGCCACCGTGCACAGGCGTGTGCAGGAAATGGGCTACAGGTGCCGCATTCCCCAGGTAAAGCCACTTTTGAACCATAAACAGCGGCAGAAGCGCCTGACCTGGGCTACAGAGAAGCAGCACTGGACTGTTGCTAAGTGGTCCCAAGTACTTTTTTCTGATGAAAGCAAACTTTGCATGTCATTCGGAAATCAAGGTGCCAGAGTCTGGAGGAAGACTGGGGAGAAGGAAATGCCAAAATGCCTGAAGTCCGGTGTCAAGTACCCACAGTCAGTGATGGTGTGGGGTGCCATGTCAGCTGCTGGTGTTGGTCCACTGTGTTTCATCAAGGGCAGGGTCAATGCAGCTAGCTATCAGGAGATTTTGGAGCACTTCATGCTTCCATCGGCTGAAATGCTTTATGGAGATGAAGATTTCATTTTTCAGCATGACCTGGCACCTGCTCACAGTGCCAAAACCACTGGTAAATGGTTTACTGACCATGGTATTACTGTGCTCAATTGGCCTGCCAACTCTCCTGACCTGAACCCCATAGAGAATCTGTGGGATATTGTGAAGAGAAAGTTGAGAGACGCAAGACCCAACACTCTGGATGAGCTTAAGGCCGCTATCGAAGCATCCTGGGCCTCCATAACACCTCAGCAGTGTCACAGGCTGATTGCCTCCATGCCACGCCGCATTGAAGCAGTCATTTCTGCAAAAGGATTCCCGACCAAGTATTGAGTGCATAACTGAACTATATTATTTGATGGTTTTTTTGTTTGTTTTTAAAAAACACTTTTATTTTATTGGACGGTTGAAATATGTTAATTTTTTGCGACAGGTTTTTTTGGTTATCAGGAGTTGTATGCCAAAATCATCAGTATTAAAACAATAAAAGACCTGACAAATTTCATTTGGTGTGTAATGATTCTAAAATATATGAAAGTTTAATTGTAATCATTACATTATGGAAAATAATGAAATTTTGCACTATATGCTAATTTTTTGAAAAGGACCTGTATATACCCTCCTCATCATGGTATATATGGCCCCATATATTCAATACATAGAAAACAAAAACCACTCCCCCCATCCTGGTATATGGCCTCATCATCCTGGTAAATGGCCTCATATATTCAATATATAGAAGAAAAAAAAAAACCATTCCCCCATTCTGGTATATGCCCCCATCCTCCTGGTATACAGTATATGGCCCTACATATTCAATACATATAAAAAATAAACACTTGTACTTACCTTCCCTGTGCTCCCACGAAATACTGCGTCCTCCTGTTCAGTGTGTTCAGAGCACAGCAGATGGATGATCTCCCTGCTGTACCCTGAACAGGTCGGCGGTGAGAAATAATCACAGCCTGTACTGTAATACGCTGCGGGCTACAACCAAATGGCTGCGATTTCCTGCCATGGCTGTGACCTGGACGGCCCACGAGGCGTGCCCAGGTCACAGCTAGAGATAGGAGGAGCGGCCTCAATACAAGAGATGTGGTTGCTGTCTGAACGAAGTCTCTTATGCCTAGGGGCTGCTGTAAGTGAGGTGTGTAAGGGTACGTTTCCACAGTCAGTAATCGGCAGCACTTTGGACGCAACACATAATGGATTTCATGGTGCTCCGGGGATCATCAGAGATTGGGATATTTTTTATAACCCAGTCCTTGACTTGTTTGGAGATCTCCTTGGTCTTCATGGGGTTGTTTGGTTAGTGGTGCCTCTTGGTGTTGCATCCTTTGTGGCCTTTCAGGAAAGGTGTGTGTATAGTGACAGACCATGTGACACTTAGATTGCACACAAGTGGACTTCCTTTCACCAAGCAGGGTGATTGCTTGCATCAGATCTCTTTAGGGGCTTCATAGCAAAAGGGGTGAATTTTTCTCAGAATAATAATAGATGTCCATAACCAACAAAACCGCACAGTTCAATGGCATCTTTAATTGTAAGTGGGCAGGAGTTTTCATGAAATCACATCTACTTTGCTTGGACAATTAAAACACATTTGTACACACAAAAACGCAGTATTTATGCTACATGGGATCCAGCCTAAGCTACACCTGTTGTACATTAATCTCTATGGAATAGCTGAATGGAGCCCCCTCCCCCGCCGTATGAAAGTCACATGATTGTGATGTCTCTCAGATTCCAGAGCGAGGAAGTCAGGTTGGGGACATCATGGGGAGTCAGAGGACCCGAGATCATGTAACCAGGGTGCAGCTCAGGTTACTGAAGGTTTTGGGAAAGCAATAAACGTACAAAAGAGCTTATGTATAGCAGTTTGTTAAAAGGGACTTCTAAAGCACAATCAGGCTCACAATCTCAGCTGCAGTGCAGATCGGGTTCTACAGCACCCAAACTTTCAGAGATGACTCCAACACTCCCTTATAGGCCCAAAGAGTGCAGGAAGCTACTGCAGGCTGTGGCTCTAAAAAAAGCAAGTGTGATTTATGCCGTGTTCACAACACGCTCCATGAACGTGTTTGGCATGTGCTCTCCTGCCACAAACAGTTCACAAACCCTTGATTGCAGTTGTTGCTGCTAAGAGGTGGCCCAACCAGTTATTAGATTTAGGGGCAATCACTTTTTCACACAGGGCCCTGTAGGTCTGGATTTCTTTTTCCCTTAAAGGGAATCTGTCACCCCATTTTTGCCCTACGAGATAGGGCCACCGCCATCAGGGGCTTATCTACAGCATTCTGTAATGCTGTAGCTAAGCTCCCGCTGTCACCTGAAAGTGAAGAAAAACGAGTTATAAAATACTCACCCAGGGGCGTTCCGCCGTCAGGTCCGGTCCGGAAGGAGTCGCGGTCCGGTTCGGCGCCTCCCATCTTGTAGCGAAGCCGGCCTCTTCTTTCCATCCCGTCGCGGCTCCTGGTGAGGGCAGAGTAGAGTACTGCAGTGCGCAGGAGCCAGGAAAGGTCAGAGAGGTCCGGCGCCTGCGCACTACAGTACTCTGCTCTGCCCTCACCAGGACAGAGCAGTGTGCCTGCGCAGGAGCCGCGACGGGACGGAAAGAAGAGGCCGGCTTCGCTACAAGATGGGAGGCGCCGAACCGGACCGTGACTCCCTCCGGACCGGACGGCGGACCGCCCCTGGGTGAGTATAATATAACTCGTTTTTCTTCACTTTCAGGTGACATCGGGGGCTTATCTACAGCATTACAGAATGCTGTAGATAAGCCCGTGATGGCAGCGGCCCTATCTCATAGGTCAAAAATGGGGTGACAGATTCCCTTTAATAATAAAGACTTTCATTTAAAAACTGCAGTTTGTGTTTACTTGAGTTATCTTTGTCTAATATTTACATTTGTTTGGTGATCTGATTATTTAAGTGTGACAAACATGCAAAACAATAAGAAAACAAGAAAGGGGCAAACACTTTTTCACTCCACTGTATGCTGAAAATAGACCAGTTTGATGCCAAGGGTGTCTCTAGGACTTGGTCAGTATGGTAAGCAATGACTACCAGTAGGTTTACACTTTATAGATGCAGCCACAGAGTATTATGTCTTACTCACTCTGTCATTAAAAAGAACCTGTCAGCTGAATCATGCTGCCCAAATCACAGGCCGCATGAACCAGAGCCTGGCAGTACAATTGCAGCCAGGGATAGATTTCTCTGAAGCACCGAAGTTTGAAGAGCTGGCCAGGGACTATAGGCAGAGAGGAGACTAGTCCGGCACCACACCTAAAAGTTTATTTCCTAGCACCACTCCTGGTGATTGACATGTCTCTCCCTATGTACACACATAGGAGATATCCATCAATCACCTCAGACGGTGTGGGGAGAAGCTGGCGAGTGGCGGTTAAGGACTAGTCTCATCTCTGCCGATAGTCCATGACTAGCTCTTCATATTTTCTCTGAAATGCCAGAGCGTTTTGGAGAAAAACATACTTGCCGCAATGGTGCAGATGGGCTCCAATTCAAGCCGCCTGTGGTTTTTGGCAACAGACAGGCTCCCTTTAAACTGTAGAAATGCAGGTATGGAATAAAAGCCTTGTAGACAAGGGAGTCAGGATGGATATCTACCTAGAATAGTATGGTTTGTGATCTTTTATAAGCCAGCAGCACTGTCCTCTGAGCGCTCTGAGGGTGTTAGTCTACGAGATGGCTTGCCAATACTATGATCCCTTCAGCAGACTGCCGTGCTCTCGGAGGTGCCGTGTTACTCATCACATATCACTAGTCATCTGCTCTCGAGAACATCACATAACCGAAGACATGATTCTATTTGGGGGAATGTTGTTCTACGCTGGGAATAGTCAGAGTGCAGCCTCTTTCACAGTTTACAGAGAGAAAATAATTAAACTGAAACACATTTTCAATTAGCCAATACAGAATTTACCTACATTAAAGGGACATTGTCAGCTCAGAATGACTGTTCAAACTAAGCACAGGCGTATGGTGCACCATGGCATCGCCAAACATTTAAGGGGCAGTACGGTGGCTCAGTTGTTAGCACTGCAGCCTTGCAGCGCTGGAGTCCTGGGTTGAAATCTCACAAGGACAACATCTGCAAGGAGTTTGTATGTTCTCCACGTGTTTGCGTGGGTTTCCTCCGGGTTCTCCAGTTTCCTCCCACACTCCAAAGACATACTGATAGGGAATTTAGATTGTGAGCCCAAATGGGAACAGCGATGATCTATGTAAAGTGCTGCGGAATATGATAGCATAATCCATAAGTAAGTACACCTTCCCACCTGCTTGTTTTCTATTTCCACCTTTCTCTGGCTCTATAAAGCCAGAACTGTCAAAGAAGAGGGGAGTGAAGATAGAGCAAAAACAAGCAGGTAGGAAGGGAAAGTTAAAGGTCTGGTTACGCCATGTTGCATGATGTCAAGGATGCACTTAGTGCCTGTACTTGGTTTGAACAGTCATTCTGTGCTGACAGTCCCTTTAAGTCACTGTGATTTTAGGTAGATACTCTCCTTTTATATTGGCAGAGTGCACCACACAGATTTTGTATATTGCACAATATGGTAATACATTCGGCGAGATATTCAAGATAGGAAATGTTTTATAGAAATCCAATTAAACACTTGTGTTCTTCTGATATCTGAATATTTTTAAAAGTTGTCCCCCAAATCAAATTAATTCTGTACCATGAAACAGTAGTTATTTCTGCAGTCACCCAAAAAGACGGATTTTGGTAAGAACTTACCTGTAAAATCCTTTTCAATGAAGAAGGAAGGGAGACACACTAGGCATAACTAGTGGGACGTCCCAAAGCAGTCCAAAAATTAGGGTGGGGAAAAACCAAAATAGGCAGAAACCCAACAACCTAGATAAATGCGCCACAGGCGCCAAATACAAGCTAACTAAGAACTTTAAATTACCGCTGCCTGCAGGACCCTATGTCTTAAGGCCGCATAAGCGGAAGCACTGACGTCCACCTTATAAAACTTTGTAAATGTGTGGACGGAACGCCAGGTCGTCGCTCGGCAGAGCTGAGCTGCCGAAGCCCTTGATGAAAGGTCCACGATGAAGCCACAGCCCTCGTGGAGCGAGCTCGAATCTTAATCGGGCAAGGTTCGCCTTTAAGTCGGTAAGCCTCCAAAATGGTCGACCGAATCCAACGAGCTATAGAGTCCTTGGAAGTTCGTTGACCACGCCTACGACCTGCTGTAATCACAAACAGGGAATCTGACTTCCGAAAACCTTGAATGACAGACAAATAGAACTTCAAGGCCCGCACTAAATCCCATTTGTGCAAGTCCCATTCCTTTGCATTCCTTGTGCCCGGGCAAAGCGAGGACAACACAATATCCAGGTTAACATGAAACTGCGACACCACCTTAGGTAGAAAGTCGCCCCGAGTGCGAAGCACTACTCGACCCGGATAAAACTCCAGGAAAGAAGGCGAGCAGGAAAAAACTGCCAACTCAGAAACCCTTCTTAAAGAGGTTACCGCCACTAAGAAGGCAACCTTCCAAAAAAGTAAAGAAAGGCTAGCAGAACCCATAGGCTCAAAAGGTACATGCTGAAGAGCCTCCCAGACAAAGTTGAGCCGCCAAGGGGACACAGGCGCCTTCCGCGGTAGAAACTGACGGTTGACTCCGCGAAAAAAAGGAACATACGTCCCTACGCGAGGCGATAGCCTTCCGAAACAACAAGGACAGGGCAGAAACCTGACCTTTCAGAGTGTTAACTGCCAAACCTTTGTCCAGCCCGTACTGCAGCAAAGCCAACCAATTGGAAATGGAAAAAATCCTCGGATTCCTTGAAGAACCCGAACACCACTAAAAGAAGGCTTCCCAAGCCTTGTGATAAATCTTAGTAGTAGTCGGACCTCTGGCAGCTCGCAGAGTGGCAATGACTTCGGCTGAAAAAACCTCTACGGGTCAATATTTCGGTCTCAAGAGCCACGCCGTCAAACGCAGAGACTTCAAGTCCGGATGACGAACGGGCCCCTGGGTTAACAGGTCCGGGCGAGGAGGAAGTGGGAATGGCGGTGCCGCCAAAAGCGACACCAGTGTCGCGGACCACGTCCTCCTTGCCAATCCGGGGCTATCAACATAGCCGGAATACTCTCCAGTCTGATCCGACGCAGCACAGAGGAAGTAAAGATATCGGCGGAAACACATAGACTAGCTTGAAATGGTCCCACGGAGCCACCAGAGCAACCACCGCCACAGCCTTCGGGTCCTTGTACCTGGACATGAAGGACGGTAGTTTGGCATTGAACCTGGATGCCATCAAATCCACTTGGGGAGTTCCCCAATGGGAGCACAGCAGTGCAAAAATTTTCGGATGAAAAAACTCCATTCTCCAGGATCCATCTTCTCGCGACTGAGGAAGTCCGCCATGGTATTCTGGACTCCTGGAATGTGAATCGCAGAGATGGCTGGAACCTTGGTCTCGACCCATAGCAGGATCCGAGACACCTCCATCATGAGCCTGGAGCTCCTTGTCCCGCCTTGGTGGTCGATGTACGCAAACGCTGTCGCGTTGTCTGTCTGCACTCGGACTGGTAGACCGCTTAAAAGGGACCGTCCAGTGTTGGAGGCAAAGGAAAATTGCCCTCAATTCCAGGATGTTGATCGGTAGAACAGACTCTCCCGATGACCATACTCCCTGGATCCAAAAGATCGTTCCAGACACCCCCCCAGCCCGTCAGGCTGGCATCGGTGGTTATGACCGACTACCTCGGAGGGAGGAAAGATTTCCCCAGGGATAACGCTCCTGGACGTAACCACCATCCTAGGGATTCTCGCACCCTGTGAGAGATGATGACGCTGCAATCCAGAGAAGCTTGCGATAGATCCCAATGACTCAGGATGAGCCTTTGGAATGAAACTGGGCAAACGGAAGTGTCTCCATGAACGCCACCATTAAACCCAGAAAGCGCATACACTTCCGAAGAGACATTACTGTCAAAGACTTCATAATCTGTACATGTCGAGGGGAACATGCCCGCTCGCCTGGAGATAGAGGCACCACTGCCCGTACCGTGTCGAAATGCATTCCTAAAAATCAGGATAGACTGCGACGGTTCCAGAGACGACTTCTTCCCAATTGACCAGTCACCCGAAGTCCTACAGAAGCTGAAGGAATAGATTGCGAGCCGTCACTGCCTCCTCCTTTGAGGACGCCACAATCGAAAGGTCGTCCAGGTAGGGAAGAATCGTAAGTCCCTGTCTTCGAAGAATTGCCATGGGAGGCGCCAGAATCGTTGTAAAAACTCTGGGCGTTAAGGCCAAGCCGAATGGCCGAGCCACAAACTGGTAATGGTCCTGACCTATGGCAAAACGAAGGAAGCGCTGGTGAGCCCTTCCGACTGCAAATAAGCGTCGCAAATGTCGATTGACCAAAAAGACGTTCTGCGACAGGGCTGCTACAACGGAGCAAAGCGACTCCATGCGGAATGTTCGAGTGTGGACAAGCCGATTCAATCTTCCAGAATAGGGCGAAATTTGTCCTCCTTTTTGGGGACCACCAAGAGGTTGGAATAAAAATCCTCTTCCCCGGTCCTCTGCGGAACCGGTATCCGGGGGTCGAGAAAGAAACTCTATGAAGTAACCTGCCAACACAACCTGTGTCACCCAGGCGTCCGACACATGGGAAACCCAAGTCGGTTTGAATTGTAGTAAACGACCCCCCACTCGAGAGCGCTTGAGTGAGACCCAGACGTCAGTCTGTCTTAGCAGGTTTTTTGCCAGCTTCTGCCTTAACAGAAGTTCTGTTTCCAGGGTATGCGGAATTTCTGAGAATTCCCCTTTCTCTTTTTTTTTTTTCTAAAAAAAAAAAGAGAGACGACCCAAACCCCCAGAGGGTTGGGCGGATCATCCCCTAAACCGAAAAGACCGCCGACAACTACCGTGCCAGATGCAGAAGTCACAGCTCTGCGCTGCGGTAAGGCTGATTCTTTTGCCTTTGCCTTGGCAATCAGCTCCGTGAGGTCAGATTCAAATAGCTGACCACTTTCTAAGCTAAAGATAGCAAACTCTGCTTGGAAATCGCGTTCCACTGTTTAAGTCACAGTGCTCTTCTGACTGTGACTGCCGAGGATTACGCCCTGGATAGCAGTGACGCAGTATCCTTCAACTTGAAAAGCCCATCTACCTCGATAGAGGGAATCCATCTTGCCACGCCGTCCTTAGACGGTCCAACCGGCTCAGGGAAACTTTACAAGTACACATAGACGAATCCATGACCTGCGGCTTCGCAGATGGATATTGTTGCCATCTCCGTTTTTCTGTCCAGCGGTTCCTGCAGAATCGTCTTCCCTTTCCAGGAAGATTTGCTAAGCTGGGATAAAGGAACATTCAGTTCAGGAGAAGGGGTCCAATTAACAAACAACTCCGTAGAAACGGATACAGTTTGTAAAGCCGACGCGACCTATGCGACTCCTGAAACATCCGGGCCGACTTACCAGGACGTCTAGTTACCTCCTCCGGTAACTGCAACGCTCTCATGGCTCCATTAGTACGGCCCATGAGAGAGGCAGAGTGTCCTTACCGATCCTCCTTGTCCGAATCGGACATCTTTGCTACGCGAGAAGGAAGGCACCGATTTGTGTCGCTTCCTTGAGAGGATCTAGCTGACACTCAATAACCTAGAAGGTCAGACAGGCCATCAATAGAAACTAGTGAGGGCCTCCATTTTGACACCACTGGAACCTCCGACCGCTGCGCATGAGTCGAGGTCTGCGTGTCAGATACGCGAGACTGATCCTGTAGCGGATCTGGGAGATGAACTGCCCTTGCACAGTATATGGCAGGTTAAACCTGTCAGTAACCAGAACAGTGTGTTTCTTAAAGAAAAAACAAACGCTGAAGGGTTAAAGCTCTTAAAGAGAGAGCTACCCCAGCTGTCCCTCATTAAGAGTTAACCGCCTAAGAAGTGGTTAAAGTAGCAGACTCCCCACAACCTTGATAATGAAAAGGGTGTGCGAGCTCCAAGCGCCTCTTATAAGGCCGCAGCTACAGGACAGCTATGCCACACTATACAGAAAAACGTTCCACAAGATCGCTAAAAAATTGCGCTGTTTTGTATATCGCAATGACCGCCAAAGTCATTAAGGGGATCACTAACCGCTTATGCGATGTTAATGAGATCGCTCAGATTGGCAGCTACTAGCGACATTAACCCCTTCACCCCCAAGGGTGGTTTGCACGTTAATGACCGGGCCAATTTATACAATTCTGTCCACTGTCTCTTTATGAGGTTATAACTCTGGAACGCTTCAACGGATCTTCACGATTCTGAGACTGTTTTCTCGTGACATATTGTACTTCACATTAGTGGTAAAATTTCTTCGATATACCTTACGTTTATTTTTGAAAAAAACGCAAATATGGCTAAAATTTTGAAAATTTTTCAATTTTCAAACTTTGAATTTTTTTTTCCCTTAAAACAGAGAAATATGTCACACAAAATAGTTAAGAAATAACATTTCCCACATGTCTACTTTACATCAGCACAATTTTGGAACCAAAATTTTTTTTTGTTAGGAAATTATAAGGGTTAAAAGTTGACCAGTGATTTCTCATTTTTACAACAAAATTTACAAAGCCATTTTTTTAGGGACCACCTCACGTTTGAAGTCACTTTGACGGGTCTATATAGCAGAAAATACCCTAAAGTGATACCATTCTAAAAACTGCACCCCTCAAGGTACTCAAAACCACATTCAAGAATTTTATTAACCCTTCAGGTGCTTCACAGGAGCTGAAGCAACGTGGAAGGAAAAAATGAATATTTAACTTTTTAGCCACAAATGATCTTTTACAAACTTTTTTTTATTTTCACAAGGGTAAAAGGAGAAAATGGACAGATAAAGTTGTTGTGCAATTTCTCCTGAGTACGCCAATACCCCATATGTGGGGGAAAACCACTGTTTGGGCACACGGCAGAGCTCGTAAGGGAAGGAGCGCCGTTTGACTTTTTCAAACTAAAATTGGCTGGAGTTGAGATTGGACGCCATGTCGTGTTTGGAGAGCCCCTGATGCGCCTAAACAGTGGAAAGCCCCCACAAGTGACACCATTTTGGAAACTAGACCCCTAAGGAACTTATCTAGATTTGTTGTGAGCACTTTGAACCCCAAAGTGTTTCACAAAAGTTTATAATGCCTGGGTGTGAAAAAAAAAAAAAAACTATTTTCCACAAAAATGATTTTTTAGTCCCAAATTTTTGATTTTTCCCAAGGAAATTGGACCCCAAAAGTTGTTGTCCAATTTGTCCTGAGTACGCTGATACCCCATATGTGGGGGGGGGAAAACTGTTTGGGCGCATGGCAGGGCTTGGAAAGGAAGCAGTAACGTTTTGGAATACAAACATTGATGGGGGTCATGTTCCGCTTGTAGTGCCCCAGATGAGCCTAAACAGTGGAAACCCCCACAAGTGACCCCATTTTGGAAGCTAGACCCCCTAAGGAACTTATCTAGATCTTTGGTGAGCACTTTGAACCCCCAAGTGCTTCGCACATGTTTATAATGCCCGGGCATGAAAATAAAAAATCCTATTTTTTTCCCACAAAAATTATCTCTTAGTCACTAATTTTTTATTTTCCCATAGGTAACAGGAAAAATTGGACCTCAAAAGTTGTTGTCCAATTTGTCCTGAGTACGCTGATACCCCATATGTGGGGGGGAACCACTGTTTGGGCGCACGGCAGAGCTCGGAAGGGAAGGAGCACCATTTGACTTTTTCCAAACAAAATTGGCTGGAATTGAGATTAGACTCCATGTTGCATTTGGAGAGTCCCTGATGTGCCTAAACAGTGGAAACCCCCCACAAGTTACCCCATTTGGGAAACTAGACCCCCTAAGGAACTTATCTAGATCTTTGGTGAGCAATTTGAACCCCCAAGTGCTTCACACAAGTTTATAACGTAGAGCCGTAAAATTAAAAAATCATATTTTTTCCACAAAATCGATCTTTTCACCCCAATTTTTATTTTCCCAAGGGTAACAAGACTCCAAAAGTTATTGTGCAATTTGTCCTGAGTACGCTGATACCCCATATGTAGGGGTAAACCACTGTTTGGGTGCATGGCAGAGTTTGGAAGGGAAGGAGCGCCGTTTGACTTTTTCAACGCAGAATTGGCTGGATGCCATGTCGTGTTTGGAGAGATCCTGATCTGCCTAAACAGTGGAAACCCCCCACAAATGACACCATTTTGGAAACTAGACCCCTCAAGGAACTTATCTAGATGTGTGGTGAGCACTTTAAACCCCCAAGTGCTTCACAGAAGTTTATAACGTACAGCCGTAAAATAAAAAATCTTTTTTTTTTTTTTTTTTACAAAAATGATTTTTTTGCCCCCAATATTTTATTTTCACAAGGGTAACAGGAGAAATTGGACCCCAAAAGTTGTTGTCCAATTTGTCCTGAGTACGCTGATACCCAATATGTGGGAGTAAACTACTGTCTGGGCGCACGTCAGGGCTCGGAAGGGAAGTAGTGACGTTTTGGATTACAGACTTTGATGGAATGGTCTGGGGGCGTCATGTCGCATTTGGAGAGCCCCTGATGCGCCTAAACAGTGGAAACCCCCCACAAGTGACCCCATTTTGGAAAGTAGACCCCACAAGGAACTTATCTAGATGTGTGGTGAGCGCTATGAAGCCCCAAGTGCTTCACAGAAGTTTATAACATACAGCCGTAAAAACAAAAAAATCATTTTTTTTTTACAAAAATGATATTTTCGCCCCCAGTTTTTTATTTTCCCAAGGGTAACAGAAGAAATAGGACAAATTGCACAATAACTCTTGGGTACAGAGTACGCTGATACCCCATATGTGGGGGTAAACTACTGTTTGGGCGCATGGCAGAGCTCAGAAGTGAAGGAGCACCGTTTGACTTTTTCAACGCAGAATTGGCTGGAATTGAAATCAGACGCCATGTCACATTTGGAGAGCCCCTGATGTGCCTAAACAGCAGAAACCCCCCCAATTCTAACTCCAACCCTAACCCCAACACACCCCTAACCCTAGTCCCAACCCTAACCACAAACCTAACCCTAACACACCCCTAACCCTAATCTCAACCCTAACCCTAATCTTAACGTTAGCGCCAACCCTAACCCTAACTTTAGCCGCAACCCTAACAGGGAAAATGGAAATAAATAAATTTTTTTAATTTTATTATTTTTCCCTAACTAAGGGGGTGATAAAGGGGGTTTGATTTACTATTTATAGCGGGTTTTTGTGATTGGCAGCTGTCACGCTAAAAGATGCTTTTTATTGCAAAAAGTAGTTTTTTGCATCACCACATTTTGAGAGCTATAATTTTTGCATATTTTGGCCCACAGAGTCATGTGAGGTCTTATTTTTTTCGGGACGAGGTGACGTTTTTATTGGTACCATTTTTGAGCATGTGACTTTTTTGATCGCTTTTTATTTCGATTTTTGGGAGGTTAGAATGAACAAAAATCAGCAATTCATGAATTTCTTTTGGGGGAGGCGTTTATACCGTTTCGCGTGTGGTAAAATTGATAAAGCAGTTTTATTATTCGGGTCAGTACGATTACGGTGATACCTCATTTATATCATTTTTTTTATGTTTTGGGGCTTTTATAGAATAAAAGCAATTATATCTAAAAAATTATTATTTTTGCATCGCTTTAATTCTGCGAGCTATAACTTTTTTATTTTTTCGCTGATGATGCTGTATGACGGCTCGTTTTTTGCGGGACAAGATGACGTTTTCAGCGGTACCATGTTTATTTATATCGGTCTTTTTGATCGCGTGTTATTCCACTTTATGTTCGGCGGTATGATGATAAAGCATTGATTTTTTGCTTAGTTTTTTTTTTTAAGGGGTTCACTAAAGGGGTTAACTAGTGGGATAGTTTTATAGGGGGGGTCGTTACGGACGCGGCGATACCAAATATGTGTACTTTTATTGTTTTGTTTATTTTATTTACAGGAAGAAATGAATTTATTGGGGAATATTTTTTTTTTTTTTTTTTTATGATTTTTTTTTACCACTTTTTATTTTCATTTTTTTAACTTTTTTACTTTGTCCCAGGGTGGGACATCACAGTATTTTAGCAGATCGCTGGTGTGACAGTGTGCACAGCACTCTGTCACACCAGCGATCGCTCTGGCAGTGCTGCAGGCTTCTCAGTGCCTGCTCTCAGCAGGCACTGAGGAAGCCGCCTCCCTGCAGGACCCCGGCGCCATCTTGGATCCGGGGACCTGGAGGGAGGACGGACCCTCGGAACAGCGCGACACATCGCGCTGCTCTGAGGGTCTCAGGGGAGCGCGCAGGGAGCCCCCTGCCTGCGCGATCCTCCCCTGTGCCCCCTGGTACAGCGCGATCATGTTTGATCGCAGTGTGCCAGGGGTTAATGTGCTGGGAGCGGTCCGTGACCGCTCCTGACACATAGTGCTGGGTGTCAGCTGTGATAATCAGCTGACACCCGGCCGCGATCGGCTGCGCTCCCCGGGAGCGCAGCCGATCGCACGGGACGTACTATCCCGTCCATGGTCATACGGGCCCAGGTACCATGGACGGGATAGTACGTCTGATGGCAGTAAGGGGTTAAAAAAGATCACACAAACGATCGCATTAGTATGCGTCGTTATCAGGATTGTTAGCGGAAACGTATAGTGGCAATAATAATAATAATATTAATATCGCAGGCTCCCCACAACCTCTTTATTAATATTGAAAAGAGTGTGTGAGCCCCTTATGCGATAACAGCCGCAGGACAGCAATCTGTCACTCATTAGTGCCCCAGACGGCGCCCGCGCTGTGGGGGTGAAGGGGTTAAGCTTCTGCCCGCGGCTAGAAGCGACTCACCCAGCTGGTCACGTTCTTGCCGAGAGGGGAGAGGAGCGATGTCCGGGGAGCTTTCAGCCTGTCATGTAATGGCCGCCGCGCTCTGTCTCCGATGTGCTCCATGTAGAGGAGCCGGAAATGGAGGCTGCAGTAAAGTGCGCGCTCAGAGCGGCGCGAAATTCAAAAATAAAAAAGGCGCGCACTCCTCTCTCTCTCTTCCCCTCAGAGCGGCGCGAAATTCAAAAATAAAAAAGCGCGCACTCCTCTCTCTCCTTCTCCTCAGAGTCACCGGCATGTAAACTGTACAGCGGCTGCCGCAGCAGCCGTTAATAGACACACACTAGTTATGCCTAGTGTGTCTCCCTTCCTTCATCTGCAGCTGAAAAGGTTGTTACATTAAGCTCCAGAGCACCAGTAAAAAAGTCTCTCAGGGCAATCCTATTACTTGTAGTATGTGCTGTGCACCCCTTATTGTTATTCACTTCATATTAAAAGTAAAACAGAAATATGTAAAGAACTAGATGGAAGCATGCTTTGCAGCTTGAGAATCTCTCCCCCATGTGCTCACCCACCTATCCACTCTCTCTTTTGCGATGTGCTGACTTCTCCCGTCTGTGCTCTCTTCTTTGATCTGTCTACCCCATGTGCTATCCCCCTTGTCTGCTGTCTCTCTCCTTCCTGTCGCAGAGGATACATTTTGTAATGTAAAATATTGTTTAAAAACAGTCAGTGAAATATTTTACCTCACAAAATGAATCCACTGTGATCCCCTGCTGTAATGTCAGTATTGTCTTTTGCTTCTTCCCCTGCACAGGAAATGTTGTATGCTCCGTACATGGTCTGACACTGACAATTTTTAAAATGAACGTGTATACAGTGTGTGTGTGTGTGTGCGTTGCATACGGTATACACAGAGTGTGTGTGTGTGTGTGGTGCATATACAGTGTGTGTGGTGCGCACAGCGTATACAGTGTGTGTGTGGTGCCTACGGCATATACAGTGTGTGTGTGGTGCGTATGGCATATACAGTGTGTGTACGGCGTATACAGTGTGTGGTGTGTACGGCGTATACAGTGTCTGTGTGTGTGTGTACGGCGTATACAGTGTCTGTGTGTAAAGCGTATACCGTGTGTGTGTGGTGCGTACGGCGTATACAGTGTGTTTGTGTTGCGACGGTGTTCCCTGGTGGTACCGAGCAAGAGGCTGGTACCATCAGCAGTTTCCATATTGAAACACACATCACTTGGGTGTCCCAATATGGCGGTCGGTGAACTTCCGCTTGGAATTCTGGGATCCGGAGACATCTGGACGGAACAGGATGTGAAGATATTACAAGGTAATTATATATTAGAAGATTCTGTATGTCTGAGAAGATCAGCCATGGCCCTCCTCCTTCTCACTGTCCTGTGTGTGGCTGAAACACAACTGGCTGCATCTGCACCAGGAGCCTCCCCGTCTATGTAGAGGAGGAGGCTCCTGCTAAATGGACAGGGCGTCTGTCGGCCACCAGCTAAATATGGAAAAATTAAGCCTGATAACTCCTGTCTTCTATAAGACTCTTGCAGGATCATACAAAAATGCTGCAGACAAACAGTCAGGAGTTTATTACTGTCTAGTGTTCCTTTAATGGGCTTATCAGACGACATTTCTAGCAACAGCCAGAGGGTCTCCAGTACAAAAGACATGCTCGTTGATAAGCAATTTACAAAGTATTACCTACATTGTGGTAAGCTTCTAAAGAAGACCTCTCACTTTTTGCTTGGTCTAAATGAACTTCTCCCAAATCTAGCATTGTTGTTTTTCCTTTCTGTCCTTATCAAATCTAAAGATATCATACCTTTCTACTTCCATCCCATTAGCCAAGAGGGTGTGATCTTCAAGAAGTCACCTACAGAAGAGTGGAAGATCATGTCCCCTTGGCTAACAAGACTAGATTTGCATACAGGGCACACAATGGAGGATACTGCCATATCTCTTTAAGGGTAGGAATGTATAAAGAAATCACCCAGAGTTTCATCCAGAAAAGTATTCAAGAAAAGTAATACGATTTATTTCTCACTTGTCATTCATGTACAGTCCGTTTCACTTGTCATTCATGTACAGTCCGTTTCACTGTCATCATGACGTCCTTTCATTGTCATTCATTAGTCTTTTCACTGTATCATGACGTCTTTTCACTTCATTCAGTACAGTCCTTTTCACTTGTCATTCATGTACAGTCCGTTTCACTTGTCATTCATGTACAGTCCGTTTCACTTGTCATTCATGTACAGTCCGTTTCACTTGTCATTCATGTACAGTCCGTTTCACTTGTCATTCATGTACAGTCCTTTTCACTTGTCATTCATGTACAGTCCTTTTCACTTGTCATTCATGTACAGTCCGTTTTTTGCACTTTAACCATTAGAGTTTCCTATGTTACAAAATTGCAGTGTAGCCGTAAAATTGTTATGCTATACGGTGTCTAAGCATCGCATCCATTTTTCTTTTAAGAGACTTGAATGGGCGAGTCTCATTCAAATTTCCGAAGAAATTAATGCGGGATGTGATTTTTTTTTTTTTTCACATGCAGATTCGGTCAGTGAAAAATAATTGCTCCTCTGCACATTGAATCACATGGGTCCATGTGCTGCCCCTTTCTTTCATGGACAACAATCGGACCGAAAATACGGTCGTGTGTATGAGCCCTAATGGACAGGTACAGGAAAATAAAATTTAATTCAGGGAAACGGCAGCATTTAGAGCATGTAGGAAAATTACATATTTATCACAAGTGACAGGTCATCTTTAAGCATTAAAATTGTAAATGTGTTTTATAAAAGACTTGACCTGTATATAGAATATTGCAATTCTTGGTAAATATGATAAGGATAACTTCACTTTACCAGTTCCATCATCGCAGTATGATATAACTGAAGCATGTGTACATGAAGACCAGGGACAGCATACCTACATTACGTCACAGCCTATTACAACATGTTAGATTATAACTAGACATCACAGAAGGAAGGAAATAATATATTAATAATGACAAAATAAACAGAATTACAAGGAGGCAAACTGTTAAAACTAAAAAGAGAAAGACTGCAGGTAACCAGTACTGCCATAATATTACCTGGCCATGCACAAATTCCAACACCCCGCCTGCGTACGACTTATGAAATCAATGCCGCCTTGCTTGCCAGCTCAGTCGCTAACATCATCATTCAGAACCTATCAATGCTGACACCTGAGCGCCAGGAAGCATTAAAACTTCCCATCTGACCAAATGTAAGCAACATATGGTAAAGCATAAAAGCGCTCCATACTTTCCGAGCGTGGGAGGAAGATCAGTTACAGTCCTCAGCTCTGCTTGGTGTTACATTTGAAATTCTCATGAAATATTCAGTTTCAAGGCATGCATGGATTTCCTGAAACCAATGCAGACAAGACAAATTTGGTAGAGTCATCCATTATTTAGAGCGAGATCCACAGAAGACGAGCGGTGCCTCTGTAAAACCGGGTTCACAAACACATATCTGCCATAAAGCAACCTTGAAACTGCTAGTGAATGGCTTTCTGTTCCGCTGTATTGTGAGCGGAAAAAACACACAATCCAACCTTGATCTGTTAATGACACTCCTCACATTGAAAGAAAGCAATTGGTATTGAAAAAATAGCGCTAGCCTTCAGTTTCTGAGTATCACCGGAACAAAGCAGCTCTGTCGCAGTGACAAAGTGGAAAACTCCAGCTATAACACTTGGTAAAAGCTCCGTTCACATTGTAATTACAATTGTCAACAATTCATGAGCCAGTTATAGAATTCTCGGAGGAGCAAGGCGTGAAATGTACCTGAAGAATGTCTCATGGCTACGAGTCGATTAGTGATGTGGACACTATAGACATACAGGTGACTTATGAGACTGTTTGTCTAAAGCATCTGCAATGAATGAAGAATATGGTGGTTCAGAGTCCATGAGGCAGGGATCAAAGTTATGATCACACATGAAGGACCATCAATGATCATTGTGGTTTGGTCCTGATGAAGAGGTTTGGAAACCTTGAAACCCGTTGATAATAAACGGCATTCAAGCTTCACCTTCGTGTGTGATCGTATTTTTGAACCTTGGGCAGCGTGGAGTCTGAACCACTGTATTCCTCATTCATTGCAACATGCCTCCTTGGTGGTCCTTCTGCAGCTCTTACATGCTTTTACAGGAGTTGTGACTTTCACAACCCTATCAGGTGAGTGTACCTATTATATCTTATACCACTTTGTCATCAGATAAGACCCTATTTGCGCTTTTTTGTCTCTCCAGTTTTACCATTTGATTCATTTTTTCTGAAGAATCACGGTCACTACCAGTCTCATAAGTTACCTGTATGCATAAAGCATCTGGGTCACTAAGTATCGTAAGTTACCTGTATGCATAAAGCGTCCACATTACTAACAGTCTCATAAGTGACCTGTATGTCTAAAGCTTCTGTGTCACTAGAAGTCTCAAGTTAACTGTATGTCTAAAGTATCTCCATCACTGACCGTGACGCGGACGCTTTAGACATACATGTAACTTATTATTATTATAGATTTTTTATAGCGCCATTTATTCCATGGCGCTTTACATGTGAAGAGGGGCAAATATAGACAAGTACAGTAAACATGAGCAATACAAGGCACACACAAGTACAGAAGGAGAGAGGACCCTGCCCGCAAGGGCTCACAGTCTACAGGGATGGGTGAGGATACACTAGGAGAGGGAAGAGCTGATCGTGTGGTGGTTCAGTAGACTGATGATCACTGCAGGTTGTAGGCTTGTCGGAAGAGGTGGGTCTTCAGGTTCTTTTTGAAGGTTTCCATGGTAGGCGCGAGTCTGATGTGTTGGGGTAGAGAGTTCCAGAGTATGGGAGAGGCACGGGAGAAGCTTTGTATGCGGTTGTGGGAAGAAGAGATAAGAGGGGAGTAGAGGAGGAGATCTTGAGAGGATCGAAGGTTGCGTGTGGGTATGTACCGGGAGACCATGTCACAGGTGTATGGAGGAGACAGATTGTGGATGGCTTTGTAGGTCATGGTTAGGGTTTTGAACTGGAGCCTCTGAACGATAGGAAGCCAATGAAGGGCTTGGCAGAGAGGAGAAGCTGGGGAATAGCGGGGAGACAAGTGTATTAGTCGTGCAGCAGAGTGCAGGATGGATTGGAGTGGTGCCAGAGTGCTAGAGGGAAGGCCAGAGAGTAGGAGGTTGCAGTAGTCGAGGCGGGAGATGATGAGGGCATGCACTAGTGTTTTTGTAACTTATGATACTGTATCTAACTTATGATACTGTTCGTGACATGGAAGCTTTAGACATACACAACTTGAACCAGTAAGTGACACACAAGATAGCATGCTATAATATTGGATCTTTTGCTATGAGCAAGGCCTCACACTTCGGATTTAACTCCTACATACAGCAAACACAAGCAGCACAATATCATTAGTAAGATGACAGGAAGGGAAAAAGCTACGGAAGGTAGAAACCCTGTATCCACCACAAAAGAAGTACCCTTACCTTTCTTAGCGGTTTCCATTTCCTCTTCAGTCCACCGCGAGCTTTCATTCATTTCCATCGCTGCTGCAAAAACAAAATGCAGGAATATCAGAGTTAACCAAAACCAAAAACCAAAGAGGACGGACAGGTGTGCCACTGTCATACCTTCACGCTACAAGACTGAATGAGACGTGCCCATTGAACACCAGAGGGGCATACTACACAGTTCAATGTAGGTATCTACATTTCATGACATGCTCCTGGTGGAGGAGGTGGAGCATGATGCAGCAGGCCCAAGTCAAGTACTGACTACACAATGCAATCCGGGGGCTTCAAGTGCGGGACATTTTTGCCAGTGTGCATTGTAGAAATTCAGTTTCTCAGGCTGAAAACATTCGCTACCATTCCACTTCTAATGGCCCATGAAAGAAATAGAGCAATGGGCTGCGGGCACTTAGAGTGCTGCACTGATTGGACTACGATAAAACATGAACAGTTCACATAAAGGACAAACATGGGAGAAGAAGGGGGGAAAGTTGCACAATTAAAAATAGCAGTGCTCTTCATGCAGAGAGTCTGTGGCGGCGAACCTCCGACAACTATTAGGCCTGGCCCTTGGGAGGACATGAAGGCACATCGCTTACAGTTCACTGCACAAGATTTCGGTTGGCACCTCTCATAGGCACATCACAAGTAATTTTGTTTTATGAGATTCCCCACAGCCACAAGATAGTAAGAGATAGGATGCCAGCAGCGTATGTCTGCCATACTGTGCGATGGAGAAGAAACTCGGCACCCACATTACCAGGCCGCAGAACGCCACTGCAGCACAGATCCTAAAGTCTAACACCGCAACAGATGGCTTTCCTGTGTATTCATTAATTAGTCATGAATAGAACATTCTATTAAAAAGTCGTCATTGATCAGGTAGATATACAAAACACATACAATTCTCAGTAAACTGGATTAAAGGGAATGACACAAATGTTGTATAGGAAACATTTTAAAGAAGGTCCTAAGTTCAGTTTGTGTCTTGATACTTGTCTAACTAAAAAGTAGATTGTGAGCTCTAGGGAGTCGGGCGCTCTTGTTTGAAATGTTCATGAGCTAAGCTGTGTGAACAGGAGACTGATTCGAGGGAGGATTCTTACACTAGTATTGCAAATATGAAGCCAGATGTAAGGGCTTGTTCACACATGGCAGTTTTGAGGCTTTTGTTTTCGACTTCTTTTTGTGCCGCAAAAAGACAGCATTTTCCAGTAATTGCAAAATAAATGAGATTTCTAAATTCTCATTCACACTATTTTTTTTCTTGCAGTTTTTGACCTGTGGTGCATTTTTTTAAAGCAGAATGTCTATTCTTTGAGCATTTTTACTGCAGTTTTTACCTCTGAGATCAAGATGGCTTGGTATAAAAAAAAAAAAAAAAACACATCGAAAACGAGTAAGAAAAATAAGTGCAATTTCTGCTGCAGTTTTCTGGCCATAGACTACTTTTTATGCAGAAGCAAATGTATAATAAAAAGCTCCATGTGAACGTGCCCCAATATGAATGCTAAGGAAAGGTTGTCATGATGCAATCCAGATGAATTTTTTCTGCAATTTTCAAAACTATTGTTAAAAACACTGGCGATTTTACCTAGCTTACAAAAAAAAAAATCACTTCTCAAAGGCATTGTGTGAAAGTGGCCTTAAAGTGCCCTTTGGTCTGGTTATTTATATACACTTTAGAAAGTACCATAATTCTTAAAATGAACAGATAGAACATTCTCTACATAGACTATAGTAACTGACTACACCCTGTATGTACCCTGATGGCGCCCTCTTCGCCCCCGCTAGTTCCTAACTTAGAGAAGAATGTACATAGCTGCCTTATGCTTGATTTTAGATGGCTGTGGACCAATGTTCCAGCATATTCAGGTTTTTATTATGGTATTTCACCTGCACATACCGTACTGTCAGGGAAGGAACAATGTTTATGAGGTTTGCAAAAATGGTGCATTTCCTACAACAATTTAGTTTTTAATGGGGCCACAGTGGTACTGTTAAAAAGTCAATTTTGAGGGTGGGGATACCGGATGAAGGGCACTCCCACGGTAGCTGATGTAATCAAACAGAAAAACTACTAAAAATGTACTAAAAGAATAAAATTAAAGAAAAATTTATTTAAAAAAAAACAAAACAACATGTGTTAGCTGTATCCAGCCTTCAATTTTGGAAAACCCTTTACATCAGAAACCAACAGTAGTTATTGCTGTAGGAACCAAGAGCTTAGGCTAGGAGGGCTTTAAACATTAGGCTTTATTCACACATCAGTATTTTTGGTCAGTATTTGTATGCCAAAACCAGGAGTGTCTCCAAAACACAGACCAAGTGTCAATCTTTCAATTATAGTTTTTCTCTGCAAATTCCACTCCTTTTTTATCGTACAAACACGGATACAAAATACTGACCAAATATTGACATGTGAATGAGGCCTTCTACAGATGACCAATGTAAAACTCATATGTAAGAATTCTGTGACTTTGTTTAGACTCCAAGAAATCGTCTTTTCTTGTAGACAATGTTCATTAATTCTATGAAAGATTTCAGCAATCGTCAAAACTTCAGATTTTCTCCAATAACAGACAATTTTCATTCTTGTGACTATTATGCAGTAGTTACCGGTAATCACGGTTTTGTGCGTAAAGTGAAAATCAATCCAAATCTAACAATAACAAGGCTTGTTTGGCTATTAATGAAATGTTGTATCTACAAATGCTAGACAATACTGAACTCATTGCTTCCTATAAAGAAAGGAGCACTCCACAATCCCACCAATGTGCTGCACCCGCGCATTAGTACAAGAGCAGTGCCAGCAGTTTGGGGGGCAGTCCTTGTACATCCTAGGCTGCCTACCTGGTGATAGTCGTCTTATAATAACTAGAGATGAGCGAATTTGTCTGGATTTTGGCCTCGAATCTGATTTTGACATATTCGGGCCATATTTGAACACTATTCGTGCCGAATGTACAGTATTTTTTGGATTGTAAGACGCACTTTTTTCCAAAAAATGTTGACGGGAAAATGGAGGTGCGTCTTATAATGCAGATATACCTTACCGGCGGAAGTGGAGCAGGGTCCCAGAGTCGCGGCTGGAGGAGGAAAGAGTGGAGCGTTGCTGTGGGAGTGTCCGATGCTGCTGCAGTGGTTCTGCCAACAGCGCTGAGATCTCATCTCCCGAGATCTTGGTGCAGAGATCTCCATCAGTGCATGTGCCGCCCCGGCAGCCATTTTCCCCAAAGTCCACCACATAGGAAACCATGGAACTGCGGGGGCTCAGGCCTTTCACAAAATTTCGGCAGAGCCCCCTCAGAACTGGACACCCCGCAGCAGCACCAGACACTCCCGCAGCAGCACCAGACACTCGCGCAGCAGCACCAGACACTCGCGCAGCAGCACCAGACACTCGCGCAGCAGCACCAGACACTCGCGCAGCAGCACCAGACACTCCCGCAGCAGCACCAGACACTCCGCAGCAGCACCAGACACTCCCGCAGCAGCACCAGACACTCCCGTAGCAGCAACAGACACTCCCGCAGCAGCAACAGACACTCACAGCGGTGCGCCGCACATCCGATCACCTCCTCATCCCAGCCTGCAGCAACGCTCCACTCTTGCCTCCTCCAGCAGCGACGCTGGTACACCGCTTTACCGCAGACCCTACCCCCGGTAAGCAGTAAGACGAAAGGATTATAAGAAGCACCACCATTTTATTAAAAAAAAAAAAAATTCTATTTTTCTCCTCAAAATTTGGGGTGCGTCTTATAATCCGAAAAATATAGCATGTCTTATGATCGGTTCCGAACATATTCCCACTGACTCTAATGAAGTTCGGCTGTGTTTGACGAATATTGCAAAAACAATATTCGAATCCTTTGCCGAACAAATTCGCTCATCTCTAACAATAACGTCAAATCAGTGGAGTAACATTTCATGCATGGAATAACCTGTACAACAAAATGTTTATTTTGTAAGATTTTACTGTTAAATTTTGTTCTTGACTTGTGCTATAATCATAAAAACATTGCGAAAAAAACATTATATGTGTTTCACCAGTGTTAAAGATTCACATTGGAAATGAATCATTGTTGTATCAGAGTTTGTTTATTTCCCGTACCTCGTTAGTGGCTAAGAACACTCATCTGAGAATTGGTCCATACAAATGCACTGTGCAGTTTTCTGGGGAAAGAACTACTGTCTATGTGAAAGTTCACATGTGAATTGGCCCATTGACATTATAAGGATTGTCTGGTCTAAACCTACAAGTCTGCAGACTTGTGAATTCTCACATCACACAGACTGCTCACTGTGAGGATTCTCTGGTGCCGGGAGCGAGCAGCAAAATGACTGCAAGTATGCGATATACATACTTCCAGCCACATTTTTTACTAGATTGGTGCGACCTCACTTACTGCATGTCTATTATTATTTATTATTCCAGCGCCATTTATTCCATGGTGCTTTACATGTGAGGAGGGGTATACATAATAAAAATGAGTACAGTAATATTATACAATAGAAGTAATGACTGGTACAGCAGGAGAGAGGACCCTGCCCACGAGGGCTCACAATCTACAAATGATGGGAGAGAATACAGTAAGTGAGGGTAGAGCTGGTCGTGCAGCGGTTTGGTGGTTACTGCAGGTAGTAGGTTTATCGGAAGAGGTAGGTCTTTAGGTTCCTTTTGAAGATACCCATGCTAGGCGATAGTCTGAAATGTTGGGGTAAAGAGTCCAAGAGTAGGGGGATGCGCAGTAGAAATTTTGTATATGATTATGGGAAGAGGAGGTAAGAGGGGAGTAGAGAAGGAGATCCTGTGAGGATTGGAGGTTGCGCACAGATATGTACCGGGAGACGAGGTCACAGATGTATGAAGGAAACAGGTTGTGCATGGCTTTGTAAGCCATGGTTAGGGTTTTGAACTGGAGTCTCTGGGTAATGGGGAGCCAGTGAAGGGATTTACAGAGGAGAAAAGCTGGGGAATAGTGGAGGGATATGTGGATTAGTTGGGCAGAAGTTTTTAGAATAGGTTGGAGCGGTGCGAGATTGCTAGAAGGGAGGCCATAAAACAAGAGGTTACAGTTGTCAAGTTGGGAGGGGAGTGCATGGACTAGGGTTTTTGCAGATTCTTGGTTGAGGAATGTACGGATTCAGGAAATATTTTTGAGTTGAAGTCGGCAGGAAGTGGAAAGGGCTTGGATATGTAGTTTGAAGTGGAGATCTGAGTCAAGGATTACTCAAAGGAAGTGAGTTTATGGGACTGGTGAGAGTGAGCAGCCATTTACTTTCAATGGATAGGTTCGTTGGGGAGCAGGGGTCGAGTGAGATGGGGGAAAGATGATGAATTCTGCTATGTCCATATTAAGTTTTAGAAATCTAGAGGAGAAGGATGAAATGGAAGACAGACATTGTGAGATTCTGGTTAGTAGGGAGGTGATGTCTGATCCAGCAAGGTAGATCTGTGTGACATCAGCATAGAGGTGATACTGAAAGCCGTGAGGTTCTATGAGCTGTCCCTGGTCGAAGGTGTAAATGGAGAAGATCAGGGGCCCTAGGACTGAACCTTGCGGGACAGATCGTGAGCAAGGTGAGGAGGTGGTGTGTGAGTGGGAGATGCTGAAGTCAATTGAGAGCGGCCAGAAACAGTCTGGTCGGAAAGTGGCCGGGAATATGCACATCACAAAGTTGTGGTCAAATGACGGACGCCGAAGAATCTTCACAGAGAGCAGTGTGCGCAATGTGAGGAGTCAAGTAGAATGACTGCCGACTTGTCCTGTTAAAGGGAGTCTTGTCAGCACAGGATGACCGTTCAAACCAAGTATAGGTCCTTGGTGCATCAGTCAATCATTTAAACATACCTTCCCATCTGCTTGTTTTCCCTCCATCTCCAACCCCTCCCCTCTGATTGACAGCTCTGGCTTCATGGAGCCTGAGAAGGGCAGGTGGAATCTGTCAGCACAGAATGTTTGTTCAAACCAAGTACAGGCAGTCGGTGCACTGTGGCATAGCCAATCAATTAAGTACACCTTACCACATACTTGTTTTCCCTCTATATCTGCCCTTCTATGGCTCTATTGAACCAAAGCGGTCCAATAAGAGGAGGGGGTGTAGACAGAAGAAAAACAAGAAGGTGGGAAGGTGCACTTAAATGCTGGGCTTTGCTAAGGGTGCACCGAGAGCCTGTACTTGGTTTGAACATTCATTCTGTGCCGACAATAGTCTCTTCAATGGGTCAATATTCAGTGCAAGTGCTGTTCAATTTACAATAGAACAGCACAAGAAATACTGTGTGTCAATACAGCCATAGGTCAAGGCTATACAAACACACTTTGTAGCTTAAAGGGGTTGCCCACTACTAGGACTATCCCCCTTCTTGACCCCAATAATAATTAAAAAAAAAAAAAAAACTACATTCACCTTCCATGCCAACGCCATTCCTGCAGCGTCAGCACTCTCTGTCCCGGAGCTCTGGTGCGGTAGAATGACACGTGGTGACTGGCATACAATCAGTGCTGGCGTCACAGTCCCTTTCTTATAAAACACTAATTTTACTGAAACAGCAAACCAAGGTCAAGTAAGTGACATCACTGGAATCAGGCTCTCAGCGCCTACATTATGCTGCTTTCAGATTAAATGGAAAAACCTACTGACATATTCTCTTTAACCCCTCCACGACATTCGCAGGACATGTACGGCGGAAGTCGGAAGCGGGTGTATGGAGCGTGTTCATAGGGTGAGCTTGCCCCATACTTTGCAGGTGAAGGCTGTGCTAATAATCACAGGTGGATTGTCAACCTGTTAAATGCCGCTGTCCATCTCTGGCAACTGCATTTAGCACGCGCCGCCATGGGTGCACATCACTCTCTATGCCCATCAGCACACCCGTGATGTGTTCGCGGGTTGCCGATGGGTGAAAAATAACAGTCAGCTGATGACCCGTGCCTGTCATTGGAGCTCCTTCAAAGGAGACACTGTGGCATTGCTGTATACTCGTTTAGCACAAGCGATCGGACAATCGATCGCAGCTTCAAGTCACCTAAAAGGACTAACAAGTACTGGGAAAAAAAATAAAAATAAATACATATATACACACACATATAATATATATATATATATATATATATATATATATATGTATATATATATATATATATATATATATATATATATATATATATGTATATAGTAAAGACCAAAAGTTTGGACACACCTCATTCAAAGAATTTTCTGTATTTTCGTGACTATGAAGATTGTACATTCACACTGAAGGCATCAAAACTGTGAATTAACACATGTGGAATTATATACTTAACAAAAAAGTGTGAAACAACTGAAAATATGTCTTATATTCTAGGTTCTTCAAAGTAGCCGTCTTTTGCTTTGATTACTGCTTTGCACACTCTTGGCATTCTCTTGATGAACTTCAAGAGGTAGTCACCGGAAATGGTCTTCCAACAGTCTTGAAGGAGTTCCCAGAGATGCTTAGCACTTGTTGGTCCTTTCCAGATCAACCCCACTTTTTAATATTAAAAATAAAGTTATGTATAAAAGAAAAAAAAAAACAAAAAAAAAAATTGCTGCGTTTATAAAAGTCCTATCTATCAAAATCTTGAAAAAAAAATAAAAAATTAACCTAAATTGGTAAACCCCATAAACGAAAAAAAAAAATTCAAGGCGGCAAAAATTAGTTTTTTGGGTTTTTTTTGGCAAATTTACAAAAAATGCTGACAAGTGATCAAAACGTCATATATATCCCAAATTGGTATTAATAAAAATGTTGTCTCATCTAGCAAAAAATAAGTCATTGCACAGCTCCATCAGCCGAAAATGAAAATGTTACAGGTCTCAGAAAATAGTGACACAACCCCAAGAAATGAAAAAAAATCAGAAATTTTCAAAAATATTTTTTTTTATCACTAAAATAATAAAAAAAAAAACTGGACGTGTTGGGTATCGTCGTAACTAGAGTTGAGCGAAACAGGTCGGTCAATTTAAAAAAAGACCGACTTTCGCCAAGTGAAATCCGACCATAGTATGAGGTCGGTCACGTGTTCGGCGACTATAGCGCCAAAGTCGGTTTTCCCATAATGCTTCCAGGGCATTTTCTCAGCCAATAAGCTAGGACGCAGACTGTGTGCAACGCGATGACATGGGTACTGGCCAGCACCATCTTAAAGAAGGGCATTGCAGTGATTGGCTTGCTTTGTGTGGCATCACAGTGACTATAAAAGCCCTCACCGCCGACCGCCATTTTACTTCTGCCGATCTTAGAGTAGGGAGAGGTTGCTGACGCTGGTTCTCTGTAGGGAGAGAGTTAGGCAGGCAAACAACATTAATTCTGTGCTTGTGCTCATAGCGATTAGCTGTACACTTAGTGTGCAGTGACAGGGGAGGATTTCTTGTGTGCAGCAGCGCTGGTTCTTAGGCTGGCTGCCAGTGAGAGGGGAGGAATTGCTTGTGTGGAGCAGCAGAGCTGATTATTAGGCTGCCTGCCAGTGAGAGGGGAGGAATTGCTTGTGTGGAGCAGCAGAGCTAAACATTAGGCTGCATGCCAGTGACAGGGGAGGAATTTCTAGTGTGCAGCAGTAGAGCTGATTATTAGGCTGCCTGCTATCTGTATTGCTGTGTGTACCCTGCTGTGCAGACTGCTTTTTAACACAGCACCTACACAATTTTTTTCTGCACAGTTACAGAGCGTTCATTTTTCCCACACCGTATAGAGCTGTACGCTTCTCACACTACCGTGGACCTGCTGGTATCACGGACAAATACATGCTGACTATCTGTGTGTGTCAGGATCCCGTCTGGGTTGGAGCCGATGTTACTGCAAACACTAGGGGAAGCAGAGGCAGGTAACGTAGTCAGGTTGCGGCCACCCAGCGACGGAACTCCGATGTATATTCCGCAACAGAGCGACGTCCTTGGCGCAAATTATGTAATTTGGTTTCTGCTGTGGCACAGCGGTTTGGGTCATCAAAAACTTGATTCATAGCTGCGATGAAAGCTTCCAGGTCATTAAGGAGGGCATAGTCCTTTTCTACATAAGGTGAAGCCCAAGCAAGAGCTTCATCCGTCAGGAGATTTATCATGAAAAAAACTTTCTTCCTCTCACTGGTAAAGGGAGCAGGTTGCATCTGGAAGTATATGCGGCATTGATTGAGGAATCCTCGGTACTGCTTGCGATCCCCACTGAACTTTGCAGGCAGCGGCAGCCGCGCGTTTGATTCGGGCCCTGAATTGCGCACGTCCAGTAGTTGTTTTTGTAGCTCAATTACTTCCTGTTGTATCGCCGTGAAATCAGTTTGTAACTTGGCATATTTTCCTTGAGAGTCAGTACAAAAACTTTGAAGCTCCGTAACTTGCCGCCTCAGGGTGTTCACAGCGGACTCCATTTTGGCGCGAGATTATTCTGTCAGGATCCCATCTGGGTTGGAGCCGATGTTACTGCAAACACTAGGGGAAGCAGAGGAAGGTAACGTAGTCAGGTGGCAGCCGGAGGTCGGTACACAGGAGAGCAGTGTTTGTAGCAGAGGAGCAGGCAGATAACGTAGTCAGGTGGCAGCCGGAGGTAGGTACACAGGAAAGGCAGTGTTTGTAGCAGAGGAGCAGGCAGATAACGTAGTCAGATGGCAGCCGGAGGTCGGTACACAGGAAAGGCAGTTCGGTAGCAGAGGAGCAGGCAGATAACGTAGTCAGGTGGCAGGCCGATGTCAGTTCACAGGAGAGCAGTGTTTGTAGCAGCAGGAACAGCAGGAGAAAGAGCTTGACTAAAGGCTGGAAGCACAATAATCTCGCAATGACACACAATCAGAGGCCCAATCAAGAGAGCACTAGGTGTAGCCAATCAGGAAGAACAGTCAATGATATCTGGGTTCAGCAAGGAACTTTGCAGCCAGCAGAATAGCTCAAATGGTAGAGCTGCTGGCCAGTGGACAAGAGGTACAGGGTTCGACTCCTGACAGTACTCCCCTCCTTCCAGGATGGCCTCTGGACATCTCAGGAGCTGGCTTATCCGGGTACCTCTGATGAAAGGCTCTTGTTAGTCTAGGAGCATGGACGTTGTCCCTTGGTTCCCATGAATTTTCCTCTGGTCCGTAACCCTTCCACTGCACCAGATACTGCAGTTTACCTCTGAATTTTCGGGAGTCCAGAATCTTATCCACAATGTATTCTTCTTCACCACGGATCCTTTCTGGTGGAGGAGGTGGCTGAATTCTTCCTGGAAACGGGTTTTCACAGAAGGGTTTGAGCAAGGATATGTGAAACACTGGATGAATCTTTAGATTGTTGGGAAGTTTTAAACGAAAAGCAACCTGGTTAATTTTTGCAGAAATTTGAAAAGGTCCAATGAATTTCTGACCCAATTTGGAGGATGGCACATGTGTCTTAAGGTTTTTAGTGGACAGCCAAACTTTGTCTCCAACCTGAAGAGCAGGGGGCACTCTCCGTTGTTTATCTGCTGCTTCCTTATATTCTTCCTGGGTCTTGAGCAATATCTCTGATAATTCCTTCTGGGATTCCTGTAATTTTGTAAGCCTGTCATTAACAGCAGGAATGGGAGTGTTCACTGGCAGATTAGGGATAAATACTGGATGTACTCCATAATTAGCAAAAAATGGGGTTTGAGATGTAGCGCTATGTATGGAGTTGTTGTAGGCAAACTCTGCTGTTGGTAAATAGTCCACCCAGTCATCCTGAAGATAGGAAATGAAGCAACGGAGGTATTGCTCCAAAGTCTGGTTCGTTCTCTCCGTCTGGCCATTGGACTGAGGATGGAAAGCGGTAGAAAGATTCACCGTGACTCCCAAGGCTGTACAGAAACTCTTCCAAAATTTTGACGTAAACTGAATGCCTCGTTCAGACACCACGCTGTCAGGAATTCCATGTAACCTGAATACCTCTTTGATCATCAGTTCTGCAGTTTTTTCAGCAGTAGGAATTCCTTCAGTTGGAATAAAGTGGGCCATTTTTGTGAGTCGGTCCACTATGACAAGGATGACGGTCATCTGTTTGGAAGGGGGTAGTTCCACAATAAAATCCATGGAAATAGATCCCCAAGGCCTGGATGGAACTGGGAGTGGTTGCAAGAGTCCTAGAGCAGACGATCGTGGGGTCTTGTTTCGTGCGCATGTTAAACAGGTTGAAACATATTTCCTCACGTCCTTCCTACAATTAGGCCACCAAAAGAAACGAAGTAGTAAGTCTTGTGTTTTTGCAACTCCAGGATGTCCTGCCAGTTTAGAATCATGGACACTTTTGAGGACTTCAAGGCGAGAAGATTCAGGTACATATATTTGGTGTTTCTGCATCCAAAACCCCTCTTTGAATGAAAGATCGACGTCTTCCGAAGGATGGTTAAGGAAAGAGTCCTCTTGATATCCATCTTTAATTCTATTACCTAGTCCTCTAGAGTGCAATATTCCCAAAAAATGTTTAGGGCCTAGAATTGTATCATCATTACTAGACCTCTCCTGAGGTTCCGAACACATCCTGGACAGGGCGTCAGCCTTGCCATTTCTTGAACCAGGCCGGTAAGAGATTATAAAATTGAATCTTGAGAAAAATAAGGCCCATCGTGCTTGTCTTGCAGACAATCTTTTTGCTGTACGGAGGAATTCAAGATTCTTGTGGTCCGTGAGGACAGTCACAGGGTGATTGGCACCTTCCAGAAGATGTCTCCACTCGGAGAAGGCAACTTTAATGGCTAACAGTTCTTTATTACCAATGTCGTAGTTCTTTTCTGCAGATGACATGGTGTGGGAAAGAAACGCACATGGGTGAAGTTGCATCTTGTCCCCAACTCGCTGAGACAGAATGGCTCCCACTGCAGAGTCCGAGGCGTCCACTTCGACAGTAAATGGCAATTCAGGATTTGGGTGTACTAACAATGGAGCAGACGTAAAAAGAGTTTTCAACTTGTCAAAAGCCTCCTGTGCCTCCGGAGACCAGAAAAATGCTTTGGTCTTTTTTGTTAGTGTAGTAATTGGTAGTATGATCCGTGAAAAGTTCTTTATAAATTTTCGGTAAAAATTTGCAAATCCTATGAAACGCTGGACGTCTTTTAAATTTCTTGGAACAGGCCAGTCCACTACAGCATTGATTTTGCCGGGATCCATGCTCAGACCTTCTGGGGAGATGATATATCCCAGAAATTGGATACTGGTTTGTTCAAACTCACATTTTTCAAGTTTAATGTAGAGATGGTTCTCCTGTAGTCGTTCCAAGACTAACTGGACGTGCCTGCGATGCTCTTCCAAGGTGTCTGAAAATATAAGAATGTCATCGAGATAAGCCACAACGAATTGGTCCAAGAAATCTCGAAATACATCATTAATAAAATGTTGAAAGGTGGCTGGGGCATTGCTAAGGCCAAAGGTCATAACAAGAGATTCAAAATGTCCATATCTCGTTCTGAAGGCGGTCTTCCACTCATCTCCTGGGCGAATCCGTATGAGGTTGTAAGCCCCTCTAAGATCCAGCTTCGTAAAGATTTTCGCAGAACGGAGTCTCTCAAATAGTTCAGGAATCAAGGGTAGCGGGTAGCAATTCTTGACAGTGATATTATTCATCTCTCTGTAGTCAATACATGGCCGCAGAGTGGAGTCTTTCTTTTCAACAAAGAACAGGGGTGCCCCAGCTGGAGATGTGGAAGGTCGAATAAAGCCTTTCTCTAAATTTTCATCCAGGAACTTTCTTAATACCTTCAATTCAGGTTTGGAAAGATTGTAAATCCGTCCAAATGGAATGGTTGCTCCTGGCAGCAATTCAATGGGACAGTCGTAAGGACGGTGAGGAGGTAATTGATCTGCTTTCTTCTTACTGCAGACATCAGAGAACTGCTGATATTGAGGTGGTAGTTTCTCTTCCTTCTCATGCGAAATCTCAGAGATTTGGACTTGTTGGAGAACAGGGGGTTCCTTATGACAATTATTCTTACAGTAGTCAGATGGAAAGGTGATGGTCCTTGATGCCCAGTTGATAGAAGGGTTATGGACTGAAAACCAGGGGATCCCTAGAATAACCGGAAATTTCGGAGATGAAATAAGGTGGAAACTGACAGCTTCATGATGATCCGGGTCGATACAAATCTCCAGTTCGATTGTCTCATGCGTGACAGGTCCAGAAGACAAAGGTGATCCATCCACAGTTTCCATTTCAATTGGTGTGGATTTGGTCCTACTGGAAATATTATTATCACGTGTAAATTTTAAGTCCATAAAATTTCCTCCTGCTCCCGAATCCAACAGGGCAGAGCATAGTATTTTTTGGGTGCCCATTACAACCTGAATGGGGATTACAAAATGAGATGATGTGGTATGTATTTTGTCTATTTCTGGCGTTACTGATGAGATAGTCTGCAAGATGGAATCCGACTGCTGAGAAAGGTCCGTATTGCTGGCAGACCTGTTGTTGGTAAAGGCTATAGTCCTTTTGTTAGGACAGTTGATGGCATAGTGTCCAGGGTCCCCACAATAGAGGCAGAGATGTTCTGCACGTCGCCTCTCCTTCTCCTGTGCAGAGAGTGGTCTTCGGATGACGTCGATCTGCATCGGTTCAGACACGCCTTGCGTCTTTTCTTGGTGGTCTGATGCTGAAAATGAGAAGTCAGGGCTATTCCCAAGTGCTCGCAGTCTCTCCTTTCTCCTTTCAGTAAGTCTCTGGTCAATCCGGATACATAGTTGAATAAAGTCCTCCAACTGGTCAGGGGTCTCAACCCTGGCAAGCTCGTCTTTCACTGGTTCTGATAACCCTCGTCGAAATTGACTTCTCTGGGCCGCTGGATTCCAGGTGGTGTCGGCCACCCAGCGACGGAACTCCGATGTATATTCCGCAACAGAGCGACGTCCTTGGCGCAAATTATGTAATTTGGTTTCTGCTGTGGCACAGCGGTTTGGGTCATCAAAAACTTGATTCATAGCTGCGATGAAAGCTTCCAGGTCATTAAGGAGGGCATAGTCCTTTTCTACATAAGGTGAAGCCCAAGCAAGAGCTTCATCCGTCAGGAGATTTATCATGAAAAAAACTTTCTTCCTCTCACTGGTAAAGGGAGCAGGTTGCATCTGGAAGTATATGCGGCATTGATTGAGGAATCCTCGGTACTGCTTGCGATCCCCACTGAACTTTGCAGGCAGCGGCAGCCGCGCGTTTGATTCGGGCCCTGAATTGCGCACGTCCAGTAGTTGTTTTTGTACCTCAATTACTTCCTGTTGTATCGCCGTGAAATCAGTTTGTAACTTGGCATATTTTCCTTGAGAGTCAGTACAAAAACTTTGAAGCTCCGTAACTTGCCGCCTCAGGGTGTTCACAGCGGACTCCATTTTGGCGCGAGATTATTCTGTCAGGATCCCATCTGGGTTGGAGCCGATGTTACTGCAAACACTAGGGGAAGCAGAGGAAGGTAACGTAGTCAGGTGGCAGCCGGAGGTCGGTACACAGGAGAGCAGTGTTTGTAGCAGAGGAGCAGGCAGATAACGTAGTCAGGTGGCAGCCGGAGGTAGGTACACAGGAAAGGCAGTGTTTGTAGCAGAGGAGCAGGCAGATAACGTAGTCAGATGGCAGCCGGAGGTCGGTACACAGGAAAGGCAGTTCGGTAGCAGAGGAGCAGGCAGATAACGTAGTCAGGTGGCAGGCCGAGGTCAGTTCACAGGAGAGCAATGTTTGTAGCAGCAGGAACAGCAGGAGAAAGAGCTTGACTAAAGGCTGGAAGCACAATAATCTCGCAATGACACACCCACAGGGCCAGGTTTATATAGGGTGTGTAATTGGCAATCAGAGGCCCAATCAAGAGAGCACTAGGTGTAGCCAATCAGGAAGAACAGTCAATGGTATCTGGGTTCAGCAAGGAACTTTGCAGCCAGCAGATAGTCAAATGTAGCGCTGGCAGTGGAAGAGTACTGGTTGACTCTGACAGTGTGTGACTCAGATATTGCGATTTCATTTTCCTGACTCTGGATGGGTCGATCCTGACAGTGTGTGACTCCAGAATATACGCGATTTCAATTTTCTGACCTTGGCGTCGACTCCTGACAGTGTGTGACTCCAGAAATATATACGCAGATTTCAATTTTCCCCAACACTGTATACAGCTGTACGCTACTGATACAGTACACTTTCAGATTTTCATATTCTGGTGTGATCCTGTCACGCTGTCTAATGATATGTGTACGATGTCAGTTAACTATTCTTACAGAAACAACACTCTATACAACATATAGTTTAGCAACATCAGCATGTAAATATAGAATAGATTTACCTGACACGATATCCGTTGAACTCAGGGTTAACCTTGAGGACTTGATACGCTGTCACAGGAAAGAGGAGGAACGGGGTCTAACCTGACCCTAAAACTGGGGTCCTAACTAATCCCTCACCTTGGAGGTACTGATAATGGTTCAGAGGTCCAAGTCTCCAACCTAACCCTGTCTCCTATCAGTCCCTGAACCCTGTAATCAGTCCTAAGAAGGACCCTGATTACCACCAAAGGGATATGGGCTGATCTCTGCTAAATACACAGATTAGACATATAAGACAGACTGGAGAAAACACAGACTCGCATACACACTCAAACACAGAAGGAACATAAATGGTCTGGGATATAAAACTCTAAGCAAGTTGAGCTTAAAACAACTAAGGAGCTCTTTAACTTAAGTCTATCCAGATTCAATCCTATCTGTGGTCTGCATGAAGAATTTCACTGGCAACTCCCCAAGCAGACAACCAGGGATTTAAAGGAAACCAATCAACAAATAATCAATTGCAGCCGGGAGAAACTGCACCCAGTCCCAGAACCGAGCACAGACAGAATTAACTCCCTCACTGCCAAACACAAAGAAACAGCAACTCAGCTGTGAGAAGTCAGAATGTGCAACCGCGACGATCTTCGTGGCGATGCACACATGACAGTACCCCCCCTTCTACGAGGGGCCTCCGGACCCTCAGGGCCAGGTCTGCCCGGGTGAGTTCTGTGGAAGGTCCGAACCAAACGATCTGCGTTAATGTCAGACGCAGGAACCCACGTCCTCTCCTCTGGACCATATCCCTTCCAATGCACCAAGTACTGAAGGGACCGGCGATTCAGACGTGAGTCAATGATCTTTGACACTTGAAACTCCAAGTTACCATTGACCACCACTGGAGGAGGAGGTAGAGGTGACGGTATGACTGGTGCCACGTACCTCTTAAGTAATGACTTGTGGAACACATTGTGGATTTTAAACGTAGGAGGGAGGTCCAGACGAAATGCCACAGGATTAATTATGGAACTGATCCTGTACGGCCCGATGAATCTGGGACCCAGTTTCCAGGAGGGCACTTTAAGTTTTATATTCCTGGTAGACAACCATACCAGATCGTTCACATTCAGATCTGGACCAGAAACTCTCCTCCTATCAGCCATACGTTTATAACGGTTCCCCATAGCACTCAGATTATTCAATACACCTCTCCACACAGAAGCAAGTGACGACGAGAAACCTCCTCCTCAGGAACCCCAGAAGGGCCCCCCCATTGAAAGTACAAAACTGGGGATGAAAACCATATGCCCCAAAAAAGGGGATTTACCAGTGGACTCGCTCCGCCTGTTGTTAAGAGCGAACTCTGCCAGAGGCAAGAAAGAAGACCAGTCCTCCTGGTTCTCTGAGACAAAACACCGAAGATAAGTCTCAAGGCTTTGATTCAGACGCTCTGTCTGACCATTGGTCTCGGATGAAAAGCCGAGGAAAATGACAATTGCATCCCCCGACGTAAACAAAATGCCCTCCAAAATTTAGACACAAACTGAGACCCCCTATCTGACACCACATCAGAAGGCAACCCATGAAGTCTCACAATCTCCCCAATGAACACCTGCGCCAGAGTTTTAGCATTAGGGAGGGCAGGAAGAGCAATGAAATGTGCCATCTTACTGAACCTGTCAACAACCACCAGAATGACAGTTTTCCCTGACGACGAGGAAGATCCGTAATGAAGTCCATAGACAAATGAGTCCATGGACGCTCCGGAAGTTTCAAGGGTAAGAGGGTCCCAGACGGACGGGTATGCGGGGTCTTAGAGCGAGCACAAACCCCACAGGACGCGACAAAAGTTATAACATCTTTATTAACGTTAGGCCACCAAAACCGGCGAGAAAGGAGATCTAAAGTAGCCTTACTCCCTGGATGTCCTGCTAAAGCAGAATTATGATGTGCCTCAATAACTTTTGTCTCAACTGATTTGGGACAAACAGTCTCCCTGAAGGTCCTGCAGGGGCGTCCCCCTGAGCCTCTAATACCTCCTCCTCAAGCTCAGAACATACAGCCGACACTACCACCCCCTCCTGAAGGATAGGAATCGGGTCATCCGTTTTCCCGGCCCCTGGGAAACTGCGAGACAAGGCATCAGCCTTAACATTCTTAGACCCAGGGCGATATGTGACGACAAAATTAAACCTGGTAAAAAACAACGACCATCGAGCTTGTCTGGAATTCAGACGCTTAGCAGATTCCAAATACAGCAGGTTTTTGTGATCAGTAATGACGGTGACCGGGTGGACTGCCCCCTCCAAAAAGTGACGCCATTCTTCAAAAGCCAACTTAATGGCCAAAAGTTCCCTATTGCCGATATCATAATTCCTTTCGGCGGACGACAACTTCTTAGAAAAGAAAGCGCACGGATGCCATTTACCAGGGGACGGACCCTGGGACAATATTGCACCCACCCCTACGTCAGACGCGTCCACCTCCACAATGAACGGCTGTGATACATCTGGTTGGATGAAACGGGTGCCGAAGCAAAACATTTTTTCAAAGAGGAAAAAGCTTGGCAAGCTTTGTCCGACCATTTAGAAAAATCCGTCCCTTTTCTTGTCATGTCAGTGAGAGGTTTGACAACAGATGAGAAATTACAAATAAATTTCCGGTAGTAGTTAGCAAACCCCAGAAAACGCTGCAGAGCCTTAAGATCCTCTGGCTGATCCCATTCAAGCACTGCTCTCACTTTTTCAGGGTCCATACGGAAACCGGAGGCTGACACCAAGAAACCCAAAAACTGAAGTTCCTGTACGGCAAATACACACTTTTCCAGTTTGGCGTATAGTTTATTGTCTCGCAAGATCTGCAACACCTGTCTCACATGCTCCTGGTGAGACACAAGATCTGGCGAGTAAATTAAAATGTCATCCAAATATACGACCACAAACAGCCCCACAAGGTGACGAAAAATGTCATTAACAAAATGTTGGAATACTGCTGGTGCAGTAGTCAGACCAAAAGGCATGACAAGGTTCTCATAATGTCCCTCCGGCGTGTTAAACGCCGTTTTCCACTCATCCCCCTCTTTTATCCTAATCAAATTATACGCCCCCCTGAGATCCAATTTAGAGAACCATTTGGCGCCAACAATTTGATTGAAGAGATCAGGAATAAGAGGGAGAGGATACGGATCTCGAACAGTAATCCGATTAAGTTCGCGGAAATCCAAGCAAGGGCGTAGGCCTCCATCTTTTTTCTTCACAAAGAAGAACCCCGCGGCCACTGGGGAAGATGAAGGTCTAATATGCCCTTTGGCCAGACTTTCCGAAATATAGTCTTTCATAGCCTGCCTCTCAGGACCAGAAAGGTTATATAACCTAGCTTTAGGTAACTTAGCATCAGGAAGTAAATTAATAGAGCAGTCATACACGCGATGAGGAGGCAACTCCTGACACCCCTCCTCAGAGAACACATCCCCAAAGTCCTCCAAAAAAGGAGGCAATGTACTAGGCACGACCGCACTGATGACTGTGTTCATGCAGTTACTTTTGCAAAACTCACCCCATTGGCTTATCTCTCTGGACTGCCAATTAATCACAGGATTATGTTTAACCAACCAAGGAAGTCCCAACACAATAGGAGTAGGTAGACCCTCCAACACATAACAAGATAATTGTTCCCTATGTATCGCCCCTACCCGAATGTCAATGTTATGGACCTCATGAACAAAGCTACCTTGGCCGAGAGGCCTGGCGTCAATGGAGAATATAGGGATCGGTTTGGCCAATACACTCAGAGGCATACCTTGAGCCTGAGCAAACTGAGCGTCAACCAGATTAGCCCCGGACCCACTATCAAGAAGAACAGAAAATCTCTCCACTCTCGTACCAACCACCATCTCCACTGGTACAAGGAACTGAGAAGAACTAGCGGACGAAATACATACTCCCAGGTTGTCGTCCACCACACAACCTGGGATTAACAGTTTTCTGGCAACTTTTTGCTCAACAAGGCACGGGATGGACATCCCCCAACAAAATGTCCCTCTTTCCCGCAGAAGAAACACCTTCTAGTCCTGCTGCGTACCGCCAATCCCCTCCTACGAAATGATGTCCCTCCCAACTGCATAGGCTCCTCCGAACAGACAAGGGGAACCTCAACATAAGGGACTTTTGTAGTAGGTGGAGCAACAACCGGGGCGGAGTTACCTCACCCCTCTCCCGAAGCCGTCTATCAGTACGGATAGCTAGGGCCATTGCAGCCTCCAGTGATGGAGGAGAATCATACTGAGCCAAAACGTCCTTTAATTTGTCAGAAAGCCCATGACAAAACTGACTCCTAAGAGCTGGGTCATTCCACTGAGTATCTGTGGCCCATCTACGGAACTCAGAAGCAAATTCCTCCGCCGGACGATCTCCCTGCTGTATCTTACGTAATTTTGTCTCAGCAAGAGAGACCCGATCTGGGTTATCATATACCAAACCCAGGGCAGTAAAAAATCGATCTACAGACTGTAGAGCCGGGGATCCCGGAGGAAGGGAGAATGCCCAGGATTGAGGGTCCCCTTGTAGGAGCGAGATAACAATTCCCACTCTCTGCTCTTCACTCCCTGATGATCGAGGCCGAAGCCGAAAATACAATTTACATGCTTCCCGGAAGGTGAAAAATTTGTCTCGCCCACCAGTGAACCTGTCCGGGAGAGCTACTTTAGGTTCAAATCTGGTTTGCTCCGAGGGAGACAAAACTTTGGACTTAATGTCCGTCAGCTCCATGGATAATCCCTGCAACTGCAGAGCCAGCTGGGCTACTGGATCCATGGCAACTGGGGATAATTTTAAAGGCCAGTGAAAATGTCACGCTGTCTAATGATATGTGTACGATGTCAGTTAACTATTCTTACAGAAACAACACTCTATACAACATATAGTTTAGCAACATCAGCATGTAAATATAGAATAGATTTACCTGACACGATATCCGTTGAACTCAGGGTTAACCTTGAGGACTTGATACGCTGTCACAGGAAAGAGGAGGACCGGGGTCTAACCTGACCCTAAAACTGGGGTCCTAACTAATCCCTCACCTTGGAGGTACTGATAATGGTTCAGAGGTCCAAGTCTCCAACCTAACCCTGTCTCCTATCAGTCCCTGAACCCTGTAATCAGTCCTAAGAAGGACCCTGATTACCACCAAAGGGATATGGGCTGATCTCTGCTAAATACACAGATTAGACATATAAGACAGACTGGAGAAAACACAGACTCGCATACACACTCAAACACAGAAGGAACATAAATGGTCTGGGATATAAAACTCTAAGCAAGTTGAGCTTAAAACAACTAAGGAGCTCTTTAACTTAAGTCTATCCAGATTCAATCCTATCTGTGGTCTGCATGAAGAATTTCACTGGCAACTCCCCAAGCAGACAACCAGGGATTTAAAGGAAACCAATCAACAAATAATCAATTGCAGCCGGGAGAAACTGCACCCAGTCCCAGAACCGAGCACAGACAGAATTAACTCCCTCACTGCCAAACACAAAGAAACAGCAACTCAGCTGTGAGAAGTCAGAATGTGCAACCGCGACGATCTTCGTGGCGATGCACACATGACATATCCACACTGGGCCTCTGACTGTGTGTGTTACTCCTGAAATATATACGGAGATTTACAATTCCCCCAACACTGTATACAGCTGTACGCTACTGATACAGTACACTTTTGCTGATTTTCATATTGTGGTGTTATCCACACTGGGCCTCTGACTGTGTGTGTTACTACTGAAATATATACGGCGATTTAAAATTAACCCAGCACTGTATACGGCTGTACACTTCTGATACAGTACTATATATCTGCTGGTATTTTGGGTACATTTCCACAAACATAAGGAAGTATGATGGAAGAGGCAGCAGACGTGGTCGTGGGGTGCCATCTGCTACTGATGGTGCATCTGCTGGTAGTGCCAAAAGCACAATAGCACCTAAGGCAGGAGGTGTTGAGCCTGCGTCATCATCTGGCTCCAGAAGGCCTGGAAGGCTCCCTTTTCTGGGATTATTTAAACCGCTTTTAAAGCCGGAGCAGCAAGAACAGGTTTTGACTTACGTTGCCGAAACAGCCTCCAGCTCTATCTCCTCCTCTTCTGAAGTTTCAAAAGCTCCAAGCACTGAGTCGTCAGTGCAGGCTTCTGGTCAGGAACAACCCCTTTCCTTGTGTCCTGCACTCCCACCAAAAGTGAAGGATGCGGCAGCCCACATTTCAGATTACTCCATGGAGCTCTTTTCACATACCATGCCTGGGTTATCAAGTCAAATCCTGAATTCCCCAATCTAAGATGAATCTGACATGGAGTGCACTGATGCACAGCCACTGCTAGATGATTCTGCTGGTACATTTACCCAGAGCACTACATTGCCCTCGCAGTCTACTGAGCCAGAATGTGACCCTGATGAAACTCAGGTGCCCCTTCCCGCATACTATACCACCTTACACGGTGACACAGAGGAAGGTGAAGATGAAATTGAAGAGGAGGTGATGGATGACCCAGTTGTTGACCCGGATTGGTATCCAGTGGGGGAAGACGGTTCCGCTGGCAATAGCTCAGAAGAGGAGAAGGATTCGCAGCAGGTGTCGACATCGCAGCTGGGGTTATCTGGCAGGCCCGTATCAGTCCAAAAAGGTGTTAAAAAAACAAAAAGAGTTGCAGGACAGCTTGGCCAGACCGTCAAATTAGCACAGCGTGTAAGCCCTGAAAATTTATACCATAGTAGGAAGAGTCCAGTGTGGCACTTTTTTGAACAAAATCCTATTGATGAGGCAAAGGTTATCTGTAAGCAGTGTGGAAGGACCTTTAGCCGAGGGAAAAATCTCCGAAATTTGAATACCAGTTGCATGCTTAGACATTTAATGAACATGCACTTGCAAGCGTGGACAGACTACAAAACCTACAAATCCCCCCCACAGGGCCGGCGTCAGCACCTGGCGCACCAGGGCAAGTGCGGTTCCCTGAGCAGGTGGGGGGGCGACTCGTGGGCGACGGTACTGGCACAGGGCCCCTCATAGCACAAAAAATTGTCTCTAACGGTGGGAGGGCCCACTCGCCGTCAGACACACAGGCGTACTATGAGGGGCCCTGTGCCAGTGCCGTCGCCCACGAGTCGGCCCCCCCTGCTTGCTCAGGGCACTAGCACTTGCAATACTTACCTCTCTCTGCTCCATCGCTGTGACGTCTTCCGCATTTCCTGACAGTGACATTCAGCTTAGAGAGTGCGATGACGTCATGTCTGTCCGCCCTCTGCCTAAACAGTCCAAGTGCAGAGAGCTGTAACATGGCGACGCTGAGGAGTCCAGAGTAGAGCAGTGCACAGTGAGGAGAGGTATTTCATTTTTTTTTAATGTTTGTAGCAATATATGGGGAGCATTATACACTGGAGAATTATATATGGGGCCCAGCATAAACTTGAGCATGAAAAATGTGGCAGATCAGACTCTGGAGCAGCATGCATGGGGCCCATCATAGACTGGAGCATTGTAAATGGGGCAGATCAGACACTGGAGCAGCATCCATGGGGCCCATCAGGGGCGGACATATCATTGGTGCAACTTGTGAGGGGGCCCATTTATACCTCCAAAGCAGGTGCAATTTTGCATTTTTAGGAGATCTTGGGCTGCAAAGGGCCCATGTATTGTTCTTGAACAGGGGCCCTTTTCTGACTTTTTCCACCAGTGGGGCCCATCATATACTGGAGCATTCTAAATGGGGGCAGATCAGACCCTGTCGCAGCATCCATGGGGCCCATCATATACTGAAGCATTGTAAATGGGGGACAGCAGACACTGGAGCAGCATTTACGGGGCACATTATACACTGGATCATTAATAATGGGGCCCATGATATATGGAGCATTATTTTGGCCCATAAGACACTGGAGCATCATCCATGGGGCCCATCATATACAGGAGCATTCTCAATGGGGCAGATCAGAGACTGGAGCAGCATCCATGGGGCCCATCAGATACTGGAGCATTGTAAATGGGGGACAGCAGACACTGGAGCAGCATTTACGGGGCCCATTATACACTGGATCATTAATAATGGGGCCCACTATATATGGACCATGATTTTGGCCCATAAGACACTGAAGCATCATCCATGGGGCCCAAATAATACAGGAGCATTCTAAAAGGGGAAAACAGACACTGGAGCAGCATTTGCGGGGCCCATTATACACTGGATCATTAATAATGTGGCTCATTATATATGGAGCATTTTTTTGGCCCATTAGACACTGGAGCATCATCCATGGGGCCCATCATATACTGGAGCATTGTAAATGGGGGACAGCAGACACTGGAGCAGCATTTACGGGGCCCATTATACACTGGATCATAAATAATGGGGCCCAGTATATATGGAGCATTTTTTTGGCCCATTAGACACTGGAGCATCATCCATGGGGCCCATCATATAGGAGCATTGTAATGGGGGACAGCAGACATGGAGCAGCATTTACGGGGCCCATTATAACTGGATCATAAATAATGGGGCCAGTATATATGGAGCATTATTTTGGCCATAACACTGGAGCATCATCCATGGGGCCCATCATATACAGGAGCATTCTCAATGGGCAGATCAGAGACTGGAGCATCATCAATGGGGCCCATCATATACTGGAGCATTGTAAATGGTGGACAGCAGACACTGGAGCAGCATTTACGGGGCACATTATACACTGGATCATTAATAATGGGGCCCATTATATATGGACCATGATTTTTGACCCATAAGACACTGGAGCATCATCCAGGGGCCCAATAATACAGGAGCATTCTAAAAGGGGAAAACAGACACTGGAGCAGCATTTACGGGGCCCATTATACACTGGATCATTAATAATGTGGCTCATTATATATGGAGCATTATTTTGGCCCATTAGACACTGGAGCATCATCCATGGGGCCCATCATATGCTGGAGAATCATATGGGGTTTATTTATGGGGCATCATATAGGGTATGGAGCATAATATGGGGCCTATTCTTTATGGAGCATTATATGGAGCCCATTCTGTATGGAGCAATATATGGGGCTCATTATTCTGTATGGCGCACTATGTGGTGGACATAATACTGTATGAAGGAATATACTGTGCGTTTTTTGAGCTATTGTAGATTTTAACATAGATATCAGTCATGTCATGTAAGAAGTGAAGTATTTTTTATTGTACTATACCTATGTTTCTGTGCCGTATCGGAGCATGATGAATTGTGGTATGTGTTAGGCCTCTTTCACACATCATTTTTTTTTCAATCAGGCACAATCCGTCCAATTTTTAAAAAGACAGATCCAGCTTAGATTGTAAAAAACTGATGCGACGGATCGTGTTTTTAGCCGGATCTGTAGTGAACTTTTGAACCCGCCTGGAACGAGAGAGAGAGATCAGTCCTATGCCTGATCCGGCACCCATAGACTTGTATTGTATGACCAAGCCTGACGTGCCGCTTCAGGCGCTGTCTGTTGTTTCAGGCGGAAAAAAAAAATGTTACAGGCTGTGTCCTGTCCGGCCGCCGGAATTAAACTCTATGACGGATCCGGCAGAAAACGGACGAAATGCAAGGACATGTGGCGCGATCCGGCACTAATGCATGTCAATGAGAAATAAACGGATCTGGCGGTAAAAAAAAAAAAACGGATCCTTTTTTTCAAAAACTGCCGGATCGCGCCTGACGGCGAAAAACTTATGTGTGGAAGAGGCCTTAACCCCTTCACCCCAAGGGTGGTTTGCACGTTAATGACCGGGCCAATTTTTACAATTGTCTCTTTATGAGGTTATAACTCTGGAACGCTTCAACGGATCTTCGCGATTCTGAGGTTGTTTTCTCGTGACATATTGTACTTCATGTTAGTGGTAAAATTTCTTCGATATACCTTGCGTTTATTTTTGAAAAAAATGCAAATATGGCGAAAATTTTGAAAATTTTGCAATTTTCAAACGTTGAATATTTTTTCCCTTAAAACAGAGAGATATGTCACACAAAATAGTTAAGAAATAACATTTCCCACATGTCTACGTTACATCAGCACAATTTTGGAACCAAAATTTTTTTTTTTATAGGAAATTATAAGGGTTAAAAGTTGACCAGTGATTTCTCATTTTTACAACAAAATTTACAAAGCCATTTTTTTAGGGACCACCTCACATTTGAAGTCACTTTGAGGGGTCTATATGGCAGAAAATACCCAAAAGTGACACCATTCTAAAAACTGCACCCCTCAAGGTACTCAAAACCACATTCAAGAAGTTTAATAACCCTTCAGGTGCTTCACAGGAGCTGAAGCAACGTGGAAGGAAAAAATGAATATTTAACTTTTTAGCCACAAAAATGATCTTTTACAAACTTTTTTTTATTTTCACAAGGGTAAAAGGAGAAAATGGGCAGATAAAGTTGTTGTGCAATTTCTCCTGAGTACGACAATACCCCATATGTGGGGGAAAACCACTGTTTGGGCACACTGCAGAGCTTGTAAGGGAAGGAGCGCCGTTTGACTTTTTCAAACTAAAATTGGCTGGAATTGAGATTGGACGCCATGTCGTGTTTGGAGAGCCCCTGATATGACTAAACAGTGGAAACCCCCCACAAGTGACACCATTTTGGAAACTAGACCCCCTAAGGAACTTATCTAGATCTGTTGTGAGCACTTTGAAAACCAAAGTGTTTCACAAAAGTTTATAATGCCTGGGTGTGAAAAAAAACAACAACTATTTTCCACAAAAATGATTTTTTAGTCCCAAATTTTTGATTTTTCCCAAGGAAATTGGACCCCAAAAGTTGTTGTCCAATTTGTCCTGAGTACGCTGATACCCCATATGTGGGGGGGGGGGGGGAAACCGTTTGGGCGCACGGCAGGGCTTGGAAAGGAAGCAGTAACGTTTTGGAATGCAAACATTGATGGGGGTCATGTTCCGTTTGTAGCGCCCCAGATGAGCCTAAACAGTGGAAACCCCTCACAAGTGACCCCATTTTGGAAGCTAGACCCCCTAAGGAACTTATCTAGATCTTTGGTGAGCACTTTGAACCCCAAGTGCTTCACATAAGTTTATAATGCCCGGGCATGAAAATAAAAAATCCTATTTTTTTCCCACAAAAATTATCTCTTAGTCACTAATTTTTTATTTTCCCAAGGGTAACAGGAGAAATTGGACCACAAAATTTGTTGTCCAATTTGTCCTGAGTACGCTGATACCCCATATGTGGGGGGGAACCACTGTTTGACTTTTTCCAAGCAAAATTGGCTGGAATTGAGATTGGACGCCATGTTGCATTTGGAGAGCCCCTGCTGTGCCTAAACAGTGGAAACCCCCCACAAGTGACCCCATTTGGGAAACTAGACCCCCTAAGGAACTTATCTAGATCTTTGGTGAGCAATTTGAACCCCCAAGTGCTTCACACAAGTTTATAACGTAGAGCCGTAAAATTAAAAAATCATATTTTTTCCACAAAATTGATCTTTTCACCCCAATTTTTATTTTCCCAAGGGTAACAAGACTCCAAAAGTTATTGTGCAATTTGTCCTGAGTGCGCTGATACCCCATATGTGGGAGTAAACCACTGTTTGGGTGCATGGCAGAGTTTGGAAGGGAAGGAGCGCCGTTTGACTTTTTCAACGCAGAATTGGCTGGATGCCATGTCGTGTTTGGAGAGCTCCTGATCTGCCTAAACAGTGGAAACCCCCCACAAATGACACCATTTTGGAAACTAGACCCCTCAAGGAACTTATCTAGATGTGTGGTTAGCACTTTGAACCCCAAAGTGCTTCACAGAAGTTTATAACGTACAGCCGTAAAAATAAAAAATCCTTTTTTTTTTTTTACAAAAATGATTTTTTCGCCCCCAATATTTTATTTTCACAAGGGTAACAGGAGAAATTGGACCCCAAAAGTTGTTGTCCAATTTGTCCTGAGTATGCTGATACCCAATATGTGGGATTAAACTACTGTATGGGCGCACGTCGAGGCTCGGAAGGGAAGTAGTGACGTTTTGGATTGCAGACTTTGATGGAATGGTCTGGGGGAGTCATGTCGCATTTGGAGAGCCCCTGAAGCCCTAAACAGTGGAAACCCCCCACAAGTGATCCCATTTTGGAAAATAGACCCCACAAGGAACTTATCTAGATGTGTGGTGAACACTTTGAACCCCGAAGTGCTTCACAGAAGTTTATACGTACAGCCGTTAAAAATAAAAAATCTTTTTTTTTTTACAAAAATGATTTTTTTCGCCCCCAATATTTTATTTTCACAAGGGTAACAGGAGAAATTGACCCCAAAAGTTGTTGTCCAATTTGTCCTGAGTACGCTGATACCCAATATGTGGGAGTAAACTACTGTATGACCGCACGTCGGGGCTCGGAAGGGAAGTAGTGACGTTTTGGATTGCAGACTTTGATGGAATGGTCTGGGGGAGTCATGTCGCATTTGGAGAGCCCCTGATGCGTCTAAACAGTGGAAACCCCCCACAAGTGACCCCATTTTGGAAAATAGACCCCACAAGGAACTTATCTAGATGTGTGGTGAGCACTTTGAACCCCGAAGTGCTTCACAGAAGTTTATAACGTACAGCCGTAAAAATAAAAAATCCTTTTTTTTTTTTTACAAAAATGATTTTTTCGCCCCCAATATTTTATTTTCACAAGGGTAACAGGAGAAATTGGACCCCAAAAGTTGTTGTCCAATTTGTCCTGAGTACGCTGATACCCAATATGTGGGAGTAAACTACTGTATGGGCGCACGTCGGGGCTCGGAAGGGAAGTAGTGACGTTTTGGATTGCAGACTTTGACGGAATGGTCTGGGGGCGTCATGTCGCATTTGGAGAGCCCCTGATGCGCCTAAACAGTGGAAACCCCCACAAGTGACCCCATTTTGGAAACTAGACCCCACAAGGAACTTATCTAGAAGTGTGGTGAGCGCTATGAAGCCCCAAGTGCTTCACAGAAGTTTTATAACATACAGCCGTAAAAACAAAAAAATCATTTTTTTTTTACAAAAATGATTTTGTCGCCCCCAGTTTTTTATTTTCCCAAGGGTAACAGGAGAAATAGGACAAATTGCACAATAACTCTTGTGGTCCAGAGTACGCTGATACCCCATATGCGGGAGTAAACTACTGTTTGGGCGCATGGCAGAGCTCAGAAGTGAAGGAGCACTGTTTGACTTTTTCAACGCAGAATTGGCTGGAATTAAGATCAGACGCCATGTCACATTTGGAGAGCCCCTGATGTGCCTAAACAGCAGAAACCCTCCAATTCTAACTCCAACCCTAACCCCAACACACCCCTAACCCTAGTCCCAACCCTAACCACAAACCTAACCCTAACACACACCCTAACCGTAATCCCAACCCTAATCCTAATCCTAACGTTAGCGCCAACCCTAACTTTAGCCGCAACCCTAACCCTAACGGGAAAATGGAAATAAATACATTTTTTTAATTTTATTATTTTTCCCTAACTAAGGGGGTGATAAAGGGGGGTCTGATTTACTATTTATAGCGGGTTTTTATGATTGGCAGCTGTCACGCTAAAAGACGCTTTTTATTGCAAAAAATAGTTTTTTGCATCACCACATTTTGAGAGCTATAATTTTTGCATATTTTGGCCCACAGAGTCATGTGAGGTCTTATTTTTTGCGGTACGAGTTGACGTTTTTATTGGTACCATTTTTGAGCACGTGACATTTTTGATCGCTTTTTATTTCGATTTTTGGGAGGTTAGAATGAACAAAAATCAGCAATTCATGAATTTCTTTTGGGGGAGGCGTTTGTACCGTTCCGCGTGTGGTAAAATTGATAAAGCAGTTTTATTCTTCGGGTCAGTACGATTACGGCGATACCTCATTTATATCATTTTTTTATGTTTTGGCGCTTTTATAGAATGAAAACAATTTTATATAAAAAATTATTATTTTTGCATCGCTTTATTCTGCGAGCTATAACTTTTTTATTTTTTCACTGATGATGCTGTATGACGGCTCGTTTTTTGCGGGACAAGATGACGTTTTCAGAGGTACCATGTTTATTTATATCGGTCTTTTTGATCGCGTGTTATTCCAATTTTTGTTCAGCGGTATGATGATAAAGCATTGATTTTTTGCTTCGTTTTCTTTTTTTTTTTTTAAGGGGTTCACTAAAGGGGTTAACTAGTGGGACAGTTTTATAGGGGGGGTCGTTACGGACGCGGCGATACCAAATATGTGTACTTTTATTGTTTTGTTTTTTTTTATTTACAGGAAAGAATGAATTTATTGGGGAATATTTTTTTTTTTTTTTTTTTTTTTTTTTTTATCACTTTTTATTTTTATTTTTTTACTTTGTCCAGTCTCGTATTTTAGCAGATCGCTGGTGTGACAGTGTGCACAGCACTCTGTCACACCAGCGATCGCTCTGGCAGTGCTGCGGGCTTCTCAGTGCCTGCTCTCAGCAGGCACTGAGGAAGCCGCCTCCCTGCAGGACCCCGGCACCATCTTGGATCCGGGGACCTGGAGGGAGGACGGACCCTCGGAACAGCGCGACACATCGCGCTGCTCTGAGGGTCTCAGGGGGGCGCGCAGGGAGCCCCCACCCTGCGCGATCCTCCCCTGTGCTCCGGGTACACCGCGATCATGTTTGATCGCGGTGTGCCAGGGGTTAATGTGCCGGGAGCGGTCCGTGACTGCTCCTGACACACAGTCACGGGTGTCAGCTGTGATAATCAGCTGACACCCGGCGGCGATCAGCTGCGCTCCCCCAGGGAGCGCAGCTGATCGCCCATGACGTACTATTCCGTCCATGGGAATTAGGTCCAGGGTCACATGGACGGAATAGTACGTCTGATGGCAGAGAGGGGTTAAAGGGGCCCACTGACACTCTTTGGCCCGGTGCACACGAAAACCGGGAGCGAGCCCTACTCCCCCCCACACAAGTTTAGCCAAATAACCCCCAGTTTTCAATGCGTAACTATTATTATAAAGTAAATTAAGGTTGCCAAGCTTAAGCAATAAGAATTTATGTCGTTGGCATTGAAATGGGCACTGTAGGTGTGTTTACTGTCCTCCACTCCATGGTGACTTTGCTTCCCCATTGACTTGCATTGGGTTTCGTGTTTCAGTCGGACATCCGACTTTTCCTGATAGTCGGACGATTTCGTTCGACCCGACTTTTGAGAAAGTCGGGTTTCATGAAACACGACTCGACCCGAAAAAAGGGAAAGTCGCTCATCTCTAGTCGTAACCATATTGATGGTCATTTTTACCACAAAATGTACACCAGAAAAGCAATTCCCAAAATACAATATCAGAATTGCATTTTTTTTCCACAATTTCTCCCCACTTGGATTCTTTTTCACATTTTCCAATACACTATAAAGGTAAAATGAATGGAGTCATTCAAAAGTACAACTCGTACTGCAAAAACCAAACTTTCATATCTATATGGGCAGAAAAATAAAAAAGTTATGGCTCTGAGACGAAGGGGAGGAAAAAATGAAAACATAAAAACGGAAATTGGCTGCAGCCTGAAGGGGTGAAGTATGTTAAATTTTGTGTGTTTTTGGTGAACAGTGCTGTACAGGTTAGCTGATGAATGTGTCTGGGGCGTGCGTTTGGTGTAAAATCCTAACATGATGCTAACAGACATTTATTGGGTATTATTGGTATAGAAAAAAAAACAGTACAAAAGAAAAATATTAGTAATTGGGTATGAATGTGCCCATCTGTTCTATGTATCCATGTCACTATTTACTGAATGGCAATAAATGCAATCTTCACTTTTCTAAACATGTAACAGCTCAACTATCATCATTATGCAGAAAGCCTTGTTTCAAGGTGTGAAAGACAGAAAAGTATTACACAGGGATCAACAACCAAAAGCAAATGGTCTGTTCACAATGTGCATCCCTCCACTCTTGCTGCACGCACATGGAGCGCACAGCACAGAGGTCACACGGATACACAGCAACCCATCTGCAATTAAGAGAACGTTCTGTGCCAGTCTACAAGAGGGATCCTGCTTAACCCCTTCATCTGCCGAGAGCTATTCCATCCAAACTTCAGTAAAGGGCATAGGATATAACTGAGCTCACCAATTATACAGATTGCAAACTTTTAATATTCACATTGTGGTTGCAGCTGAACATTTTGTCTAAGTGCTTTTATCACAATTAATGATGATGGATTAAGCTTCAGTGACGGCTATTAGAGAGATAGCCTCTATTACACCGTACCCAGTGTTTGATTATGTATCGCCTCACTGGAAGCGGGCCATCTCTGCCTTAAGATTTTACAGTAAATGAGCATTATCTTATCAATCTGGAGGGACCGTGCAAGCCAAAAGCAGAAGTTTCAAAACTTGTGGCTCTGTGCTAGCTGGAAGGGAAGAAATATGACAAGAAACTTATGGCGGAGATATATTGAGGATTTATGTATTACCATTCATACTCCACTCTGGATGGGTGACCTCCATTCTCCACAAAGATACATGCCCCCGACACCTATCAGAAAGTTTAGGTTCATCCCGTAAATAGACGGCAGAGTTCAGAAACCTATTAATACTTCTTTATTCAGATACCAAAAGTGTATGAAGAGGTAAGGTCAAATGGTGCACGCAGCCAAAAGGCAGGTTTTCAAATGTTTGAGCCCTACCCCACCTGCCCAAATGTTCCTCTCAAATAGAAAATTATTCCCAGCATTTCTCACTGTGGAGACATTACAAATTCTAGCATACCACGATAGCCATAGACTTCCCAGCTTGTACCTCTACAAGGGTTACTATCAGGAACTTGTCGACAATTTGTCTCTTTACACGGTTGTAAAACTACAGTTCGCAGTAGGTACTTACAGCCACAGCAGCCAATGAGGCAAAAGCTGAAAAGCTCTAATGTCACATGCACACGTTCACTATTTGGTATTTTTTTACCTCAGTACTTATAAGCCAAAACCAGGAGTGAAAATCAGAGGTATAGTATAACAGAAACACGTCACTTCTGCAATTCTCACCCATATGCCCTGGGCGATTCATACAGTATATAGCTTTGTATGCGATTCAGTATTCGGCCACGTCCACATGTTGATTTAGTGAGTTTTTACTTCACTATTCGTAAGCCAAAACAAGGAGTGGGTGAAAAATGCAGAAGGGGTGCACGGAGGTAAAAAAAAAAAAAAAAACGCCCCAAATTCAGAACGTGTTCACATCTCCTGACAGTATAACTTTTTCCTTTATTTATGTGGGTGGCACGGTGGCTCAGTGGTTAGCATTGCAGCGATGGGGTCCTGGGTTCAAATCCCACCAAGGACAACATCTGCAAGGAGTTTGTATGTTCTCCCTGTGTTTGCGTGACTTTCCTCCGGGTTCTCCGGTTTCCTCCCACACTCCAAAAACCTACTGATAAGGAATTTAGATTGTGAGCTCCATCAGCGACGATAATGTGTGCAAAACTGTAAAGCGCTGCGGAATGTTAGCGCTATATAAAAATAAAGATTATTATTATTTATCAAAACTTAGTGGAGCATGTATGCCAATTTCTTACCAGGTTTATTAGATAAATTACAACATGGAATTTATAGTGCATACAGTAAAGGGAATCTATTAGGTGATTCATGCTCCCCAAATCGCAGGCAGCATGAATCGTTGCTCCCCGTTCCGGAGAAAATATACTTTGAAGTTCCGGCCAAGGGTCATATCTGTAGGGAATAGTCTAGCTTCTCCAAAGACTAGCTCAGCTAGTTAGTACTTAGTTGAGTGGTTCTTCAATTATAGCTTAGAATAGTTGTGCAACAGGGGTCAGCACATGTGGAACTGTGCACCAACACTGGCAAAATACACTTGATGATCACAAACACTTTCGGAAGGCCAGTGATGATATGAAAAATGTACTCTTAATGAGGCCTAATTATTCATTAGAAGCCATTCTAGGTGACTACCTGATGAAGCTATATGACAGAATGCCAAGGGAGTTTAAAGTGGTAATCAGAGTAAAATGGGAATACTTTGAGGAATTGAAGGTTTAACAAATTCTGGTTTGGTTCACATGTGTTTCTTTACATCATGTTTCCATGTGTGCTTCTTTGCAATTTTGCTGCCTTCAGTCTAAATCTACAATGTGCAAATTCCAACAAGAACATAGAAATAATAAATTAGATATATAGCAGCATCATTCTGTGGTTATAGACATTTATTCATCCTATACTGATTTACTAAAGGGCAAGTCCAGTCAGATATGAAGGTTCTTCAACCCATACAGGTTCATAGTCTTGAAGTTGAAACTTTGAGTTCAGTGAGATCAGAAGTGACAGACACTTCTATGAGTAGGAAATATGCACAGTCTTCCATCTAAAGTAGATTTAGTGTATTACTAAGCAGGATATGATGATTCCGAGCTGTCAGAGCAATGCTGCCCATGTCAACCCATCAGCCACAACTCATCCACGCACCAGGGTATCCGGATTTTTTTTTTTTTCCAAAAAATCATAGACAAGATTTTTTTTTTCCTTTTTAAGAAACTGGAAAACCACAGAAGTGATACATATCCACATTCCAGAATGCTGATTTAAAAACATATTAAACAGTTGAAGTAACAACTCCAAATCTGAACAATTAAATGTTGGGATTTGTAATGCATGAACTAAGTCAATAAACTGAGAAGAACAATATTCGGTGTGAACTAGCTCCTCATAGGCCAAGATTCATATTGATGATTAGCAGACACCAGGCTCACTGATGCCATACAGTATTCGCTGCCTTGTGCCCACCTTTGCTCACATAAAGCCATTAATCCAAAGAGATCTTTGTGCGCTACGCTCTTGCACAGCCGGACTTACTTCAGCGTTCTATGTGCAGATTAACTGTAAACGGGTTATCCAGGATAAAATTTTAGCTGCACTCTGAAATGCTATGCTATAATATGCAAACATTTAATATATGAAATTGGAACTGCATTATTGCTATAGAAAATGTGTTAAAAAAAGAAGGTGCTTAGTGCACAAATTGGCCAATACATGAGAGCTCAAGGCGTTTTTAATTAGAGCTCGATCAAGATTGCCCTTAAAATTGTAGGCTTTCAGCCCAGGAAAGGCATGTAAGGTTTAGGGTCCCAACAAAGGGGCACGCCTTGACGCTGGCTTTTGTGCTCTCTCGAATTGGCCAATTTGTGCACCAAGTACCTACATTTTTTAACATTTTCTACAGCAGTAATGCACTTCCAATTTCATGTATTCAATCTTTGCATATTATCGCATTTCAGAGTGCAGCTATATTTTGTTGTTATATTGAATAGGTGAGACAGCTTGCACCTGTTCACATTTGTCTTATTCTATTTGGGGTTGCTGGCCAGTTTTTTTATATTTGTGGGACAAAATTTTAGTTCCTCGAAGCCTTGTCAAAAATAATAGCTGAGCAGTTACTCATTCTCTCAAGTCCAGGGATGTCTTTCTGCCGCTGGCCCCAGTTTTTACTGGCATGCTGTAGTGGTCATGTAAGACTACAGCACAATTGACCACTAAAGAGTCACTGGGCTCAGTGCCTTGTGCCATGTACACTGCTGCAGCCAAATGATTGGGTTTGGTGGTGATGTCAGCCACATGCACTGAAATCATGATGTCATTGCAGCAATTTGTCATGAAAGATAGTGATATAAGGCCCCATACACATTACACTGCAGCTGTCCTAACCTCCGCATTACATAGGGGCTAGAAGTTATACTGTGCTACATTCCCGATTGCAGTCAAGTCAGCTGATGCCGCTCTGAATGCACATGACATGAGATCTCGATTCACTCTTACCTAAATCTGTGTTCTGCTGAGGTGTGGAGGCCTCTTCATTGGCCTCATTGGCCATGGAGCGTGTAATACGTCCCTTACGGCGCCCTTGGCTGTTGAAAGTTTTTCTCCCTTTTGATGTCACTGCTTCTTTGTCATCATTCTCTTCACCAGAAGTATCTTCATTTTTCTCCCTAAAATCAATATCTTACAAATTATTCTATTTATTTCACTGAATTCTTAAAATCATATTGAAACCAACAAATTTAATGAATGAGCAGCAACATAGGAGCACATAAGACGCGTCACCATGCAGAAACTGTGTTACAAACTAAGGCTAAGAGTCACTCAAAAGAAAGGTTTTAAGATGATAAAGTATGAGAAATCTGTGCTAATCATAAGATATGAATGCATAGGAATTAATCAGAAAGTACATTCTTCTGTACGGAAAAAGCAAGGGGACTCTTACCACTGAGATGAGTCAGGTTATTGGCATTACTATGAAACTAGAAGCATACAGTAATCTGTAGGTATGAGGAAACTGGGTATTTTTATTTAGCATCAAACACTATGTGAAATCTAAAAATCTTACTTTAAGACTAAACCTTATTAACCCTTAAAGTGGTACAGGTAGTTAAGAGCTTCTGTAATCCACTTACACAAGTCACAGGAGGGTGACTGTGCCCTAAACCTACAGGGTATTTTTACAAGAAGTAGATTTGTTGAAGATGCTTTTGCCACTGGCCCTTTATAATAGATGGCGTTAGCAGAAATCCATCTTCATGCTGCCGAAACAACTACGTTCACATGTTTAGGAGGAATTTCACCCTAGGGCCAAGTTCACCTGAGCGTAATAAATAATCTTCTGATTTTCATCCAGAAAAAAAAACTATTTTTCATCTGCTTTGTCATTCGCATGTCTGCTTTTTCCACCTGTATGGCATTTGTTTTTATACATCAGCACAAAATCAAATTTAGAAGACCAAAAACAGTTTCCAATGATAATAATGGTAATGTATCCATAAGCGTCGGATGCTATATGGATGATACATATGGAACCCAACTTATTTCTGCACCCATTGACTTGAACAGGAGAGTCCTATCTGAAACTTGCACAAAAATAGGTTAATTGAACAGCCCAATCGAATAACGTTAGTACGAGTCCTGCCCGTGTGAGGTTAGATTTCTCCACGGTCAGCACTCGGACTAAAAATACGGTCACGTGAACATAGCCCAAGATTGAATTCTTGCTTGTGCAGAAATGGTAACCTCCAACTCCAGTTAACTATGCTGCACATAAAGTCAAGAAAAGAAGCTAAGCTGAGCAGAGCATGCAAGCGTATCGAGTACTAGAGAGAGACAGATACCGGTGGAACACTCAGCTAGGTAAGGCTGGTTTCACACATCCGGCGGGCGCCTTGCGGCGCCCCCGGAATTTTCCCGCAGCGCCGCATCTGAAAATCTGATGCGCCGCATGCGGCTTTTTTCGCATTGACATGCATTAGCGCCGCATGGCGCCGCATGTCAATGCGTTGCATGCGGTTTTGTCCGGATGCGGCGCAAATGTACATTGCGGCGTCCGGAAAAAAACGCTGCATGTAACGTTTTTTTTTTTTTGCCGGATGGTTTCTTATCTCTCCAAGCATCAGAAACCATCCGGCAAAAAACCGCATTTTGGCCGCCGGATGTGTGAAAGCTTTTCACATGCGGCGCTGCGGCTAAATGCCGGGGGCGCCGTTTAGGCGCCCGCCGGATGTGTGAAACCAGACTAATGTCTATCACCAGCCTAAGAAACTACAAAAATGGAGAAAGACTAGAGCGTTGCATCTCCTGTAAACAATATGAAAGCTTTTCTAAATTGCTTCCATTATAATGAAAGCAGAGCTGCAGTACAGAATGCAAAAGCCAAGGTAGTACGTTTCGAAGTTCAAACTCCATTTTGTTCCTAAAACTTAATTTCTAAGTTCTAAAGATTCATTTAGACTCATAGCCAGAGAACTGTCAAAAAATAAGTTGTAAAATAAATTAAATCCCTAAGTTTCCCTGATTCTGCTGCTGTTTTCTATTTTGCGCTGTGTCACCTCATTGTAAAAATATTCACATTTGTTGCTATTGGAGGGTAGTATGTGAAATCTCTGCTTGCAGTTCAAGTGGGCGTCTCTTCGGTCTTCTCTGTGAGGGGAGGCACCTGTGTACCAGATGCTGATGATCACAGCTCCAGACTGCTAGACTGTTAGATCAGCGGTCAAGCTGGGATTGGTAGAAACTGGGAGGGAGCGGTGAAAGTGTCTTTACCCAATGAAGATACTGAAGAAATGCCCAGCTGAGCTACACAGATTTCACAAATTGTTCTCCAAAATAAATATGAATATCTCTGCAATGAAGGGACGCAGCACAAAACGGAAAAGAGCGGCAGAATCAGGGGAGCTCAGGAATTCTTACAAGGTATTAAGTTCAGTTTTTCGAGCAAGTGAAGGGCATTCTCCAACCCTATCAGCCAATTGTTACTACTTTGTGGTCTCCTGAGTCTGCCAACCACAAGGAGAATCCTCGGTAACAGAATATGCCCCAAGGCTCAATATAAAGAATAATATTTCCAAGGAGAGTTAAAGTAAATTGGATGTAAAAGGAAACATACTTCCCAAGCTCCTCTTTGTCATTTTCCACATCTTGTTTAAATTCTTCTTTTTCAGGCTCCCTCTCTTTTTCATCTTTCTCTTCCTGGGTACTACGGGGCATCTGCTGCTAAAAGAAATAACAATGAAAGTTTGATTGAATAAATACTACAAACATCAGACAGAATGAAGAGAGAAGACTCTTGTGCACATTTCTGCAGCTCAATAGCGCTCTCTATAGCTCAAGTGGCAAACTGCAAGGCCTTAAAAAACAACTTTTCCATCTTGTACTATGATTCATTATGTAACACAATATATTCTTCATGTTCTCCTTTAAGTTATGTCATAACAATACATAATGAATAACAGCACATTTCGTTCTTCATTTCCTATTAAACAAAGCAAAAAATGAAAAGATACAAAAACTTCAGCTTCATGAACAGCAGAAATTATTACTATTCAGCTAGACTCAAATTAATCAGGCTAGTTATAAAAGATATAGGTCGAGTTCAAATTGCAGAATTTTCCCAGTTTTGACTGTTCTATAGTATTCTTAAAAACAATTTAAAAAATCCCAGTTAATGCATTTGTGTTAGGACAGAGTAATACACAATAGAAATTTCTGCAGAAGACTGTGCTGGCACAGGAAAACCACAGTGCAAGCCATTACTAGCTACTAAAGAAGATAGGACATGCAAACAAGAACATCTAAACTGAATATGTATCAGCATTGTGTGACCCACATACAGTTGTGCTCAAAAGTTTACATACCCCAGCAGAATTTTTGATTTCTTGGCCTTTTTTCAGAGAATATGAATGATCACGCCAAAAAGTCTTCTCCACTCATGGTTAGTGGTTGGGTGAAGCCATTTATTGTCAAACTACTGCATTTTCTCTTTTTAAATCATAATGACAACCCAAAACATCCAAATGACCCTGATCAAAAGTTCACATACCTCATTTCTTAATACCGTGTATTGCCCCCTGTAACATCAATGACAGATTGAAGTATTTTGTGGTAGTTGTGGATGAGGTTCTTTATTTTCTCAGATGGTAAAGCTGCCCACACTTCTTGGCAAAAATCCTCAAGCTCCTGTAAATTCCTGGGCTGTCTAGCATGAACTGTGAGCTTGACATCTACCCAGAGTGGCTCAATGATACTGAGGTCAGGAGACGGAGATGGCCACGCCTGAACCTTCACTTTGTTCTGCTGTAGCCAATGACAGGTCGACTTGACCTTGTTTTTTGGATCGTTGTCATGTTGGAACGCCCAAGTACGTCCCATGTGCAACTTCCGGGCTGATGATTGCAAATTTGCCTCCAGTATTTGCTGATAATGTGCTCACATTATCAGCAAATACTGGAGGCAAATTTGCAATCATCAGCCCGGAAGCTGCACATGAGACGTACTTGGACAGTCCAACATGCCAAGAAGAGTGGACAGATTTACCATCTGAGAAAACAAAGAACCTCATCCACAACTACCACAAAAGACTTCAAGCTGTCATTGATGTTAGAGGGGGCAATACACCATATTAAGAAATGGGGTAAGTGAACTTTTGATCAGGGTCATTTGGATGTTTTGTGTCGTCATTATGATATAAAAAGAGAAAACACAGTAGTTTGACAGTAAATGGCTTCACCCAACCACTGACCATGAGTGGAGAAAAAGTTTTGGTGTTATCATTCATATATATCCTCTGGAAAGGCCAAGAAAGCAAAAATTCTTTAGGTATATAAACTTTTGAGCACAACTGTAAGTAAAATAAATAACACAACCAAATGTATAGCCTACAAACTGATTTACAGTAAAATCAGTCACTGCTCAGAAACGGAAATCACTTCAGCCTCAGATGAGAAGAAACAGATTGTTTCTCAATGAAATTATTCAGTCAACCTTCCAATTGTTCGAGCAGTTTAGAGACTGAATGCCAATCCCTAATGGGTTGCTACAAGGCAATAAGGCACTCATTACTTTCGTAGACCGTTAATGGTGACAGACCGCATTTTACCATTGTTACCCCAGTGCATAAACCCTACTACACATGACTGTACAAGCATAAACTCACAGATTTTCCTAGACTGTGTGCGTGTATAGGAAATCTATTCTACTGCTGAACCCACCTCTAAAAAATAATTCGGATTATAATCTCCAGATAATGCAGCTTTCTCTGACTACCTAGACTCAGAGATTCGGCTTGTGCATGAGGCAGAGGCAAGAATGGAAGGAGCGTTATTTGTATTTTTGAGTGCCAATTTGGATGGAATACATTGAGGACGTCACATCGCATTTTAAAGTTATGTCCCCACGTTCAGGAATTGCTGCGGTTTTGACGCTGCGTATTTATGCAGAGTCAAAACCGCAGCGGCCAGATGTTACAGCATAGTGGATGAGATTTCTAGAAATCCTATGTTCATTGTACGTCTATGTGCACCTGCGGATCACCCGCGGACACTAACCGCAGAATGTCAATATCTCTTGCAGAGACGCGAGTCTCTGCAGCAGAAATTTCCACAATAGAATGTATTGGATGCGGTAAGGCCGCGCGTTTCAGTGAACACATGCGGATTTACCTGCGTCAACAGAAGGCAGTGTTTTGGATCAGCGAAATACGCTGCATCCAAAACGCTGCGCTTTCCTGATCGTGGGCACATAGCCTAAGAGCTGTGTCAAAATTGCAAAAATCATGTAGTGACCCCATTTTGGAAACCACCCTCCTCAAGGAATTCATCTGTGTGTGGTGAGCATCTTGAACCTACATGTTTTTCACAGAATTTTAAAACAAAACAGAAATTTAGTAGTTGCCATTAAAATGCTTTATCCCCTAATTTTTCATTAAGGGGAGAAAAGGGACGCTAGAATTTGTAAAGCAATTTTTTACGAAAGTGGCAATACCCAAAAGTTATTGTATGACCATTGGTTGCCATTACCTTACATGCGCGTTGCAGCTAGGCTGATTGGGTGAGTGAGGCTGTCCTCCTCTCACAACCATCTCTATGCCGTGGTTACTACTGACCATAGCATCTAGAGGGTTAAACAGCAATGGATGGCGATGGCACAGACCTTGGTTGTTGCTGCAGGAGCTTGGCTGTCAGTTAAGCCGAGTTCCTGGCGGTGATCACGATGGCAGTACTACTAGGCCTGTACGATCACCATGATGGACCTGTATGTCACACTGCAGGAAAACCTTTCTTATTATGACATACATAATAAGGGAAGGGGATAATAAAAATATGTTTTTTACAAATTTTGGTTATTTTATTTTTGGTTTTCCATATTGCTAATTTTATTAAAAGAAAAAAAAATTCTGAAAATCTTGTAATTTTTATTGTGGTTGCTAAGCTTTATATTAGGCTGACATGTCCTTTTCTGTGGAGATCACTTTTCAGCACTCACATCATCATCACAGGTAGGAATCCAATGAAATGGAAAACGGCTATAAAGATATTACAGGATCACAAAATGGACATTAGGTGATGTCACAGCTCATCTCCTTCCCCTCCCTGCACAATAACCTCAAATCACAGAGCAAGTCTAGAAAACTCTTCCATAGACGTGATTTACGCTAGAGCCCGCTTATTGCGGTCTGCACACGACGCGACTGTAAAGCATATTTCAAAATTATGTTACCAGGAGTTACCAAGGATGATGGCTGCCCCAATGGTCCAGTACAAAAAAAAAATAAACTAGCCAATAGCCGGCTGTCTACGGAGCAGAAAACATACCACTAGGAATTAATTATAATGTCAAAAGCCTGGTGTACATGCTGAATATTTACTGCATGTGAAATATTGGGATCAGCCATGCCACTCGCGAGCTACAGTGCCTGCCTTCAGTTAATGCCAGATACAGCCATTGTTTGCACTGGTGGCGAGGTTTAACGTTGGCACAGAACATGCATTTACAAACAAAGATTTTCATTGACTACATAGAATCAAAGAAGGATCCTCCAAGGCCAAAAGAGTCTACATCCATAACCAGAATATTACAGCGATGAGTGTGGGATGAGTAAATCACACATCACGGAGCAGTGACTGCGAGAAGGAAGGGAACGAGGCAGAATGCCAGAAGATGTGTCACCTCCAATCTGTCCATGATACCACGTGTAATTGCTTCCATTAACATACCAAAGTAAGAAAATCAGAATCGACTAGACAAAAGTGAGAGAACTAGATTAACCAACTCCACCAGGAATATAAACATGCCGTATATAGAATATATAGTCATGGGACTGGAATTAATGATCGGGCCAATAATCTGGCAGAACACCCCGTGTCAGCCTTCCCAATGTGGCAGGATTCCTTCCCTTTTCTGCTGAATGGCACATAAGTATATAGGAAAACAAGAGTATACAGATCCAACAAAGTCCTACATGTGCTACGGAAAATAGAGCATGAAAGATTTTGCAACATTTTTACTTAAACTTAAAAAAAAAACCTAAATAAATGCTAATATATATATATATATATATATATATATATATATTATATATACATACACACAGTCATGGCTAAAAGTTTTGAGAATGACACAAATATTATATTTTCACATGATCTGCTGCCCTCTGGTTTTTATGTGTGTGTTTGACAGATGTTTTTATCACAGACAGAAATATTATTGCAAACATATGAGTAACAAAAGCTTATATTGCAGTTAGAATGAGTTAATGCAGCAAGTCAATATTTGCAGTGTTGACCCTTCTTCTTCAGGACCTCTGCAATTCTCCCTGGCATGCTCTCAATTAACTTCTGGACCAAATCCTGACTGATAGCAGTCCATTCTTGCACAATCAATGCTTTCATTTTGTCAGAATTTTTAGGTTTTTGTTTGTCCACCCGTCTCTTGATGATTGACCACAAGTTCTCAATGGGATAAAGATCTGGGGAGTTTCCAGGCCATGGACCCAAAATCTCTATGTTTTGTTCCCTGAGCCATTTAGTTATCACCTTTGCTTTATGGCAAGGTGCTCCATCATGCTGGAAAAGGCATTGTTGATCGCCAAACTGCTCTTGGAGGGTTGGGAGAAGTTGCTCTTGGAGGACATTCTAGTACCATTCTTTATTCATGGCTGTGTTTTTAGGCAAGACTATGAGAGAGCTGATTCCCTTGGCTGAGAAGCAACCCTACACATGAATGGTTTCAGGATGCTTAACAGTTGGCATGAGACAAGACCGGTGGTAGCGCTCACCTTGTCTTCTCCGAATGAGGCGTTTTCCTGATATCCCAAACAATCGAAAAGGGGATTCATCAGAGAAAATAACTTTACCCCAGTCCTCAGCAGTCCACTGCCTGTACCTTTTGCAGAATATCAGTCTGTCCATGATGTTTTTTCTGGAGAGAAGTGGCCCTCCTTGAGACCAGGCCTTGCTCCAAGAGTCTCCGCCTCACAGTGCGTGCAGATGCACTCACACCTGCCTGCTGCCATTCCTGAGCAAGCTCTGCACTGCTGGTAGCCGATCCCGCAGCTGAAACACTTTTAAGAGACAGTCCTGGTGCTTGCTGGTCTTTCTTGGGCGCCCTGGAGCCTTTTTGGCAACAATGGAACCTCTCTCCTTGAAGTTCTTGGTGATGCGATAGATTGTTGACTGAGGTGCAATCTTTCAAGCTGTGATACTCTTCCCTGTTAGGCCATTTTTGTGCATTGCAATGATGACTGCACGTGTTTCTTTAGAGATAACCATGGTTAACAGAAGAGAAACAATGATGCCAAGCACCAGCCTCCTTTTAAAGTGTCCAGTGGTGTCATTCTTACTTAATCATGACAGATTGATCTCCAGCCATGTCCTCATCAACACCCACACCTGTGTTAATGGAGCAATCACTGAAAAGAGGTTAGCTGGACCTTTTAAGGCAGGGCTGCAATGATGTTGAAATGTGTTTTGGGGGATAAAGTTCATTTTCTAGCCAAATATTGACTTTGCAAGTAATTGCTGTTAAGCTGATCACTCTTTATAACACTCTGGAGTATATGCAAATTGCCTTTAGAAAAAGTGAAGAGGTAGACTTTGTAAAAATTATATTTGTGTCATTCTCAAAACTTTTGGCCATGACTGTACAGACCCAGCTTTATCAATATGTGACACCGCAGAGAAACCTTTTCTGTACAATTGCTCAGGCTGTGAGGGAAGGGTAGGTAATGTACAGTCTTCTCACAGATACAATACTTCAATGCAGACATAGGATTTAAAAAGCGCCATGTGAGGCCATGTTCACACAGATTTTGAGGAGTTTTGAGCAGATTTGCTCTAAAACACTTTGAAAATCTGAGGTGTTTTTACCCCCCATGTTTTTTTCCTGAAGAGGTTTTGAGATAAGCCTAGTGGCAAAAAAAAAAAAAAGCTTGAAACGGATCCTGATCAAATCTGCTCCAAAAAGGCACTGTCCAATCAAAAGACAAAAAAAATAACTGCAAAATCTCCCCAAATAAGGAGCATTTCCTAAAGCAACCTCCACATGAACAGCTCGTCAGTCTTTAAAGTCTCAAAAATCTCAGAGTGAATATAGCTGAAAGGTGGGTTTACATTACCTGATGTACCAATGGCCACCGATGGTTAAATATTTACAGATTGGCAGTCTAAATAGCCTGTTTAAACAGGGAGACCATGCTTAACGATGAGCACTGAACGATCTGCAATAGTTCAGTGCCTATAAGTGGACTTGTTTTCGGTAGCACAGATTCTGTGTTTACACAGGATGACGTGCTGCCGAGAAAAATGATTTTCTTTTTGTGCCGCGACAAAGATCAATTCATCCGATGAACAAGCGTCTGTCAGGTGATTGTCAGCCTGTTTACACGGCAAGATTATTGTGACTCGAGAGCTCCTAGGATCATCAGTTCACAATAATCTTGCCATGTAAATGCAGCTTATTGGTATATTCAGACATATCTACATCTGCAAACATGTGGCAATATGAAAGAGGATAATACAGATTTACTACTCAGAATTCAGAAAGTTTTAAAGATTCAAAAAAGCCACAGTCTGAAAGAACACAGGAAGTTTATCAGCGAGTTTGAGACAGGATTCATTCCGGAGAACCCCATATTGCATAAATTACAGGAATCTTTGATGATAAATCGTTATTACATAAGAGCTCAGCCACAAGCATGATCATAGGGTCAAGGTGACCATCAGCAGAACCATCCGTAACGGTACGTACTAGTAACTAGTGCACAGACCCGGGAACCACAACACGAGTAGGATGCCAGTGTAATGTCACGGATATCTCTCCTCACGCTGGCACACAGCCATTAATGTCCTACTGCCGTCACTCTCATGCCAGGAAGACAATGTGCATCTGCCCAACTTCTCCACTCAAGTTCTGTGTTTACTAGTAATTGCCACCTACTCATTTTTATGTTCCCGTCTCATCAGAGATCGTCACATTATCCCACTGGCACCACATTATAAACTGCAGGGGGCAGTGGGGAGCCCGCAGTGAGGTGGCATCAGCCTGTGCCATGCCAAAGGGAACTACTGGTGGATCTCAGCACTGGTGCCACATTATAAACTGCAGGGGGCAGTGGGGAGCCCGCAGTGAGGTGGCATCAGCCTGTGCATTGCCAAAGGGAACTACTGGTGGATCTCAGCACTGGTGCCACATTATAAACTGCAGGGGGCAGTGGGGAGCCCGCAGTGAGGTGGCATCAGCCTGTGCCATGCCAAAGGGAACTACTGGTGGATCTCAGCACTGGTGCCACATTATAAACTGCAGGGGGCAGTGGGGAGCCCGCAGTGAGGTGGCATCAGCCTGTGCCATGCCAAAGGGAACTACTGTGGATCTCAGCACTGGTGCCACATTATAAACTGCAGGGGGCAGTGGGGAGCCCGCAGTGAGGTGGCATCAGCCTGTGCCATGCCAAAGGGAACTACTGATGGATCTCAGCACTGGTGCCACATTATAAACTGCAGGGGCAGTGGGGAGCCCGCAGTGAGGTGGCATCAGCCTGTGCCATGCCAAAGGGAACTACTGATGGATCTCAGCACTGGGGCCACATTATAAACTGCAGGGGGCAGTGGGGAGCACACAGTGAGGTGGCAGCAGCCTGTGGCTCTCAGCACTGGCACATTATAAACTGCAGGGGGCAGTGAGGAGCCCGTAGTGAGGTGGCATCAGCCTGTGGATCTCAGCACTGGTGCCACATTATAAACTGCAGGGGGCAGTGGGGAGCCAGTAGTGAGGTGGCATCAGCCTGTGCCATGCCAAAGGGAACTACTGGTGGATCTCAGCACTGGTGCCCCATTATAAACTGCAGGGGGCAGTGGGGAGCCCGCAGTGAGGTGGCAGCAGTCGGTGGCTCTCAGCACTGGTGCCCCATTATAAACTGCAGGGGGCAGTGGGGAGCCCGCAGTGAGGTGGCAGCAGTCGGTGGCTCTCAGCACTGGTGCCCCATTATAAACTGCAGGGGGCAGTGGGGAGCCCGCAGTGAGGTGGCAGCAGCCGGTGGCTCTCAGCACTGGTGCCCCATTATAAACTGCAGGGGGCAGTGGGGAGCCCGCAGTGAGGTGGCAGCAGTCGGTGGCTCTCAGCACTGGTGCCCCATTATAAACTGCAGGGGGCAGTGGGGAGCCCGCAGTGAGGTGGCAGCAGTCGGTGGCTCTCAGCACTGGTGCCACATTATAAACTGCAGGGGGCAGTGGGGAGCCCGCAGTGAGGTGGCAGCAGCCGGTAGCTCTCAGCACTGGTGCCACATTATAAACTGGCAGTGGGGAGCCCGCAGTGAGGTGGCAGCAGTCGGTGGCTCTCAGCACTGGTGCCCCATTATAAACTGCAGGGGGCAGTGGGAGCCCGCAGTGAGGTGGCAGCAGCCGGTAGCTCTCAGCACTGGTGCCCCATTATAAACTGCAGGGGGCAGTGGGGAGCCCGCAGTGAGGTGGCAGCAGCCGGTAGCTCTCAGCACTGGTGCCCCATTATAAACTGCAGGGGGCAAATGGGGAGCCCGCAGTGAGGTGGCAGCAGCCGGTGGCTCTCAGCACTGGTGCCACATTATAAACTGCAGGGGGCAGTGGGGAGCCCGCAGTGAGGTGGCAGCAGCCGGTAGCTCTCAGCACTGGTGCCCCATTATAAACTGCAGGGGGCAGTGGGGAGCCCGCAGTGAGGTGGCAGCAGCCGGTGGCTCTCAGCACTGGTGCCCCATTATAAACTGCAGGGGGCAGTGGGGAGCCCGCAGTGAGGTGGCAGCAGCCGGTGGCTCTCAGCACTGGTGCCCCATTATAAACTGCAGGGGGCAGTGGGGAGCCCGCAGTGAGGTGGCAGCAGCCGGTGGCTCTCAGCACTGGTGCCCCATTATAAACTGCAGGGGGCAGTGGGGAGCCCGCAGTGAGGTGACAGCAGCCGGTGGCTCTCAGCACTGGTGCCCCATTATAAACTGCAGGGGGCAGTGGGGAGCCCGCAGTGAGGTGGCAGCAGCCGGTGGCTCTCAGCACTGGTGCCACATTATAAACTGCAGGGGGCAGTGGGGAGCCCGCAGTGAGGTGGCAGCAGCCGGTGGCTCTCAGCACTGGTGCCACATTATAAACTGCAGGGGGCAGTGGGGAGCCCGCAGTGAGGTGGCAGCAGCCGGTGGCTCTCAGCACTGGTGCCACATTATAAACTGCAGGGGCAGTGGGGAGCCCGCAGTGAGGTGGCAGCAGCCGGTAGCTCTCAGCACTGGTGCCACATTATAAACTGCAGGGGGCAGTGGGGAGCCCGCAGTGAGGTGGCAGCAGCCGGTGGCTCTCAGCACTGGTGCCACATTATAAACTGCAGGGGGCAGTGGGGAGCCCGCAGTGAGGTGGCAGCAGCCGGTGGCTCTCAGCACTGGTGCCCCATTATAAACTGCAGGGGGCAGTGGGGAGCCCGCAGTGAGGTGGCAGCAGCCGGTGGCTCTCAGCACTGGTGCCCCATTATAAACTGCAGGGGGCAGTGGGGAGCCCGCAGTGAGGTGGCAGCAGCCGGTGGCTCTCAGCACTGGTGCCACATTATAAACTGCAGGGGGCAGTGGGGAGCCCGCAGTGAGGTGGCAGCAGTCGGTGGCTCTCAGCACTGGTGCCCCATTATAAACTGCAGGGGGCAGTGGGGAGCCCGCAGTGAGGTGGCAGCAGTCGGTGGCTCTCAGCACTGGTGCCCCATTATAAACTGCAGGGGGCAGTGGGGAGCCCGCAGTGAGGTGGCAGCAGCCGGTGGCTCTCAGCACTGGTGCCACATTATAAACTGCAGGGGGCAGTGGGGAGCCCGCAGTGAGGTGGCAGCAGCCGGTGGCTCTCAGCACTGGTGCCACATTATAAACTGCAGGGGGCAGTGGGGAGCCCGCAGTGAGGTGGCAGCAGCCGGTGGCTCTCAGCACTGGTGCCACATTATAAACTGCAGGGGCAGTGGGGAGCCCGCAGTGAGGTGGCAGCAGCCGGTGCTCTCAGCACTGGTGCCCATTATAAACTCAGGGGGCAGTGGGGAGCCCGCAGTGAGGTGGCAGCAGCCGGTGGCTCTCAGCACTGGTGCCACATTATAAACTGCAGGGGGCAGTGGGGAGCCCGCAGTGAGGTGGCAGCAGCCGGTGGCTCTCAGCACTGGTGCCCCATTATAAACTGCAGGGGGCAGTGGGGAGCCCGCAGTGAGGTGGCAGCAGCCGTGGCTCTCAGCACTGGTGCCACATTATAAACTGCAGGGGGCAGTGGGGAGCCCGCAGTGAGGTGGCAGCAGCCGGTGGCTCTCAGCACTGGTGCCACATTATAAACTGCAGGGGGCAGTGGGGAGCCCGCAGTGAGGTGGCAGCAGCCGGTGGCTCTCAGCACTGGTGCCACATTATAAACTGCAGGGGGCAGTGGGGAGCCCGCAGTGAGGTGGCAGCAGCCGGTGGCTCTCAGCACTGGTGCCACATTATAAACTGCAGGGGGCAGTGGGGAGCCCGCAGTGAGGTGGCAGCAGCCGGTGGCTCTCAGCACTGGTGCCCCATTATAAACTGCAGGGGGCAGTGGGGAGCCCGCAGTGAGGTGGCAGCAGCCGGTGGCTCTCAGCACTGGTGCCACATTATAAACTGCAGGGGGCAGTGGGGAGCCCGCAGTGAGGTGGCAGCAGCCGGTGGCTCTCAGCACTGGTGCCCATTATAAACTGCAGGGGGCAGTGGGGAGCCCGCAGTGAGGTGGCAGCAGCCGGTGGCTCTCAGCACTGGTGCCCCATTATAAACTGCAGGGGGCAGTGGGGAGCCCGCAGTGAGGTGGCAGCAGCCGATGGCTCTCAGCACTGGTGCCACATTATAAACTGCAGGGGGCAGTGGGGAGGCCCGCAGTGAGGTGGCAGCAGCCGGTGGCTCTCAGCACTGGTGCCCCATTATAAACTGCAGGGGGCAGTGGGGAGCCCGCAGTGAGGTGGCAGCAGTCGGTGGCTCTCAGCACTGGTGCCCACATTATAAACTGCAGGGGGCAGTGGGGAGCCCGCAGTGAGGTGGCAGCAGCCGGTGGCTCTCAGCACTGGTGCCACATTATAAACTGCAGGGGGCAGTGGGGAGCCCGCAGTGAGGTGGCAGCAGCCGGTGGCTCTCAGCACTGGTGCCCATTATAAACTGCAGGGGGCAGTGGGGAGCCCGCAGTGAGGTGGCAGCAGCGGTGGCTCTCAGCACTGGTGCCACATTATAAACTGCAGGGGGCAGTGGGGAGCCCGCAGTGAGTTGGCAGCAGTCCCGGTGGCTCTCAGCACTGGTGCCCCATTATAAACTGCAGGGGCAGTGGGGAGCCCGCAGTGAGGTGGCAGCAGCCGGTGGCTCTCAGCACTGGTGCCCATTATAAACTGCAGGGGGCAGTGGGGAGCCCGCAGTGAGGTGGCAGCAGCCGGTGGCTCTCAGCACTGGTGCCACATTATAAACTGCAGGGGCAGTGGGGAGCCCGCAGTGAGGTGGCAGCAGCCGGTGGCTCTCAGCACTGGTGCCACATTATAAACTGCAGGGGGCAGTGGGGAGCCCGCAGTGAGGTGGCAGCAGTCGGTGGCTCTCAGCACTGGTGCCCATTATAAACTGCAGGGGGCAGTGGGGAGCCCGCAGTGAGGTGGCAGCAGTCGGTGGCTCTCAGCACTGGTGCCCCATTATAAACTGCAGGGGGCAGTGGGGAGCCCGCAGTGAGGTGGCAGCAGCCGGTGGCTCTCAGCACTGGTGCCACATTATAAACTGCAGGGGGCAGTGGGGAGCCCGCAGTGAGGTGGCAGCAGCCGGTGGCTCTCAGCACTGGTGCCCCATTATAAACTGCAGGGGGCAGTGGGGAGCCCGCAGTGAGGTGGCAGCAGTCGGTGGCTCTCAGCACTGGTGCCACATTATAAACTGCAGGGGGCAGTGGGGAGCCCGCAGTGAGGTGGCAGCAGCCGGTGGCTCTCAGCACTGGTGCCCCATTATAAACTCAGGGGGCAGTGGGGAGCCCGCAGTGAGGTGGCAGCAGCCGGTGGCTCTCAGCACTGGTGCCACATTATAAACTGCAGGGGGCAGTGGGGAGCCCGCAGTGAGGTGGCAGCAGCCGGTGGCTCTCAGCACTGGTGCCCCATTATAAACTGCAGGGGCAGTGGGGAGCCCGCAGTGAGGTGGCAGCAGCCGGTGGCTCTCAGCACTGGTGCCACATTATAAACTGCAGGGGGCAGTGGGGAGCCCGCAGTGAGGTGGCAGCAGTCTGTGGCTCTCAGCACTGGTGCCCCATTATAAACTGCAGGGGGCAGTGGGGAGCCCGCAGTGAGGTGGCAGCAGTCGGTGGCTCTCAGCACTGGTGCCACATTATAAACTGCAGGGGGCAGTGGGGAGCCCGCAGTGAGGGTGGCAGCAGCCGGTGGCTCTCAGCACTGGTGCCACATTATAAACTGCAGGGGGCAGTGGGGAGCCCGCAGTGAGGTGGCAGCAGCCGGTGGCTCTCAGCACTGGTGCCACATTATAAACTGCAGGGGGCAGTGGGGAGCCCGCAGTGAGGTGGCAGCAGCCGGTGGCTCTCAGCACTGGTGCCACATTATAAACTGCAGGGGGCAGTGGGGAGCCCGCAGTGAGGTGGCAGCAGCCGGTGGCTCTCAGCACTGGTGCCCCATTATAAACTTCAGGGGGCAGTGGGGAGCCCGCAGTGAGGTGGCAGCAGCCGATGGCTCTCAGCACTGGTGCCACCATTATAAACTGCAGGGGCAGTGGGGAGCCCGCAGTGAGGTGGCAGCAGCCGGTGGCTCTCAGCACTGGTGCCCCATTATAAACTGCAGGGGGCAGTGGGGAGCCCGCAGTGAGGTGGCAGCAGCCGGTGGCTCTCAGCACTGGTGCCACATTATAAACTGCAGGGGGCAGTGGGGAGCCCGCAGTGAGGTGGCAGCAGTCGGTGGCTCTCAGCACTGGTGCCACATTATAAACTGCAGGGGGCAGTGGGGAGCCCGCAGTGAGGTGGCAGCAGCCGGTGGCTCTCAGCACTGGTGCCACATTATAAACTGCAGGGGGCAGTGGGGAGCCCGCAGTGAGGTGGCAGCAGCCGGTGGCTCTCAGCACTGGTGCCACATTATAAACTGCAGGGGGCAGTGGGGAGCCCGCAGTGAGGTGGCAGCAGTCGGTGGCTCTCAGCACTGGTGCCACATTATAAACTGCAGGGGGCAGTGGGGAGCCCGCAGTGAGGTGGCAGCAGTCGGTGGCTCTCAGCACTGGTGCCCCATTATAAACTGCAGGGGGCAGTGGGGAGCCCGCAGTGAGGTGGCAGCAGCCGGTGGCTCTCAGCACTGGTGCCCCATTATAAACTGCAGGGGGCAGTGGGGAGCCCGCAGTGAGGTGGCAGCAGTCGGTGGCTCTCAGCACTGGTGCCACATTATAAACTGCAGGGGGCAGTGGGGAGCCCGCAGTGAGGTGGCAGCAGTCGGTGGCTCTCAGCACTGGTGCCCCATTATAAACTGCAGGGGGCAGTGGGGAGCCCGCAGTGAGGTGGCAGCAGCCGGTGGCTCTCAGCACTGGTGCCACATTATAAACTGCAGGGGGCAGTGGGGAGCCCGCAGTGAGGTGGCAGCAGCCGGTGGCTCTCAGCACTGGTGCCACATTATAAACTGCAGGGGGCAGTGGGGAGCCCGCAGTGAGGTGGCAGCAGCCGGTGGCTCTCAGCACTGGTGCCCATTATAAACTGCAGGGGGCAGTGGGGAGCCCGCAGTGAGGTGGCAGCAGCCGGTGGCTCTCAGCACTGGTGCCCCATTATAAACTGCAGGGGGCAGTGGGGAGCCCGCAGTGAGGTGGCAGCAGCCGGTGGCTCTCAGCACTGGTGCCACATTATAAACTGCAGGGGGCAGTGGGGAGCCCGCAGTGAGGTGGCAGCAGTCTGTGGCTCTCAGCACTGGTGCCCCAGCAGGTTTTGAACACTTGTTTAGCGGCATCTCATCTTGCCTGTCTAATCGTCAGCAGTCGGGTGTTTCCCTCATTATGGAGATGGGCAGTCATCTTTACCCATCGATCATGTATCTATACACACATTATATATGTATATATAAACACACAGATGAAAGCAAGTAGAGCGAGACACAAGCGCACACAGATATTCAATAATCCACAGAAGTGAGCACACTGGAAACTGAAGACAATGGAGAAGTAAAGTCAGCACAAGTGGGAAGAGGCAGGCACAGCCCCGGAGACGGCTCGCTCACCTACACAATGACATGGCGATACCTTCTCGCCAAACCACTTACTTGCAATTAAACCCAGCAGCTTCCTCCCCGCTCGTGTGATGTCCGGGATCCCATAGCAGCCCCCCCACTCCGCTCTGACACCGCGCTCCAGCCTGGACCTGCCCAGCTCGGAGCCTCCACACTTCCTGGCCATTTGCATAGTTAAGCCTTCAACTAACCACAACATTCCAGCTGTGATTTTGCAATATACTGGAATAGGCCGAGCTTGCTGCATGATTCATCCTCTTAAATATATGTGTACGAATGGAGGAACACACTAACAGGGACAGACAGTGGAGGAGTTCACCCATACTACACTAGTCAACAAGGACAAATAGCTACAACTGTGTCTCACAAAGTCCAAGCCCCCACATACCGTTTACCTATCCCCACACCGCTTACCTATCCCCACACACCGCTTACCTATCCCCACACACCGCTTACCTATCCCCACACACCGTTTACTATCCCCACACACCGTTTACCTATCCCCACACACCGTTTACCTATCCCCACATACCGTTTACCTATCCCCACACACCGCTTACCTATCCCCACACACCGCTTACCTATCCCCACACACCGCTTACCTATCCCCACACACGCTTACCTATCCCACACCAGCTTACCTATCCCCACACACCGCTTACCTATCCCACACACCGCTTACCTATCCCCACATACCGTTTACCTATCCCCACACACCGTTTACCTATCCCCACACACCGCTTACCTATCCCACACACCGCTTACCTATCCCCACACACCGTCTACCTATCCCACACACCGCTTACCTATCCCCACACACCGCTTACCTATCCCCACACACCGTTTACCTATCCCCACACACCGTTTACCTATCCCCACACACCGCTTACCTATCCCCACACACGCTTACCTATCCCCACACACCGTCTACCTATCCCCACATACCGTTTACCTATCCCCACATACCGCTTACCTGTCCCCACATACCGCTTACCTGTCCCCACATACCGCTTACCTATCCCCACATACCGCTTTACCTATCCCCACATACCGCTTACCTATCCCCACACACCGCTTACCTATCCCCACACACCGCTTACCTATCCCCACACACCGCTTACCTATCCCCACACACCGCTTACCTATCCCCACACACCGTTTACCTATCCCCACACACCGTTTACCTATCCCCACACACCGTTTACCTATCCCCACACACCGTTTACTATCCCCACACACCGCTTACCTATCCCCACACACCGCTTACCTATCCCCACACACCGCTTACCTATCCCACACACCGCTTACCTATCCCCACACACCGTTTACCTATCCCCACACACCCTTTACCTATCCCCACACACCGCTTACCTATCCCCACAACCGCTTACCTATCCCCACACACCGTTACCTATCCCCACATACCGTTTACCTATATCCCCACATACCGCTTACCTGTCCCCAATACCGCTTACCTATCCCCACATACCGCTTACCTATCCCCACATACCGCTTACCTATCCCACATACCGCTTACCTATCCCCACATACCGCTTACCTATCCCCACATACCGCTTACCTATCCCCACATACGTTACTTATCCCCACATACCGCTTACCTATATCCCCACATACCGCTTACCTATATCCCCACATACCGCTTACCTATCCCCACATACCGCTTACCTATCCCCACATACCGTTTACCTATATCCCCACATACCGCTTACCTATATCCCCACATACCGCTTACCTATCCCCCATACCGCTTACCTATATCCCCACATACCGCTTACCTATCCCCACATACCGCTTACCTATCCCCACATACCGCTTACCTATCCCCACATACCGTTTACCTATATCCCCACATACCGTTTACCTATATCCCCACATACCGCTTACCTATATCCCCACATACCGCTTACCTATATCCCCACATACCGCTTACCTATATCCCCACATACCGCTTACCTATATCCCCACATACCGTTTACCTATCCCCACATACCGCTTACCTATCCCCACATACCGCTTACCTATCCCCACATACCGTTTACCTATCCCCACATACCGTTTACCTATCCCCACATACCGCTTACCTATCCCCACATACCGCTTACCTAGATTCAAGATTCAAAGAAGCTTTATTGGTAGGACTAAATACACAGTTTTGCCAAAGCAAGTGTACAAAAGGGAATAGGGATAGGGATGTTGGGTAGGGGCAGATCCAGGGTGGGGGCTATGGAAGTCCATGGCATAGGGAGGGGTGATGGGAGCAGATCCAGGGTGGGGGCTATAGAAGTCCATGGCATAGAGAGGGGGAATGGGGGCAGATCCGGGGTGGGGGCTATAGAAGTCCATGGCATATCATAGCTCTCTTTCTCGCAGTCTATGACATTCGCTCACATACCGTGCTGCTATCTCCGCTGTTCTCTCTTCTTCCCCAGCAAGATATATGTTTTCTCTTCCTCCTTCATGGTGATGAAATCCGGGAAGAGATGTGAGAGTCTCCTGAAGTGAGTGTCCCTCACTGCTGAGTATTTGGAGCAGTGTAGCAGGAAGTGGGTTTCGTCCTCTATGGCCTCCTGGTCACAGTGTTGGCATAGTCTTTCCTTCCTGGGCTTGTAGCTCTGCCTGTGTCGGCCGGATTCAATGGCCAGACTGTGGGCACTGAGTCTATACCTGCTCAGGATCTTGTGGTCTCTGGGGTCCGGGATTTGTCCAGGTATGGGGCCAGTCTGTAGTCTCTCTGTAGACTCCGGTACATGGTCAGTTTCTGGGAGCTGATGATGTCGTTCTTCCAGTCACTGACATACCTCTCCTGGCCTTCGTCTACCATCTTCCTGATTTCGGCTTTTGTCAGGTTGTTGTGATTGGTGTTCTGGTCAGGATGGTTTGGGTGAGCTGTTCCGAGGGTCCTAGTTTTTCTGTTTCACCTACGTGTGTCAGGGCTTTATGATGATGGCAGCTTGGATTGCTCCTATGTAGGTGAGCCTGGAATGACAGTGCCCTCTTTAGAACCGTTAGGTGTAGAGGGAATCTGCCCAGCTCGGCCAGGCAGGCACTGTTGGAGGTGCTCCGATGGACTTGGAGAAGGTGCTTGCAGAATTCCAGGTGGAATATTTCTGTTGGGCTGGAATCCCACCTTGACCAGTCTGGGTAGGTGTGAGGACCCCAGACTTCACTGCCAGACAGGAGGATTGGGGCGATGACAGAGTCGAAGATTTTTAACCAGACCCTCACTGGTGGCTTCAGATGGTAGAGTTTCCTTCGGATGCCATAGAAGGTTTTACAGGCCTTGTCTTTCAGGGTCTCTATGGCTTGTTTGAAGCTCCCTGACCGGTGAATCTCTAGGCCCAGGTAGGTATATTTGTCTGTTCCTGTAAGGGCGCAGTTGTTGAGGACAAATGAAGGGTGCTGGTCTAATTTTCTCTTTCTCCTCTGGAACACCATGATGTTGGTTTTCTTTAGGTTGACCGGTAGTGCCCAGGTGGAGCTGAATTTCTCTAAGATTTTTAGGTTGTCTTGGAGGCCTTTCTCGTTTGGTGACAGAAGCAGCAGGTCATCTGCATACAGCAGGAATTTCACCTGGGTGTCGTGGAGGGTGGGACCTGGTGCTGTGGAAGATTCCAGAGCCGTAGCCAGCTCATTGATGTAAATTTTGAAGAGCGTTGGACTTAAGGTACTGCCACACTAAACAATCCCGCTAGCGATCTCGTTAGCGTTGCATACTAATGAGATCGCTAGCGGGATCGTTTCTATATCGCTAAATGCGGCCACATTTAGCGATATAGTTAACGACGCTATCGCCGTTAGCGATCTTCTTAACGACTTTAGCGGTACAAAAGTACCGCTAAATCGCTAAGAAAGGTGCCACACAGCGATAAGATACTTACCCAGCGGGAGCGCCAGCGATGAAATAGGGTCCGGAACGATTCCAGCGACGAGCGAGATCACAGCAGGAAGCTCGTCGCTGGCAGATGCCGCACTGAACAATATCGCTAACGGGATCGCTAAATAGTGACGTTTTTTAGCGATCTCGTTAGCGATATTGTTTAGTGTGGCATACCCTTTAGGCTGCAGCCTTGTCTGACTCCACGGCTCTGCTGGAAATAAGCCGTTCTTTTACCGTTCACACTCACACTGCAGATGTTCTTGGTGTAGGAGCTTTTGATAACATCATAGGTCTTTCCTCCTATTCCGCTCTCCAGCAGTTTCAGGAATAAGCCCGGGTGCCACACCGAATCGAAGGCCTTTTTAAAGTCCACGAAACAGGCGTACATCTTCCCATTCTTTGTATTGTGGACATGTCTCTGAATGAGGCTGTGCAGGGTATAGATGTGGTCAGTGGTGCGGTGGTTTGGCATGAACCCTGCTTGGCTCTTGCTGAGGACGTTATGTTCGGTGAGGAAACTGAGGATCCTCTTGTTCAGGATGCTGTTGAACAGTTTCCCCAGGTTGCTGCTGACACATATGCCTCTGTAGTTGGCTGTGTCATACCTGTCTCCATTCTTGTGGATGGGTGTGATGAGGCCTTGGTTCCAGGTACGAGGGAAGTAGCCGGCACTTAGCACAATATTGAAGAGTTTAACCATTGCAGCCTGTATTTCTGGTGGGCTGTACTTCAGCATTTCTGGTAGGATTCCGTCCAGGCCACCGGCTTTTCTACATCTTATGGAAGGGATTCTCTCTGCTACTTCCTGTAATGTAATAGGTGTATCCACGGGGTTTTGGAAATTTTTTATTTTTCCTCCATTGCTTTTAGTTTTGCCATTATGCTTTCCTGTTCTTGGTTTAGTTCTTCCTTTGGGATGTCTTTATAGAGGTCTCTGAAGTACTGGAGCCAGATGTTGCCATTTTGGATATGGATGTTGTTTTTCTTGTCTTTTGTGCCCATGTGGTTCCATAGTTCCCAGAAGGAATTGTCTTGAAGAGAATATTGGAGTCGGTTAAGCTTGGTAGAGATGTAACTCTGCTTCTTCCTCCTGAGGATGGTTTTGTACTGCCTTTGTATGGTTTCATAGGCTTCCCTCAGACCAGGGTGGTTGGGGTCTCTGTTTCTTGTTTGAGGCTGTTCTCAGGGTCTTACGTACGGCTTTACATTCTCTGTCAAACCAACCATTGATCTGTTTTTCTTTTGGTGTCTTGTAGTCGACTTTAAGGTCGGACAGTCTGGCCATTGCATAGAATATATTGTTGAGGTCTTTTGTAGCTTGACTCACTCCCTTTGGGTTAGGCTGGTACTCGTAGTTGTAGAAGTGGTGGAGCATCCGCTGTATTTCAGGTCTGCTGAGAGCCTCTTTATACTTTAATGCTGACGTTTTGGACCATTTATAGGATTGAGGCCGGTTGAAGAGGCCGCTATGCTGTGGCTTTTGAGTGGATGGTTTCTCTGTAGATTTCAAGTACAGAAGAAGTTGGCTGTGGTCTGACAGGTGCGTTTGTGGGGTGACTATGAAGGCGCTGATATTTGCCAGGTTCATATCTGTAATGGCATAATCTACTACGCTCCTCCCTACATGGGAGTTTAGTGTACACCTCCCCAAAGAGTCTCCTTTGGTATGTCCATTAAGAATATTAAGTCCTAAACTTCTACATACGTTCAGGAGCTTTTTACCACTTTTGTTGACTGTACTGTCATAGCTGTTTCTCTCTGTCTGTACTGAGTCTTGGCCGTCATTCTCTGCTCCAAATATGTAGATGTTCCCATCCGTGGTCAGGAAGTCATTTTCTCTCCCTGTTCTTGCATTGAGGTCCCCAAAGACGAGAACTTTGCCCAGGGCCTGATAGTGGGCGGCTTCTCTTTGTAAGATCTCGAAGCAGTCTGGACTGGCTCAGAGGTGGACATCAGACTGAGAGGTGAGGATGGAGCTGCTGATCCTGATCCATATGTGGCTGCCTCCTCTCTTCACCGGTTTGATGTATTGGTGGAGCTCATCTTTATACCAGATCAGTATTCCTCCTGAGCTCCGGCCCTGTTTGATGTTTTTATTTTTCAGGGCAGGGACAGAGATTTCCCTGTATCCGATGGGCACCAGGGATTCGTTTTCGGCTCTGGTCCATGTTTCCAGGAGGATCTGGATGTCTATATTTTTCAGTCTTTGTATAAAGTCCGGGTCATTTGTTTTACATCCAAAGGTCGAGGTGTTGAGACCCTGAATATTCCAGCTACTGATTGTAAGTGAAGTCATTTTTTCTATTTATCTTGTGTGTATATACCTTGTAATGAGTATGGCTTTGTATCCCCACATACCGCTTACCTATCCCCACATACCGCTTACCTATCCCCACATACCGCTTACCTATCCCCACATACAGTTTACCTATCCCCACAGCTTTCCACAAAATCACCCATTTCTGCAATTTATGAGGGCAGTCAACAAGAAGAATGACATTAGGATTTATGGTATTCACCTGTCGGATTTCCTACCTATGTAACTATGATTCACAAGACAGATTTTCATTATATTATCCATTGTAAAAAATCTAAGTGTGACACTCATAGCAGAAATCCATCGCCGACTCTCGGATCTTGATTCTTATTTTCACATTTTATTTCCGCAGAAAAAAACTCAACAATGATTTTATTTCATTGCAAGTAAGCAGGATTACAACAACCCCATGCACATGCATTTAAAGCAGATAGTGATCACATTTTAGACAGGTTTTGGAACGCACTTTGTAACGAAATCTGACATATTCCCCAATATGGGACTAGTACCTTCGAGTGCATCCACAGAGGTTGGGTATGTTGGGGATGTGCAAGAAGAAAACCCACTGCATATTGTAGCACCAGCATTGTGGATGGAAAGTTGCAGGTTGTATTGCAGCTAAGGAAATGCAACTATATTTAAAAGCATCTGTAACAGCAAGTGAACGAGTTTGCGAGTGGTAGGGTGACTTGAGATTCAGGGCTTTAGAGGGGAGGGACTTGTATTAATTCTCAATTTGTATTTACTGGTTTCATTCCTGTTTGTGCAATCTCCATTAGTGAAATGTGCTCCATCACTGACAATACCATCCAGTGTAGATCTTATCGCATGTATGAAATCCTTGAACAGCCGTTTGAGGGGGCACACTGCTGTGTAATATGTGTGCAAGTCATACATTTGGAAGCACAGATACTAAATATAAATGAGCAGCTGCCAACACAGATCTACTGACAATATGCAAAGGAGTTTCCTGCTTACTGAGTAAGATGCTCGCTGGGGTAGATATGGAGGATGGTAGCATGGAGCAGGATAGTGAAGCAACAAGAAGTATGAAGGCAGAAGGCATAGGGGAATAATCTTCTTTATAATAATCTTTTCTCTTTCCCCCCATGATGGCACCATGGAGAGAGGGGATCTGCCCCACAGGGACAGGAAACCTATAGATAAAAAAGGCGGTACCCTCTCTCCCGCATCAGTTGGTTTCCTGTCCCTGATGGGAACCTACAGTCAACGCACACCTGAGATCGCAGTGGGATGCCAGAGGTCGACCAGTCCGATCCAGGCAGCGGGGGCCCCTGCTTCGGCTGATGCGGCTGTCCGAAGCGCCACCGCTGGGGTCAGCGTGCCTTGAGGGTATGCAGGGAGAGGCAGTGAAGAGGATCCGAGCCTGCCTCTCCTGGAATTTTTTCTGATTTCAGGGGGAGCGCCAGCAAGCAGGTACGCTGCAGAGGAGGCCACATGGCGGGCAGGCAGCGGAGGGGGCCGACTAGGTGACAGAAGTCATCTCCCGGACCGCCCGCAGAAATCACCACGCTGGGAGAGCGGTGCAACGCCAGGATAGGGCAGTGCGCAAGCGCGTACCGGCGCTCCCCTATGATGAGAGCAATCCGCAATGCACTACTGGCAAATCAGTAGTGCGCATGCGGGGGCGGAAATGACGAGTATACCGCAAGGCATCACTTGGTAAAGTGAGCGGTTCGGGCGCAAAGCGTGGCCTGAAGCGGGGGAGGAGCCTTAAGGCTATTTTAAGAAGAAGCGCGGGGGGATTAGAGTGGCAGCATGAGCACCAGGACTGTTCAAGAGCAGGAGGAACAGGGCCTAAAAGCCCTTCTTCCCAACAGCGCAGCGGTAGCAGCCACTTGGGATCTCAACGCAGCAGAAGCGCGGGCAAAGCTACCACGTCAAAAGAGGATCCAACTGTGGCAATGGTCCCTGACCCTAATCTGGTATCCTTCTTTCTAAGAGGGTAAATGAACTCCGTGACAGTCCACTCTGTAATTGGGGCCATTTCCTTTTTTTTTTTATTGGGGAAGAAATGTACATCAAAATCCAAGCATAGAGTTTGTGCACTCTGCACAGAGGAGCTACACACCGCATGGGAAAAGAGGCTCTGTAGTACTTGCATAGAGCAAACAATTTATGAAGAGACTCCAAAATTTGCGTGAGACCTGAGAACGCTAATAAAAACTCAGGTAGAAGACACTTTCAAATCCCTTCAGAGTTCAAGGAGGAAACATAGATCCAGACACAGGTCCCCTGAATCAAGCACTAGTGAAAGGGAGAGCGATTTGTCTGAGGCGAGAAGTTCGCTATCTTCACTTTCCTCAATTGGGAAGCAGCTGTGACCCTTCTCTGAGGATGATGAAGAGGAGACAGACGCCCTTGTTAAAGCCGTTAGAACAACCATGGGCATAGTTGACTCCTGGCCCAAAAAGTCAGTCCAAGACTTAATGTTCAGGGAGCTAGAGCAGAAAAAAACAAAGACAGTTCCCGATAAACGAGAAAGTCTAGTCCCTAATTAAAAGGGAATGGAAAAAAACAGACAGAAAGGGCCTTCTAACCCCAAAGAGAAAGTACCCTTTCGAAGACCCGGTATGTTCCCTTTGGGAAAAAGCACCAGAGCTGGATGTGGTGATTGCAAAAGCATCCAAGAAATTTGCCCTGCCTTTTGAGGACATGGGGACATTAAAGGATCCCATGGATAAAAAGGCAGAAGCGTTTTTGAAAGGCTCCTGGGATGCCGCGGGGGTCTAAAGCCGGCTATAGCCGCCACGTGTACAGCCAGAGCTTTAATGATTTGGCTGGATCATTTGGAGTCTCAATTAAAAGAAAAAGTCCCTAGAGAAACAATTTTAGATTCGGTCCCTGTAATGGGAGGTACAGCAGCATCCCTAGCGGATGCATCAGCAGATTCGATCAGGCTAGCACCTAGGTCTGCTTCTTTTTCTAATGCTGCCAGGCGAGCCCTATGGTTGAAATGCTGGCCAGGGGACCTGCAGACGAAATCGAAATTATTCTCCATTCCCTGCGAGGGCGAATTCCTGTTTTGGCCTACACTAGATGACATATTGGACAAAGCAGGAGATAAAAAAAAAAAAAAAATCTTTCCCTAGCCTCTCTAGCCAGTCCTACAAGCGGCCTTTTCGGAGCAGGAGGTTCATTCGGAGGAAACCCCCAAAAGACCTCAAGGATAGGTGGGACAATAAAAGGAATAGAAGCAGGGGGCCCATGTTCAACAGGTTATTTGACAACAAGAAACAACCCCAATGAAGGTGTCTCCCAGGTCGGAGGAAGACTTATTTACTTCCTCCCGGCCTGGGAAAAAATATCCATGAGTATGTGGATCCTGGATATGATAAAGATGGGCTTAAAGCTAAAATTTCATTCTCTCCCACCCTCTTCCTTCATAATAACTCCACAAAGGTCGGTAAAGGACGAACAACTAGCCTTGGAGAAAGAGGTTCTAGCTCTGATAAAGTAAGACGTGCGTCAGGAAGTCCCCAACCAGGAAAAAGGAAAAGGCTTTTATTCTCTTTTCTTGAGAAAAAAACTGGATGGAACATTAAGGACAATTGCAAACTTAAAAAAGTTGAACAAGTTTCTGGAAACCCAGCCCTTCAAAATGGAAACAACGTCCCCGTCCACAAGGACTACCGCAAATTTCACAGGGTCGCAGTCGCAATTCAGGGGGAATTAAAACATGAACAGTTCAGAGCTCTCCCATTTGGCCTGGGCATCGCCCCGAGGGTATTTACCAAAATAATGGCGGAAGTTATGGCCCACATAAGAGAACAAAATACTCTAATAGTTCCATATTTGGACGACCTCCTGGTAATAGGCAATTCACCTCATCACTGCAAACAGCTAGGCAAAGCAATGAGAACACTGATGAACCTAGGCTCGTTGCTAAATTTACCCAAATCCAGAATCACTCCAAATCAAGTACAGGAGTACTTAGGAATAATTCTGGACTCAAACAAGAATGCAGTCTCCCACAGGGGAAAATTCAAAACATGATACAGCTGGCATCTCATTAGTGATTCACCTGTCACAACCTTACAGAAGGCAATCTCCCTGCTGGGATCAATGACAGCTTGCATTCCGGTGGTCCAGTGGGCTCAGGACGATACCCGGGAACTACAATGGGAAATATTAGCAGCAGGAACATCTCTAGGCGGAAATTTAGAAGGGCGGTTAAGAACAGTCCGTTCTTTAGAATGGTGGAAGGAGGCAAAAAATTTAGCCAGATGTGTTCCATGGGTATGGCCAATATCCCAAATCTTAAGCACAGACACAAGCCCCTGGGTGTGGGGTGCACACCTGAGAGATCTGATAGCCCAGGCGTCTTGATCGGAGGAACAAAAATTAACATCTTCAAACATGAAGGAACTGTTAGCAGTAAAACTCGCTCTCACTCACTTTTTAAGCTCCCTTCAGTCCCACCATGTAAGAGTGTTCTCAGACAACCGAGTGGTAGTAGCGTTTCTGAACCACCAGGGGGGCACCAGATCTCGGCCTCTCATGGAAGTAACAAAGTCCATCCTTCAGTTAGCAGAGGACAACTTAAGTTCGTTGTCAGCACTTCACATAAAGGGCATAGAGATCAGACAGCAGATTTCCTAAGTCGAAAACAACTGAGACAGGGGGAGTGGGAGCTGAACCAGACAGTATTCAATCAGATCGCAGAACACTGGGGTTGGCCATAAATAGACCTGTTTGCAAACAGCAGGAACAGGAAAGTAGAGACCTTTTGCTCGATCGACCCCTCGGGGAACCCAGCTACTCTAGACGCCTTTATGATACCTTGGAATTACCATTTAGCCTATGCCTTCCCGCCAAAAACGGATTCCCTTAGTTCTGAGGAAAATTCGGGAGGACAACGCGAGGGTGATCGTAATAGCGCCTTTTTGGCCGAGGAGGACATGGTTCTCGTGGCTGAGGATGATGTCCATCTCCGACCCTTGGGTCTCCCGGACATCCCGGACCTTCTGTCCCAAGGGCCGGTGGCTCATCCGCAGGTAGAAAACTTGCATATGACAGCATGGAATTTAAGAGGTCACTTTTAAGCAATAGGGGGCTCTCTTCAAACTCAGTTGCTACTCTACTGCAGAGTAGGAAACCTGTAACTACAAAGACGTATGGGAGAATTTGGAAAAAAATTAATTCCAGTCTCAGGTGCCAATCCGGTTGGAGAAGTTCCAACAAAACCAATTTTAGAGTTCCTTCAAAACGGTTGGAACAGGGTCTGTCCACAATCACCTTGAAAGTCCAGGTGGCAGCGCTAGGGGCCCTGTATAACCATGATCTGGCTTTGATTCATTGGGTAACGACGATTGTTAAGGCCGCAAGTAGATCCAGACCTATTTCCTTTCATGCTACTCCCCCCGGGACCTGAATTTAGTCCTTACAGCGCTAACCAAACCTCCTTTTGAACCCCCGTCGGAAGCACCGCTAAAAATTGTATCCCTTAAAACCTCCATGCTCGTAGCTCTAACATCAGCACGTAGGGTTAGCGGTATTCAGACTTTGTCAGCATACCCGCCTTTCACACAGATATTGGAGGATAGAGTTATACTTAAAACCGACCCAGCCTATATTCCAATAGTGGCATCACGCTTCCACAGGTCCCAAAAAATATCCTTGCCCTCCTTCTACCCAATCCCAAAAATAAGGGAGAAGAAGCCCTACACACATTAGACGTAAAGAGATGTTTAAGTCACTATTTGGCAGCTACAAGGGAGAGTAGGAAGGATAGGTCTCTTTTTGTATGCTTCCAGGGCCCACGGTAGGGACAAAGCATCGAAAGCAACACTGGACAGGTGGATAAGAGACTCTATCACCCTATCACACTCCTTACGTGGGGCAGCTATTCCTGAGCAAAAAAGAGCCCATTCGACAATCGCCGTAGCGTCCTCCTGGGCAGAGAGAGCCAGAGCCTTAATAAAGCAGATATGTAGAGCCGCTACTTGGTCTTCTCCCTCTACGTTCTTTAACCATTATCGGCTAGACCTGAACTCTTCTTCAGATCTTACCTTTGGGAGGAGGGTTCTGGAGGTAGTGGTCTGTTATATTTTGGTAGCTGAGGAGAGCAGGCAAAAACGGCAATACACCAGAGAGGTTGGAATCTACTGGATTGCAGTACCCTGACTAACCACCACAACTAAAGGCAGCCGTGGAGCGTTCCTACGTTGGTCCTAGACACCTAGTCACAGCCTGAGAGGTTAACTACACCTAAAGATAGAAAGAGGAAAGCTATCTGTCCCAGAGCAGATCCCCAAAGAACATAGGAAGCCCCCAAACATGTAATGGCGGTTAGACAAGAGGAAATACAGACACAGACAGAAAATAGTATGAGCAAACGCTGGGGCCCAATCTGCCTAGACAGAAAAGGATAGGAAGGATACTTACTGCAATCCAAAAAAACCCTAAAAAAAGCCAACGCTACTAATTGCAAAAACACCTGAGATCACACGACCTCTACCACCTAAATTAGTTCTCTGGTGTAACAAAACCAAGCCGCAGCCACTGAAAAAACTGGAAAAGGCAAATGAACAAACAGTGGCTCCAGAGGAACCGAGAGGAGCCCAAGCCCCCCGGGGAGGGGAACCTGGCCAACCTCACAGAAATGCAGAAAAATATGCAATGGCAAGCACAAAAACAAAAAACAGAAAATATCTTATCTGAGAGCAGGAGAAGAGGAAAGACTCAGCAAGCTTCCAAGTGAACCAGGAAACAACGTTGAGACAAGAACAATTGATCACCGGCAACCATGATGGGGGGAAACCTCCCTTATATCCAGCCAGTCTGTGATTCCTGATTGCCAATCCTCATTGAATGGTTCAGCACTGTCTGCAACCACCAGAGGGAGCTTCTGCTCAGAATTCATTTCTAAAACATTCACAACAGTACCCCCCCCCTTGAGGAGGGGGTCACCGAACCCTCATTTGTGCAACCAGGTCGGTCAGGATGAGCTATGTGATACGCACAGATCAGTCTCCTAGCATGGATGTCCGAAGCAAACACCCAAGAATTGTCCTCCTGACCATAACCTCTCCACTTAACCAAATACTGGAGTTTCCGTCTAGAAAAACGAGAATCCAATATTTTCTCAACCACATACTCCAGATTGCCCTCAACCAAAACAGGGTCAGGAGGCGCAGGCATAGGAACCACTGGCTCGACAAACCTCTTCAATAAGGACTTGTGGAACACGTTATGGATCTTAAATGTCCCTGGAAGAAGTAAACGAAAGGAAACAGGATTAAGAATCTCCATGATCTTATAAGGTCCAATGAACCTAGGCTTAAACTTAGGAGATGCAACTCTCATAGGAATATTTCTTGAGGACAACCAGACCAATCCCCCACTTTAAACCGAGGACCATCAGTCCTATGCCGGTTGGCAAACCGCTGGGCCTTCTCCTGAGAGAGGGACAACCTCTCCACTACCTGGTCCCAAATCTGCTGCATATGCTACACAACAGAGTCAACACCCGGACAGACAGAAGCCTCCGTCTGTCCCGAAGAAAATCGAGGGTGAAACCCAAAATTGCAGAAAAAAGGAGACATCAAAGTGGCAGAGCTTGCCCTATTATTAAGAGCAAACTCAGCCAAAGGCAAAAAAAGACCAAGTCATCTTGATCAGCAGACACAAAGCATCTCAGATAAGTCTCCAATGTCTGGTTTGTTCTCTCAGTTTGTCCATTGGTCTGAGGATGAAAAGCAGAGGAGAAAGACAATTGAACACCAAGTTTAGAACAAAAAGTCCTCCAAAACCTGGAAACAAACTGGACTCCTCTGTCATACACAATGTTCTCAGGAATGCCGTGTAACCGAACCCGTGCTGAAGGAACAAAGGCACCAATTCGGAGGAGGAAGGCAACGTAGGTAATGGCACAAGATGTATCATCTTGGAAAACCTATCACAAATCACCCAGATAACGGTCATTCTCTGAGAAACAGGGAGGTCGGAAATAAAATCCATAGAGATATGGTCCATGGTCTCTTGGGCACAGGCAATGGCATCAACAAACCACTAGAGCGAGAGCAAGGCTTGGAGCGAGAGCAAGTCCCACAGGACTGCACAAACTCCCTGACGTCACGAGACAAAGTAGGCCACCAAAAGGACCGACTCACCAAGTCTCTGGTACCAAAAATTCCTGGATGACCGGCCAACGTGGAACAATGAATCTCAGACATCACACTCTTCTTCCACTGGTCTGGGACAAACAATTTCCCAACAGGGCAGCGCTCGGGTTTATCCTTCTGACACCCCTGCAGAGCCAGTCTCAAATTGGGCGAGATGGCGGAAAGAACTACACCCTCTTTCAAAATAACAGCAGGATCAGATAACTCAGGAGAGTCCGCAAGGAAACTCCTCGAGAGGGCATCCGCCTTAACATTCTTAGTGCCAGGAAGAAAGGAAACCACAAAATTAAAACGTGTGAAAAACAAGGCCCACCTGGCCTGTCTAGGATTAAGTCGCTTGGCTGATTCCAGATAAACCAGATTCTTATGGTCCGTGAGGACCACCACCTGATGTTTGGCTCCCTCCAGCTAATGTCTCCACTCTTCAAAAGCCCACTTCATGGCCAATAACTCCAGATTACCCACGTCATAATTACGTTCAGTTGGAGAAAATTTTCGAGAGAAAAAAGCACAAGGGTTACTTTTAGAGGTCTCAGGATCTCTTTGGGACAAAACGGCACCTGCCCCAATTTCAGAGGCATCAACCTCCACCTAAAATGGCAGAGAAACATCAGGCTGCCGTAGAACAGGAGCAGAAGTGAATCTCTGTTTAAGTTCCTGAAACGCAGAGACTGCCTCAGAGGCCAATTCACCACATCAGAACCCTTTTTGGTCAAATCAGTCAATGGTTTAACAATAACAGAGAAATTACCAATAAATTTATGATAAAATTGGCAAAACCCAAGAATCTTTGAAGAGCCTTTAATGAAGTAGGTTGGACCCAATCACAGATGGCCTGAACCTTGACCGGGTCCATTTCAAAAACAGATGGAGACAAAATGAATCCCAGAAATGAGATCCTCTGTACGCCAAAAAGACACTTTGATCCCTTCACATACAGAGCATTCACTCTCAAAATCTGGAACACAGTCCGAACATGTTTCACATGAGAGTACCAGTCATTGGAAAAAATCAAGATATCATCCAAATAAACAAACAGAAATTTATCCACAAAATCCCTGAAAATGTCATTCATGAAGGACTGGAAGACGGAAGGAGCATTAGGGGAGCCCAAAGGCATCACTAGGTACTCAAAATGCCCCTCTGGGGTATTAAACTCCGTCTTCCATTCATCCCCGTGCTTAATGAGAATAAGGTTATACGCCCCCCTGAGGTCAAGCTTGGTAAACCAAGTAGCACTTTTCACCCTGGAAAACAGGTCAGAAATCAAGGGTAACGGGTATTGATATTTCACAGTAATATTGTTCAAGAGACGATAATCAATACACGGCCTTAATGAACCATCTTTTTTGGCCACAAAGAAAAAACCGGCACCTAAGGGTGAAGAGGATGGTCTGATATGACCCTTCTCCAATGATTCCTTGATATAAGACCGCATAGCGTCATGTTCAGGTACAGACAAGTTAAAAAGGCGACCTTTAGGGAATTTACTACCAGGCACTAATTCAATAGCGCAGTCATAACTCCTATGGGGGGCAAGGATGCAGATTTACTTTCGCTAAACACATCAGAAAAATCAGTCAAAAAGTCAGGAACATCTTGAGCCTGGGGAGGGCAGAAAAAACAGGAGTGTTGGCGTTAACACATTGGTAGCACCAACTGGTTACAGACACAGATTTCCAATCCAAAACAGGATTATGAGACTGCAACCAAGGGAAACCTAGTACAATAATGTCATGCAGATTATACAGCAACAAAAATTTGCAACTCTCCTGATGATCAGTTCAACCCTCATTATCACCTGAGTAGAGAACTGGGGTTTATTCTCAGCCAAAGGGGTAGAATCAATCCTCAGTAGGGGAATAGACTTCCGTAGGGGTATCAATGGAAACCCACAACGTTTAGCAAAATCAAAATCCATCAGGTTAATAGCTGCTCCCGAATCAACAAAAGTGAGCAGAAAATGTGGACAGGGAGCAAATCAGGGTAACAGTCAACAGAAATTTAGTCTGAACACTACCCAAGACAACTGAGCGTGCAAAACGTCTTCCCCGCTTAAGGCAGACTGAAATATCATGAGAGGCGTCACCACCGTAGAAACATAACCCATTGCGTTTTCGAAACTCATGGCGCTGTGCCCCAGAAGCCACTCTATCACACTGCATGGGTTCAGAAGCTGGTTCACATGGCAACACTATTCCACGCATACTTCTACGCTCACGCAAACGTCTGTCAATTTGAATCGCTAATGACATAGAATCATTGACACCAGAGGGAGCAGGGAAACCCACCATAACATCTTTTACATTCTCTGACAGACCCTTCCGAAAAAGGGCTGCCAAAGCATCATCATTCCATTTGGTCAGGACTGCACACTTTAGGAATTTCTGACAGTACAACTCAGCGTCCTCAAGCCCCTGATTTAATGCCAACAAGGTTTTTTCAGCTTGATCAGTGACATTAGGTTCATCGTACAATAACCCCAGAGCCAGAAAAAATGCATCAACAATACTCAAAACAGGGTCCCCAGGTGTCAGGGAAAAAGCCCAATCCTGAGGATCGCCGAGCAGGAGAGAGATGACAATTTGAACCTGCTGTGCTGCGTTCCCTGAGGACTTAGGGTTTAAGGCAAAAAACAACTTAGTTATTTTTGAAATTCAGAAATTTAGCTCGATCCCCCAAAAACAAATCTGGCATGGGGATCCTGGGTTCCACAACTGGCAACCTAGCAAGATAGGTAGCAATACTCCGAACCTCAGTGGCAAGCTGATCCACACGGCCAGACAACTGTGCAAACTCCATTGAGAAAAAAAAAATCCTCCTCAGCACCCAGAGAAAAAGAGGGAAAAAATGCAACAAACAGAAAAAAAAAAAAAAAAATCTCTGACAACTCTGACAACCTTTTTGTTTTCACACTATTTTTCCCTTCTGTGAGTACCATATCATTTTCAGTTTGGCCGGTGATACTGTTATGTTTTGGTAGCTGAGGAGAGCAGGCAAAAACGGCAATACACCAGAAAGGTTGGAATCTACTGGATTGCAGTACCCTGACTAACCACAACTAAAGGCAGCCGTGGTGCGTTCCTACGTTGGTCCTAGACGCCTCGTCACAGCCTAGGAGGTTAACTACACCTAAAGATAGAAAGAGGAAAGCTACCTGCCCCGGAGCAGATCCCCAAAGAACATGGGAAGCCCCCAAACATGTAATGGCGGTTAGACAAGAGGAAATACAGACACAGACAGAAAATAGTATGAGCAAACGCTGGGGCCCAATCTGCCTAGACAGAAAAGGATACTTACTGCAATCAAAAAAAACCCTAAAAAAAGCCAACGCTACTAATTGCAAAAACACCTGAGATCACACGACCTCTACCACCTAAATTAGTTCTCTGGTGTAACAAAACCAAGCCGCAGCCACTGAAAAAACTGGAAAACGCAAATGAACAAACAACAGTGGCTCCAGAGGAACCGAGAGGAGCCCAACCCCCCGGGGAGGGGAACCTGGCCAACCTCACAGAAATGCAGAGAAATATGCAATGGCAAGCACAAAAACAAAAAACTGAAAATATCTTATCTGAGAGCAGGAGAAGAGGCAAGACTCAGCAAGCTTCCAAGTGAACCAGGAAACAGCATTGAGACAAGAACAATTGATCACCGGCAACCATGATGGGGGTAAAAGTCCCTTATATCCAGCCAGTCTGTGATTCCTGATTGCCAATCCTCATTGAATGGTTAAGCACTGTCTGCAACCACCAGAGGGAGCTTCTGCTCAGAATTCATTTTTAAAACATTCACGACAGTGGTCCCCCCTAATGCACAATCTATGCAATTCTCTCAGTGGTGCCGTCATGGTGGAAAGAGAAAAACATTGTTTCTTACCATTAACGGTATTTCTCGGAGCCCATGACGGCACCTGTACATTCCCTCCCTTCACGTGTGGGTGTGCACACTGAAATTAGTTAGTTTGAAATTAGTCACCCGGTGCCTCCAATAGGCTTACGTTAATGTTAAAAAAAAAAAAATTGCGTAGCCGTTTATGTTAGCAGTCTGAAGTTCCGTTTATGCTCTGTAAACCAACTGATGCGGGAGAGGTACTGCCTTTTTTATCTGTAGGTTTTCTGTCCCTGTGGGGCGGATCCCCTCTCTCCGTGGTGCCATCATGGGCTCAAAGAAATACCGTTAATGGTTAAGTAACTATGTTTTTTTTATTTATGTAGCACCAACATATTCCACAGAGTTTTAAAGTTTTGCACAAATTATAATTGCTGTCCCCAATGGGGCTCACAATATACATTCCCTATCAGTATGTCTTTGGAATGTGGGAAGAAACTAGAGTACCTGGAGAAAACCCACGCAAACATGGGAGAGCATACAAACTCCTTGCAGATGTTGTCCTTGGTGGGATTTGAACCCAGGACTCCAGCGCTGCAAAGCTACAGTGCTAACCACTGAGCCACCGTGCTGCCCATAAGAGTGAGAAGAGTGTCAGGGAGGCTAGTTCTAATCTAGCACACCCTAATTGGCAGATAAGGGGGTGTAATTGCTGCAGCAAGATATGTCCTCTAAAAGCCAGTGTAGTGCCTGCACCAGTAAGGAGGGGAAATACGAGTACAGGGCAGGCCAGACAAGTGCTGGTAATGGGGAGTTCAATTGCAGGAGGAACAGACAGAGTAATCAATCACAAAGACTAGGATCGCAAACATTGTGGGGTCTTCCTGGCGTTGCAGCTTGAAACACCATGGATAGGGTTGACAGATTATTGGGAGGGCCTGGTGAGGACCCAGTGGCATTGGTGCACATGGACACCTAAAAGTTAAAGGTAGGTAGAAGGTCCTTAAAATTGATTTCAGAGAATTAGTCCAAAAGATTAAATCACAGACCTCAAAAGTAGTATTCTTTGAAAGATTACCTGTACCACGCCTTTAAACAGGGGTCTCAAACACGTGGCACATTGTGCGACTCTTGGCCTCTGAAACTATCGCGGCCCGGTCCAGGGGCTACGGATGTCAGTGTTCCTTTTCAACTGAATGTGCGGCAGACATTATTACAAGATGGGAGACATTACAGGACAGGAAACATTATTATAGAACGGGGATCACTACTGTAAGTTGAGAGACATTATAACAGCGAGGAGAACACTACTAGAGGATTGAGGATATTACAGAACTGGGGAAATTATTACAGGACTGGGGACATTATTACAGGATTGGTGGCACTATTATTATAGGACAGTGGACTCTAAATAATAAGCGCCATTAAAAAGAATTTTAAAAAATGCAAAAAATGTAAAAAAAAAAAAAAAAATCTGAAAAAAGTCATACAGAAAAATGGTATCCCTGAAAACGACATATTCTCCTGCAAAGAACGCGTTCCTTCATATTAAATTTTTTTTCTATGTGCAGCCCATTTACCTGGCTGAGTGTGTAACCCTTGCCTTAGAGGCAAGAGATTAGAGGTAAATAAAGGGCACAATAATTGGTGTAGGAAGGAGGGTTTGGGGTTCCTGGAGAACTAGGCCAACTTCTCTTCTGTTTGTATAAGTTCTATAGTAAAGATGGGTAAGTCAGGATATTCTAAAAATGTTTCCATTTTTTCATCATTTGCACACCAGTAACATGTCTATTGATCCTGTGATTTCCAAAACTCCATGATTTTTCCTTTTTGGTGTTGCAATTTCAGTTTTGAGGCGTATATGTTAAATCCTAGATTCCTCATAGTACTATGTTTTATATGGACGACAGCTTTACACCCCCTTAGCACACACTCAAGCTGTTTAATCAGGAATCGGCACCTGGAATGGTTTCCAATGAACAGGTATGCCACCTCAAGAGTTCATTTGAGCAATTACTGCCTTCAGAAAGCGTTTACAACCATTAATGGATGTTCTCAAGTATTAAAATCATCTCTTATCCAAAGAATAGGGGATAACTTTCTGATCACTGGGACTTCAACTGCTGTGGCTCCCACCAATCCAGAGAACCAGAGCTCTGAAGAGCCCCAGCTGCATGGAGCGAAAGTTAATCCTGTGAATTGCCTCTTTATTCATTAGAATAAAAGGGGGCACATTGAGGAATCCAAGATTTAACACGTATTCTAGTTTGTTTCAAGTGTTTCTTTACTCCTGTTTCGATGGTGCTCTTTCGAGGTATTGCTGTCCTCAGTTTGAATCTACAGTCTGAACAACCCAATAAAAATAAGGAAAATTATTGCAAGAACAGGTATGTCCAAAGTTGTGAGTGTGTGTGAATATATGTGCTACAGGCCAGTAACAATAGGAGTGTGCATATCACTGGTGAAATGGTCAAACTTGACCAAATTAAGCAACTCTGCGTGGTGTCTCTATATAAAAAAATTGACAAAAACCACAAAAAAAAAAAAAATCTATCAGACCCCATTATATGTCAAGTTCGTACATTGGACATCATTTATTCCTTAATGCAAGTGGTTTGTATATACCAGAAACGGAAATTTATTGTATGTAAGAGCAGAGGCTTGGTGTACAGTCATGGACAAAAGTTTTGAGAATGACACAAATATTAATTTTTACAAAGTCTACTGCTTCACTTTTTCTAATGGCAATTTGCATATACTCCAGAATGTTATAAAGAGTGATCAGCTTAACAGCAATTACTTGCAAAGTCAATATTTGGCTAGAAAATGAACTTTATCCCCCAAAACACATTTCAACATCATTGCAGCCCTGCCTTAAAAGGACCAGCTAACCTCTTTTCAGTGATTGCTCCATTAACACAGGTGTGGGTGTTGATGAGGACATGGCTGGAGATCAATCTGTCATGATTAAGTAAGAATGACACCACTGGACACTTTAAAAGGAGGCTGGTGCTTGGCATCATTGTTTCTCTTCTGTTAACCATAGTTATCTCTAAAGAAACACGTGCAGTCATCATTGCAATGCACAAAAATGGTCTAACAGGGAAGAGTATCGCAGCTAGAAAGGAGAGAGGTTCCATTGTTGCCAAAAATGCTCCAGGGCACCCAAGAAAGACCAGCAAGCGCCAGGACCGTCTCTTAAAAGTGTTTCAGCTGCGGGATCGGGCTACCAGCAGTGCAGAGCTTGCTCAGGAATGGCAGCAGGCAGGTGTGAGTGCATCTGCACGCACTGTGAGGCGGAGACTCTGGAGCAAGGCCTGGTCTCAAGGAGGGCAGCAAAGAAGCCACTTCTCTCCAGAAAAAAACATCATGGACAGACTGATATTCTGCAAAAGGTACAGGCAGTGGACTGCTGAGGACTGGGGTAAAGTTATTTTCTCTGATGAATCCCCTTTTCGATTGTTTGGGACACCAGGAAAATGCCTCATTCGGAGAAGACAAAGTGAACGCTACCACCAGTCTTGTCTCATGCCAACTGTTAAGCATCCTGAAACCATTCATGTGTGGGGTTGCTTCTTAGCCAAGGGAATCGGCTCTCTCACAGTCTTGCCTAAAAACACAGCCATGAATAAAGAATGGTACCAGAATGTCCTCCAAGAGCAACTTCTCCCAACCCTTCAAGAGCAGTTTGGCGATCAACAATGCCTTTTCCAGCATGATGGAGCACCTTGCCATAAAGCAAAGGTGATAACTAAATGGCTCAGGGAACAAAACAGAGATTTTGGGTCCATGGCCTGGAAACTCCCCAGATCTTAAACCCATTGAGAACTTGTGGTCAATCATCAAGAGAAGGGTGGACAAACAAAAACCTAAAAATTCTGACAAAATGAAAGCATTGATTGTGCAAGAATGGACTGCTATCAGTCAGGATTTGGTCCAGAAGTTGATTGAGAGCATGCCAGGGAGAATTGCAGAGGTCCTGAAGAAGAGAGGTCAACACTGCAAATATTGACTTGCTGCATTAACTCATTCTAACTGTCAATATAAGCTTTTGTTACTCATATGTTTGCAATTATATTTCTGTCTGTGATAAAAACATCTGTCAAACACACATAAAAACAGAGGGCAGCAGATCATGTGAAAATATAATATTTGTGTCATTCTCAAAACTTTTGGCCATGACTGTATAGTCAGACTGTACAGACTGAAAGGCTGTAATGCTTCAGCACCCAATTTTCAAGTTCTCAAAATATCCTTGCAGATCCTGCTTACATAAGCACGCTATACGAGTCTGCTTGCCAACTCCAAGCACTAAGGTTGTTCAGCCCCTCAAGCCTCTTCTCAATTAGAAAAAAACTTTTGCGACTATAATGCAGGGAGACTCTCTGGACAGCGTTCATTCTGATCATGACAATATACTGTATTTACGGTAGTTTCTCGTGTTGTAATTACATTGTAAGTCTGAGAATAGATTGATAGAGAAGCTGTTGATTTTCAGGAAGGAAGTAGGGCAACGATATAAGCGGAACTCAAGGTAGAGATGAAGTCATTCTGTGCACACAAATTGTGAACAAAGCAGAAGTATTATTAAAGGGTATGTGTTATCAAAACATGTTAAAGCCAATAGTTAAATTTCTATGTTTAAACACAAGGTGTAAAAATAAAAATCAAAGTTACAAACTGCGACGTATCGCAATAAAAAACTCTCCGCGTAAGTAGTAAGTCGCTCCTACGTAAATATGTGGTAATCCAAAGTAACAAGTAGCGTGTCCACTGGATCTGGCCATTTTCACACAGGATTAGTCACATCTTTTTGTTTCATGGACCTTTCTGTAGCGACTGACGTCACATTGCCCAAGAGCAGGTTGCTCAGAAGCAAATCAGCTGACTGCAACACTACCGGCTGGAACAACGCATGTAAACTTGGACTCATTTACCATCACACACACGTCGCAGAACTCTTGCACAGAAGTAAAAAGCTACAATTGACAGACGATCCAAAGATGAGCCTGACGTCTTATCTAATAAAGGTTGGACTTTTGACAAGTAACAGATCCAGTGGACATGCTACTTGTGACTTTGGATTGCCGCATCTTCAGATAGGAACAACTTACTACTTGCGTGGAGTGTTTAACAGATTTCTGAGCAGCTCGGACAAGCAAGACCACCTCTACAATTATATGTAGAGTAAAATAAAAGACAAATAGACAAATCACTCAGGGTAGGTGCACACAATCAGGAATTTGCAGTGCTTTGGACATAGCACATGTTTGCTGCGTCCAACTTGCTGCCGTCTATTGAACGCAGGTGAATCCACATGTGTTTACTGAGTCCAATACATTGTACAGGTCAAAATTCTCTTGCCGAGGCTCGCGTCTCTGCAAGATACATAGACATGCTGTGGTCTGTAGACACGCACCGCATCTCTATCTCCGCGGGTGAGTCAAGGGCGTTGGTGCACGCATAGTGGACATGGGATTTCTTGAAATCCCATCCACTATGCTGTAATATCTGGACGCTGCAGGTTGGACGCTGCAGAAGTACGCAGAGTCAAAACCGCAGCAATTACTGATCGTGTGCACATACCCAAAGAGCTTTACATTTTTACACATGGAAAAATCTGACCAATCAATAATTTTGATAATTCTTCATGAAAATTTTATGTAGAACAATTGTTTCATAAATTCCTAACTGATGCACCTGTAAGGAGTACGTGGCCACAATCCAGAATAGCAGCGTTTTGGACGCGGCTCACCTGCACTGGGTCCAAAACACTGCATTCTAGATTACAAGCACAGTGGATGAATTTATAGAAATCCTGTGCCCACTGTGCTTCTATTTCACGCTGCGTAAACTCACCCGCGGTGCGGATATCCAAGCCGCAGAATGTAATTTTCTGTTGCGGAGACACTTGTCTCCACAACAGAAATTTCCACAATAGAATGTATTGGATGAGGTAAATCCGCATGGTACAGTGACCACATGCGGATTCACCTGCGTGATTAGAACGTATGTTTTTAGACGCTGCTACATCCTGATCGTGGGCACGTAGCCTTATTCTTCCCATGCACACCTAAGAATGACACTGTATGGTGGTGCCATAAAACTAATATTGAAGATCTACTGAAAAGCTGCTACTTGAAAAATGGTTTATCTTTAACGAGTGTAGGTGACACTTGCTTCAAAGAATCATGTCCTCAGATTCCCTCTAAGCTATGGATAGCATGAATCAGACACTGGTTACACGATTGCATCCATGTATATTTTAATCGGAAACATTGAGACATTTCAAACAAAACATATTTTGAAAATGTAGCGGATTAGTCTGAGATGGGTCCCTACTGCAGTTCTCTGACAGGTCTCTCCCCATGTGTCTGTGTAGGGAGAGGCCAGTCAATCAAAACAATAAAAGAAAAACTTGCTGGGGTCCTCATCAGTAGAGATGAGCCAATTTGTTCGGATTTTGGCCCCGAATCTGATTTTGACATATTCGGGCCATATTCGAACACTATTCAGGCCGAATGTATGTCTTATGTTCGGTTCCAAACATTCGGTAATTTCTACTCCCATTGACTAATGACGTTCGGCTGTGTTCGACGAATATTGCAAAAACAATATTCAAATCAGATCATATTCGGAACCGAATCCGAACAAGTTCGCTCATTTCTACTCATCAGACATTTCAGTCGAGAAACATAATTCCATAATCACCTGGACCCGTTGAAGCGTGCATAATGCGAAACGGCCGTAGTCCTGTCTTTTTTCACTGCATGTTTTTCATGTACCTAGCCCGATGTTAACCTTGTCCAAAATTTGAATAAAGGACTTTGGTTTTTTAACGGAATTGAAGAGTGCTGCAATATTTCCTTTGGATATCAAACATAATCCCAGCCCTCCCCCCATCATGGCGGCTTTGCAAAGAATGTTTTCTCTGAAACGCTGCAGCATAAACATAACTGGCAGCAATCATGTTGCCAATGGCTGGTTCATGCTGCCTGCGGCTCGGGCAGTATGGATCTGATGACAAGTTACCTTTCATGTGTTCATAGTGACCAAGAGAGTTAAAACTATAATCATAGTGTCCCACAGCGAAATGTGGCATGAGACCCAATTCCAAGATCCAAGATGACTACCTTTAACACCAACTGAGTTGAAAACATAGAAGAATATTTTTATTTTATTTTCCAATCAGTACCACAGACCATGACGGGTTAATGCATACACTGATGTGACAGCAAATATATAATACACATGATGAAGTCATAGTAAAAAGACAATAAACAATTTTACAGACCCATTAATATAGTAATAGAGAGAGAATAGTAGGAAATGCACATAGCCATGTCATATAAAAAGACATGATGTATTCAGTGATGCCACAAGAATACTGCACAGTAAAGGAGTAATAAACAAAGTGATATCACAATAGTAGGATAACGCACATTGCTCTCACAGCACAAGGATAATGTAAGCGATGGCAGAACATAATGCACACAGTAAAGTCACAGCTTAATCATAAAGTTAACAGTTATGTAACAGCACAGAAATAATGCAAACAATGATGTCACAGCTCAGTCAGTCATAAGTTATGTAACAGCCCAGAATTAACATACACTGTAATGCAGGCTTGGACTGGCAAACAGGAGAATCCTCTGGTGGGCCCCTGTGAGAGTGGGCCACCACCCCTCTTATATGAGCACTACTTTGAACTGGGTAGATTGCCAAATGAATAACATGCTGCCTTTCAAGTATATTGTTCCTTGTTATGTAAATTTGTGATAGAGGATAATGTCATATTTGCATGTAGCTGAAAAGTGGAGTTGGTTACTGGTAGGTCCTTGGCTTCCCAGTCCAACACTTCTGTGATGTCACATGGATAACCCTCAATAAAATCAATGCATAGAAATAATGCACAAAGTGATGCTATAGTGAAGGTATAATGTATGCAAATTGACTCTTCAGAGAGGAAGAGTTCTAGCACTCGAGTGCCACCTATTGGAAGTAGCAATCTTTAAAGTCGATATCAACCCACATGACTTAAGATAAAAAGCCAAACCAGATTCTCAATTTGCAGACATGGTGTTTCAGGGTGTTGCCCCTCATCAGTGCAAGGTGTGAGATCTGGTTTGGCTGCGTGAGAGGCTTCTGACTGGGATGCAAGGGGCAACGTTTCTCCTTGTGGAGAGTGACATGCCAAACCTGGCATGCCAATGTGGGGCGGCTTTTAAGCCTTGCAATGCTCCTCTAGGAAAGCTATAAGGCATGTAATGACATCACTGTATATTAACAATGTCCTTTATAGTCTCTGTTATCTTCGTTTTATTGTTCATGCCCTCTTCCATCTTTATAATCATTACTAACTGAAGAAGAACACTCCGAATAAAGCTGCGCCCCTTTCCATCGGCACTGCCGGCTACCCTAGTAGCTTTAGCCTTGTTAGTCACACATATATTTTATGGTTCACGTTCAGTGTCGGACTGAGGCACCGGGACACCGGAGAAATGTCCGGTGGGCCCCGCCCCCAGCCTCCTTCTTAACCCATGTGCGTCTGCTTTGTGAAGTGAGCGTGTGTGCAGCGTGTGCACAGTGCACCAATAGCATCGATCAGACTCATCACCAGCAGAGTGTAAGAGAAGCTGCAGGCAGCCATCTCCTACAGTGTCACACACACACTGACACTATCGCTTCATTCCATAGCACACACAGACACACACAGCACTGTCAGCACCAGCAGCAGTTTTCAGCATGTCTGCACCAACACTACTGACTCACCGACCCCCACCATTGCCTTGCCTGCCTCCGAGTCCGACCAATTACAGCCCGTTTTTCACAAAAGAGAGGCACACTCTGTTCTGCTCTGCTATTGGTGCTTTTTACTTAATTGCAATTGGCTGGTAATGGCTGATGGGCGGGGCTTCCAGGCATAGTGCACTGCAGTGCTCTGTGCTGTGTGGAGATTTTTGCAGGCATCTAGCTTCTGGTAAACACTGTTAACTGTCTAAGTGAATAAGTGATGAGTTTCTGGTGCTCTGTGATGGCAGGCAGCTCATTGTGGAGTGTGTGTCTGTCCATCACTATATATGGGGGGCCAGTGTCCGTCCGTCGCTGTGTATGGGGGCCCCGTGTCCGTCCGTCACTGTATGGGGGCCCCCTGTCTGTCCGTCGCTGTGTATGAGGGCCCCGTGTCCGTCCGTCACTGTGTATGGGGGCCCGTTTCCGTCCGTCACTGTGTATGAGGGCCCCGTGTCCGTCTGTCACTGTGTATGGGGGCCCGTGTCCGTCCATCACTGTGTATGGGGGCCCTGTGTCCGTCCGTCACTGTATATGAGGGCCCCGTGTCCGTCCTTCACTGTGTATGGGGGCTCCGTGTCCGTCCGTCACTGTGTATGGGGGTCCCGTATCCGTCCGTCACTGTGAGGGCTCCATGTCCGTCCGTCACTGTGTATGGGGGCCCCGTGTCCGTCCGTCACTGTGTATGGTGGGCCAGTCAAGACAGCACATCAGCAGGCACACTGGATGACGGAAGTTTGTGTGGGGTCAGGAGGGGTTTACAGGGTGGTGGATGTATCAGAAGTGTGTGTGTGTAGGAGCGGAGCCGTGTATGTACGAGGTGTACGGAGCGGAGCCGTGTGAGTACGAGGTGTACGGAGCCGAGCCGTGTGTGTACGAGGTGTACGGAGCGCAGCCGTGTGTGTACGAGGTGTACGGAGCCAAGCTGTGTGTGTACGAGGTGTACGGTGCGGGGCCGCGTGTGTACGGAGCCAAGCTGTGTGTGTACGGGGTGTACACTGTGTGTCTGCTGATGTGGTGTACTGGACTGGCCCCCCATACACAGTGACGGAGGGACACAGGGCCCCCCATACACAGTGATTGACAGACACGGGCCCCCATAAACAGTTACGGACGGACACGGGGGGGCCCCCATCACGTTTACAATGTTTTCAGACGCCTGCTATCTAGGTTTTGCTTTGCAGCCACAGCAGTGAGTGTTGCATTTAGGAGGTTAGAACTTTTTTTCTACTAGTACAGTTATAGATCATATTCTCTACAAACAGAATTCATTTTTATAATTCTGAAACACGGATTTTGGTAAGAACTTACCTGTAAAATCCTTTTCAGCGAAGAAGGAAGGGAGACACAGTCATTACTAGTGGGTAGGCGGAGCCCACATAGGATAACACACCTCAGATTAAAAAGTGTTGGCCGGCCCCTCCAGCTATATAGGGCTCCTCCTACTCCAGCTCTCCAGTCGTACCTAAGCTTAAGGAAGAGCAAATATCACCAGCGTAGCAACATAACCCCTTCTGAAGGACTTCAGAGAAAAAAACAAGAAGACAGGTTATGCATATAGCCGAAACAACCACACAGTCCAGGTACTACTCACTGAACCTGACCACTGCGATGAGCTGGCAATGCTGGAACAGAGCCTTAGCGCGCCGACCTCAGCCCAGATAATCACTATCAGAGAAGGGTCACGCCGCATCTGAAAACACAACAACACACTTCTGCCATGGGAGGGAGCTGTGTCTCCCTTCCTTCTTCGCTGAAAAGGATTTTACAGGTAAGTTCTTACCAAAATCCGTGTTTCAGCTGCAGATGAAGGAAGGGAGACACAGTCATTACTAGTGGGACGTCCCAAAGCAGTCCAAAAATAAGGGTGGGCAAAAAACCAAAAAAAAGGCAGATACCCAACAACCTAGATAAATGCGCAAATAGCGCTAACTATAATTTCCCAAGAACTTTTAAACTACAGCCGCCTGCAGGACCCTACGTCCTAAGGCCGCATCAGCGGAAGCACTAACATCCACCTTATAAAATTTCGTAAATGTGTGGACGGAACGCCAGGTCGCCGCCCGGCAGAGCTGAGCTGCCGAGGCTCCTTGATGGAAAGCCCACGATGAACCCACAGCCCTTGTGGAGTGGGCTCGAATCTTAATCGGGCAGGGTTCGCCCTTAAGTCGGTAAGCCTCTAAAATGGCCGACCGAATCCAACGAGCTATAGAATCCTTGGAAGCTCGTTGCCCACGTCGACGACCTGCTGGAATCACAAACAGAGAATCCGACTTCCAAAAATTTTGAGTAATGGACAAATAGAACTTTAAAGCCCGCACCAAATCCAATGTGTGCAAGGCTTGTTTTTTTCGCATTCCTTGGCTCCGGACAGAGCGAGGGCAACACAATATCCTGGTTAACATGAAACTGCGATACTACTTTAGGTAGAAAGTCGCCACGTGTGCGAAGCACTACACGATCTGGGAAAAACTCCAGAAAAGGAGGCGAGCAAGAGAGAGCCGCCAACTCAGAAACCCTTCTCAAAGAAGTGACCGCCACTAAGAAGGCAACCTTCCAAGAAAGCAAAGAAAGGCTAACAGAGTCCATAGGCTCAAAAGGCCCATGTTGAAGAGCCTCCAGGACAAGATTGAGCCGCCAGGGTGACACAGGCGCCTTCCGCGGCGGAAACTGACGAGTTACTCCGCGAAAAAAGGAACGTACGTCCCTATGTGAAGCGATAGTCTTCCGAAATAGCAAGGACAGAGCAGAAACTTGCCCCTTCAAAGTGCTAACTGCCAAACCCCTGTCCAGCCCGTATTGCAAAAAGGCCAACAAATTGGGAATGGAAAAACTCCTGGGGTTCCTAGAAGAACCCGAACACCACGAAAAGAATGCTTCCCAAGTCTTATGATAAATTCTAGTGGTAGCCGGATCTCTGGCAGCTCGCAGAGTGGCAATGACTTTGGCTGAAAAACCTTGACGGGTCAAGATTTCGGTCTCAAGAGCCACGCCGTCAAACGCAGAGACTTCAGGTCCGGGTGATGAACGGGCCCTTGGGTTAACAGGTCCGGGCGAAGAGGGAGTGGAAGTGGAGGCGCTGCCAGAAGTGACACCAGCGTCGAGAAGCACGTCCTCCTTGGCCAATCTGGGGCTATCAATATAGCCGGGACTCTCTCCAGTCTGATTCGACGCAAAACCAGAGGAAGTAAGGATATCGGCGGGAACACATAAATTAGCTCGAAATGGTCCCAAGGAGCTACCAGAGCATCCACCGCCACAGCCTTCAAGTCCTTGTACCTGGACATGAATGTCGGTAACTTGGCATTGAGCCTGGATGCCATCACATCCACTTGGGGAGTTCCCCAACGGGAGCACAGCAGTGCAAAAATTTCCTGATGAAGACTCCATTCTCCGGAATCCATCTTTTTGCGACTCAGGAAGTCCGCTGTGATATTCTGAACTCCTGGAATGTGAATCGCAGAGATGGCTGGTACCCTGGCCTCGGCCCATACCAGGATTCAAGACACTTCCATCATGAGCCTGAAGCTCCTCGTTCCACCTTGATGGTTGATATACGCGACCGCCGTCGCGTTGTCTGTCTGTACTCGGACTGGTAGACCGCTTAAAGGGACCGTCCAGTGTTGGGAGGCAAAGAAAAATTGCCCTCAATTCCAGGATGTTGATCGGCAGGACAGACTCTTCCAATGACCATACCCCCTGAATCCAAAACCATTCCAGACGCCCCCCCCAGCCCGTCAGGCTGGCATCGTGGTTATGATCGACCACTTTGGAGGAAGGAAAGACTTCCCCAGGGATAACGCTTCCGGACGTAACCACCATTCTAGTGACTCTCTCACCCTGTGGGAGATGATGACACTGCAATCCAGTGAAAACCGTGATCGATCCCAACGGTTCAAGATGAGCATTTGGAGAGCCCTGGAATGAAATTGGGCAAACGGAATTGCTTCCATTGACGCCACCATCAAACCCAGAAGGCGCATACACCTTCGAAGGGACATTGCTGTCGCAGACTTCATACCCTGCACATGGTGAAGAAGACTCGCTTGCTTGTCTGAGGGCAGAGACACCACTGCTCGTACTGTGTCGAATTGCATTCCCAAAAACAGGATTGACTGCGATGGTTCCAGGGATGATTTCTCCCAATTGATCAGCCACCCGAAGTCCTCCAGGAGCTGAAGGGATAAATCGCGAGCCGTCACCGCCTCCTCCTTTGAGGACGCCACAATCAAAAGGTCGTCCAGATAGGGAAGAATCGTAATCCCCTGTCTTTGCAGAATCGCCATGAGAGGAGCCAGAATTTTTGTAAAAACTCTGGGTGCTGAGGCCAGACCGAATGGCAGGGCCACAAACTGGTAATGGTCCTGACCTATGGCAAAACGCAGGAAGCGTTGGTGGGCCCTTCCGATGGGGACATGCAAATAAGCGTCGCGAATGTCGATTGACACCAGAAAATCGTTCTGTGACAAGGCCGCCACAACGGAGCGAAGTGATTCCATGCGGAATTTCTGGGTGCGGACATGCCGATTTAATCTTTTGAGATCCAGAATGGGACGAAATTTGTCCTCCTTTTTGGGGACTACAAAGAGGTTGGAATAAAAACCTCTTCCTTGGTCCTCCGGTGGAACTGGTACCACCACACCCTTCTGTAGAAGGGAATCGACCTCCCGTAGTAGAGCGGCAATTAGCCCGGGCTCTGACGGAATGCGGGATAGGCAAAAACTGTCTGGGGGTCGAGAAAGAAACTCTATGAAGTAGCCTGCCGACACGACCCGCGTTACCCAGGTGTCCGACACGCGGGAAGCCCAAGTCGGCTTGAATTGGAGCAGGCGACCTCCCACTCGAGAGCCCTCGAGTGAGACCCTGGCGTCAGTCCGTTTTAGCGGGCTTTTTGTCAGCTTCCCGCTTGTCTTGGCGGAAGCTCTGTTTCCAGGGAGTGCGGGATTTCTGAGCGCTCTTTTTTCCCGAAAAAGAGGGACGACCCGATTCCCAAGAGGGCTGACCAAACCGTCCCCTGGACCGAAAGGACCGCCGACTACCACCGGCACTAGGCCTGCCAGACGCAGAAGCCACAGATCTTCGCGAAGCCACGCCCCCCGCCGGTTTAAAAAAAAGCGCGCGACTCACTCCGCTCTCTGCTCCCATGTCCTGCAGGCAATCCACCTGCGGACAAAAGTACACAATCACCGTACTTGAATACATGTAGCAGCGGCTGCCGCAGCGGCCGCTAAAGCACTCAAACACATTAACATGTGGAGTACTCACCCAGCTGAGCGCCACAGGGACCCCTCAGAGATTTGTGGCGCTGCCCGTAGCTTCCCCCCAGGGCGGGGAACGCAGTGACCCCAGAAGCGCGGTTTGCGTCCCCGCCAGGGAAACAATCCTCATCCCCCAGGGCCGGCAGGGTTCTGCAGGGACCACCTTATAGGGTAATACAGATCCGCCAAGGGAGAGGTGGGAGTCCAGCAGCGCTGAGACCCCTGAGACCTCTAGACCACTTCTGGTGATCCAAGTCTCTGTCCGACTAAAAATAAAAAAGTCTTCTGAGGAGCTGCTTCCAGCAGCGACTATCCTCTGTGAACCTCAAATTTTAGACTGGAGAGCTGGAGTAGGAGGAGCCCTATATAGCTGGAGGGGCCGGCCAACACTTTTTAATCTGAGGTGTGTTATCCTATGTGGGCTCCGCCTACCCACTAGTAATGACTTTGTCTCCCTTCCTTCATCTGCAGCTGAAAACAGAGCAGGTGAAATATGAATCACAATCCCAGTTGTGGAAATGAGTCTTTTATATATTTGTAGCTAAAAGTGACTCTAGTAGCATTTTATAGCAAGTCCTGCTACTATAGGGTGAAGATGGAGAAAACCACAGATCTCTTACCTGGCCCTTTCCCCTTCGTCGATAATTTCTTCTTACAAGACTTTTGTAGTTCCATTCTTTTTGGTCAGGTAATAGAAAAGAACACAATCGGCCACAGTCTGAAAGAGACACATATAAAACATTAGCAAACATTGCCATCCTGCAGGTCACAGCTCCACGTTCACCCGGCACAGTCTGCAGGTACAGTCATGGCCAAACGTTTTGAGAATGACACAAATATTATATTTTCACTTGATCTGCTGCCCTCTGGTTTTTATGTGTGTTTGACAGATGTTTTTATCACAGACAGAAATATAATAATTGCAAACATATGAGTAACAAAAGCTTATATTGACAGTTAGAATGAGTTAATGCAGCAAGTCAATATTTGCAGTGTTGACCCTTCTTCTTCAGGACCTCTGCAATTCTCCCTGGCATGCTCTCAATCAACTTCTGGACCAAATCTTGACTGATAGCAGTCCATTCTTGCACAATCAATGCTTTAATTTTGTCAGAATTTTTAGGTTTTTGTTTGTCCACCCGTCTCTTGATGATTGACCACAAGTTCTCAATGGGATTAAGATCTCGGGAGTTTCCAGGCCATGGACCCAAAATCTCTATGTTTTGTTCCCTGAGCCATTTAGTTATCACCTTTGCTTTATGGCAAGGTGCTCCATCATGCTGGAAAAGGCATTGTTGATCGCCAAACTGCTCTTGGAGGGTTGGGAGAAGTTGCTCTTGGAGGACATTCTGGTACCATTCTTTATTCATGGCTGTGTTTTTAGGCAAGACTGTGAGAGAGCCGATTCCCTTGGCTGAGAAGCAACCCCACACATGAATGGTTTCAGGATGCTTAACAGTTGGCATGAGACAAGACTGGTGGTAGCGCTCACCTTTTCTTCTCCGAATGAGGCGTTTTCCTGATGTACCAAACAATCGAAAAGGGGATTCATCAGAGAAAATAACTTTACCCCAGTCCTCAGCAGTCCACTTCCTGTACCTTTTGCAGAATATCAGTCTGTCCATGATGTTTTTTCTGGAGAGAAGTGGCTTCTTTGCTGCCCTCCTTGAGACCAGGCCTTGCTCCAAGAGTCTCCGCCTCACAGTGCGTGCAGATGCACTCACACCTGCCTGCTGCCATTCCTGAGCAAGCTCTGCACTGCTGGTAGCCCGATCCTGTAGCTGAAACACTTTTAAGAGACGGTCCTGGCGCTTGCTGGTCTTTCTTGGGCGCCCTAAAGCCTTTTTGGCAACAATGGAACCTCTCTCCTTGAAGTTCTTGATGATGCGATAGATTGGTGACTGAGGTGCAATCTTTCTAGCTGCGATACTCTTCCCTGTTAGGCCATTTTTGTGCATTGCAATGATGACTGCACGTGTTTCTTTAGAGATAACCATGGTTAACAGAAGAGAAACAATGATGCCAAGCACCAGCCTCCTTTTAAAGTGTCCAGTGGTGTCATTCTTACTTAATCATGACAGATTGATCTCCAGCCATGTCCTCATCAACACCCACACCTGTGTTAATGGAGCAATCACTGAAAAGAGGTTAGCTGGTCCTTTTAAGGCAGGGCTGCAATGATGTTGAAATGTGTTTTGGTGAATAAAGGTCATTTTCTAGCCAAATATTGACTTTGCAAGTACTTGCTGTTAAGCTGATCACTCTTTATAACATTCTGGAGTATATGCAAATTGCCATTAGAAAAAGTTAAGCAGTAGACTTTGTAAAAATTAATATTTGTGTCATTCTCAAAACTTTTGGCCATGACTGTATAGGCCTTTAAGAGCCGCATTCCTCCTGCTTTACAGATCATAAAGTTCTCGGAGCGCTCAGCCTTTCTGGTTATTACACATACACAGAGTCAAAACACACCAGCTCTAGACCTTGATATATGGCGTGTGCCTTCTCTGTGCTCTAGGAATGCAAAGAGGTATTTTACCTTAACAGACAGCTGAATATCATTCTTTTTTTATCTTCTCGCTTAATTATTAACCATATACCATACACAAAGATAAAAGTAAGAAGCCAGAAACAACACATACAGGTTCTCAAGTGTGCAAGGAACTTACAACGGGGTCAATAAATATTTATGATTTGGAGGCGTCCCTCATCTTATGTGTCTGTACCAGTTGGGAATGTGTGATTTTCTTATACTGGCACAAATGGTTGGCACATTATGTATATTCACATTCTTTAGCCTAAAGAAGGAACGAAGGAGCCAAAAGGGTTTAGAATTATGAAGGAAAGTTCTGTCCTGACAATGACGCCTCATAGTCTAACTCTGGCACAGCATTGCTCTTAGCCACCCATTCTGCAGCATAGCCCATTCCACCATGACCCCAAATTAAAACTGTATCTCCTCCAAATCATGGCAACGTTAACCATTGGTCATTAGAATAATGGGTAGAGATGAGCAATCCCTTTGCACAACTCTGGTCCACGGTTCAGGTCAGTGCACTCTTGCTGTGGACAGTAGCTGTATAAATTTTCTGACCTTCTGGGTTCCTTGATGTGGTGCCAAATTCAATAACCTGACTGGATGTCATCTTTGCACTGTGCAGCAGACAGGCGACGACGCTCCAGCACAGCAATTCATAAGAGGAGCTCAGGATTCCGGAAGGTCTTGGAGAACACGGTATTCGACTGGGGTTAAGCAAAATGATCCACTCATCTCTAATAACGGGATTTGTCACCAAATCATGTTTCCCTAAGCACTCGTGCAAACACCAATTCATACTGCATCATGGGCTATTTATTTTTTTTAAAGAACAATATAAGGGTTGTGTATGCCTCACGTATTCTGTATTAATTGATGTACCATTTCAGGGTTCATTGTCATCTGATGCTTCTGGGTTTGTAGGAAGTGGATTTCAATTTTACTGCTTTTGGTTTTTTTTGATAGCCAGTGACAGATCAGTGACATAGAAGTGCTGTTACCTGATGTATACAACAAGTCTGTGTATCTTCGGTAGTGTATCCAGCAGTTTCAGTGCACTTGTGTCATGCATGCAAAAAGGACTCAGTATATTCTATATTATGTATAGAGCAGTCTCAGTGTATACTACGTGATGTATATACAGCATTCTCAGTATCTCCTATGTCATGTATACAGCAATCTCATTGTATCCTATGTGATGTCCACAGCAATCTCAGTGCATCCTGTGTGATGTATACAGCAGTTTCAGTGTATACTATGTGATGTATGATCATATTGCAGAATCTCACTGTATCCTATGTGATGTATACAGCAATCTTAGTGTATCTTGTGTAATGTATTTTCATACTGCAGAGTCTCAGTCTATAATATGTCATGTCTTATAGATTTAGACAGTTGGTGTGAGTCTAGAGAAATGTATAACCTTGCAGCTAATCACTGTATGCACTCATCTACTATACCGCTGTTCTATTGCATAAAGAATAAAAGCTTCAGCACCATTGGAGACACATAGAAAGGAACAATGAGGGTGGTACTGGATGGGGAGCGGAGCAGTTAGAAAGCGGTCATTTATGTACAAAAATTGATAAAGTGAATAGGTTATACAGATAATGTGTTAGCAGCCTGTATAAAGTAAATCAGAGGATCACCTGCCTAAAATCATGAAGACTGTACAGAAGAATCAGAGAAGACGTAGGAAGAAGACTTAGATTTTCTTAGTTCTTCCATACCAAACATCTACAGGTCTCTGCAGTCTGCATTAGTAGTATCAATATCATAATGTTTTACTATAAAAGGAAGACACTACAAAAATCAAAAAACCTTCACATGGTAAGAAGTCATTAACAGCCATTCCTCATACCTTTCTATCCAAGAATGAAGCAATGAACACAAAGTTCTTTGGTTGCTGGATAAATCTGTAAGAGAAGATAGATACAGACTAAATAACTAGGTTTATACCAGATCATTACATAACATCAGTAATGTGCCACATAAAGATGTTTCCATGATGGCCTCCATCTGCAGCATAGTGGCTGTAGCTACATTATGATGGAAATCTCAGCTATACATATCAGGCCATTCCATCTAACGTGCCCCAAGTGCAGACAGTTGGGAGGTTTAATGCAGCAAAGCTGGAGAGCAGATTGTGATTCTTTTATTCTAGCGGTTAATAAATGTATTTGGTTTGGAGGCTATCCTCATCTTGTTATTATGTCTGATGCTTCGACACTAGACGTATTAAGCTGCATAAGAACATTCATTATTAAAATACTTCATGGAACAAACAGAACACTTTCTAAATTAAATCCTTGTCCCAAACGATCTCATTTTTTTGCGCAGCATAATTAATTGGATACTTGGCTGAGGTCTTGTATCACACTCAGCTAAAGCATAATTTGTGTAACTATACCACATGTTCAGGCTGGGATAACAAAGTGCAAATACAACAAGCGATGTGAGTGCAGATACAAGGGAGCTGAGCGATGCGAGAGCACATACAAGGGAGCCGAGCGATAGAGCAATAACAAGGGACCTGAGCGATATGAGAGCACATACAAGGGAGCCGGGCGATATGAGAGCACATACAATGGAGCCGAGCGATATGAGAGCACATACAAGGGATATGAGAGCACATACAAGGGACCTGAGCGACATGAGAGCACATACAAGGGACCTGAGCGATAAGAGAGCACATAAAAGGGACCTGAGCGATAAGAGAGCACATACAAGGGACCTGAGCGATATGAGCGCACATACAAGGGAGCCGAGCGATATGAAAGCACATACAAGGGAGCTGAGCGATATGAGAGCACATACAAGGGATATGAGAGCACATACAAGGGACCTGAGCGATAAGAGAGCACATACAAGGGACCTGAGCGATATGAGCGCACATACAAGGGAGCCGAGCGATATGAGAGCACATACAAGGGATATGAGAGCACATACAAGGGACCTGAGCGACATGAGAGCACATACAAGGGACTGAGCGATAAGAGAGCACATACAAGGGACCTGAGCGATATGAGCGCACATACAAGGGAGCCGAGCGATATGAAAGCACATACAAGGGAGCTGAGCGATATGAGAGCACATACAAGGGATATGAGAGCACATACAAGGGACCTGAGCGATAAGAGAGCACATACAAGGGACCTGAGCGATATGAGCGCACATACAAGGGAGCCGAGCGATATGAAAGCACATACAAGGGAGCTGAGCGATATGAGAGCACATACAAGGGATATGAGAGCACATACAAGGGACTTGAGAGCACATACAAGGGACCTAAGCGATGAGCGCACATACAAGGGACCTGAGCGACATGAGAGCACATACAAGGGACCTGAGCGATATGAGAGCACATACAAGGGAGCCGAGCGATATGAGAGCACACACAAGGGACATGAGCGATATAAGAGCACACACAAGGGACATGAGCGATATGAGAGCACACACAAGGGACCTGAGCGATATGAGAGCACATACAAGGGAGCCGAGCGATATGAGAGCACATACAAGGGACCTTAGCGATATGAGAGCACATACAAGGGAGCCGAGCGATATGAGAGCACATACAAGGGACCTTAGCGATATGAGAGCACATACAAGGGACCTGAGCGATATGAGAGCACACACAAGGGACCTGAGCGATATGAGAGCACATACAAGGGAGCCGAGCGATATGAGAGCACATACAAGGGACCTTAGCGATATGAGGGCACATACAAGGGAGCCGAGCGATATGAGAGCAATAACAAGGGACCTGAGCGATATGAGAGCACATACAAGGGATATGAGAGCACATACAAGGGACCTGAGCAATGAGCGCACATACAAGGGACCTGAGCGACATGAGAGCACATACAAGGGACCTGAGCAATATGAGAGCACATACAAGAGACCTAAATGATATGAGAGCACATACAAGGGACCTGAGCAATATGAGAGCACATACAAGGGAGCTGAGCGATATGAAAGCACACACAAGGGACCTGAGCGGTATGAGGGCACACACAGGGGACCTGAGCGATATGAGAGCACACACAAGGGACCTGAGCGATATGAAAGCACACACAAGGGACCTGAGCGATATGAGAGCACATACAAGGGAGCCGAGCGATATGAGAGCACATACAAGGGACCTTAGCGATATGAGAGCACATACAAGGGAGCCGAGCGATATGAGAGCAATAACAAGGGACCTGAGCGATATGAGAGCACATACAAGGGATATGAGAGCACATACAAGGGACCTGAGCAATGAGTGCACATACAAGGGACCTGAGCGACATGAGAGCACATACAAGGGACCTGAGCAATATGAGAGCACATACAAGAGACCTAAATGATATGAGAGCACATACAAGGGACCTGAGCAATATGAGAGCACATACAAGGGAGCTGAGCGATATGAAAGCACACACAAGGGACCTGAGCGGTATGAGGGCACACACAGGGGACCTGAGCGATATGAGAGCACACACAAGGGACCTGAGCGATATGAAAGCACACACAAGGGACCTGAGCGATATGAGAGCACATACAAGGGAGCCGAGCGATATGAGAGCACATACAAGGGACCTTAGCGATATGAGAGCACATACAAGGGAGCCGAGCGATATGAGAGCAATAACAAGGGACCTGAGCGATATGAGAGCACATACAAGGGATATGAGAGCACATACAAGGGACCTGAGCAATGAGCACACATACAAGGGACCTGAGCGACATGAGAGCACATACAAGGGACCTGAGCAATATGAGAGCACATACAAGAGACCTAAATGATATGAGAGCACATACAAGGGACCTGAGCAATATGAGAGCACATACAAGGGAGCTGAGCGATATGAAAGCACACACAAGGGACCTGAGCGGTATGAAGGCACACACAGGGGACCTGAGCGATATGAGAGCACACACAAGGGACCTGAGCGATATGAGAGCACATACAAGGGACCTGAGCGATATGAGAGCACATACAAGGGACTTGAGCGATATGAAAGCACACACAAGGGACCTGAGCAATATGAGAGCACACACAGGGGACCTGAGCGATATGAGAGCACACACAAGGGACCTGAGCGATATGAAAGCACACACAAGGGACCTGAGCGATATGAGAGCACACACAGGGGACCTGAGCGATATGAGAGCACACACAAGGGACCTGAGCGATATGAAAGCACACACAAGGGACCTGAGCGATATGAGAGCACACACAAGGGACCTGAGCGATATGAGAGCACACACAAGGGACCTGAGCGTATATGAGAGCACATACAAGGACTTGAGCGATATGAAGCACACACAAGGACCTGAGCAATATGAGAGCACACACAGGGACCTGAGCGATATGAGAGCACACACAAGGGACCTGAGCGATATGAAAGCACAACAAGGGACCTGAGCGATATGAGAGCACAACAAGGGACCTGACGAGATAGAGCACATACAAGGGACCTGAGCGATATGAGAGCACATACAAGGGACTTGAGCGATATGAAAGCACACACAAGGGACTGAGCAATATGAGAGCACACACAGGGGACCTGAGCGATATGAGAGCACACACAAGGACTGAGCGTTATGAGAGCACACACAAGGACTTGAGCGATAGAGAGCACACACAAGGGACCTGAGCGATATGAGAGCACACACAAGGGACCTGAGCGTTATGAGAGCACACACAAAGGACCTGAGCGATATGTGAGCACACACAAGGGACCTGAGCGATATGACAGCATATACAAGTGACCTGAGCGATATGAGAGCACACACAATGGACTTGAGCGATATGAGAACACATACAAAGGACCTGAGCGATATGAGAGTAGATGATTTACAGAAAACTTCTAATTGAGCAATTACGGATAAAGCACATGAGCTGACATGTGCTTCATCTGATCAAGTTGAATTAGCTGAAAAACAACATTACTTTGCTGTACAACCATGTATACTTTCTGCAGTTTGGTTTCCGAACATGCTGCACACTAATACTACAGTACTACTACAACTGCATACAGCGGCATGTAACAGTGCAACACTGGTCAAATTTACCGTTATTGTGAACAGGAAAGGAAACAAGCGGCACATCCGTCAACAATACGTAAAAATTTAGTTCATGCTTTATTCAAGATTCATTGAAAACATAAAATCCAAAAAATACAGATAAAAACTGAAACGTTTCTGGCGCCAAGCGCCCTTAGTCGTAGGATATGTCAGAAATATACCACGTGAACTATTTATAGAGCTCTAAGCCAAATACAACAGAGGTAGACAATCATTATTGGGAATAGAACACAGGTGTTAGCTGCAGATTACCGTACATGGACATCGGTATCAAAAACATGGACATCGGTATCAAAAACAACATTAAACCAGTTGTAAACTCTAATTAAAATATTTTTTTTAAAACACTATGAAAACTTTGTATAATGTAAAATCTATGAAATGCTAATAAAGGAATTTTATATATAAAGTAAAGTCCTTGGTATGCTGACAAAGAGCATTAAAAGGATTATTGTGAGTAAAGATGAAATGTTCCTCCCACCATGCCATAAACAAATATCTAACACTCATGTATATATAACATTTTACAATAATTTTTTTTGATTTTGAGCAATATATTTAACATCAATACAGTTTTTTTTTGCTGTAATTTATATGGATTTTCATTGTCAGAAAAATTCTTCTAATACGTGGTAAAACTAGTCAAATATCCACATGATAAATGTGATTCGGTTCATGACAGCTTTGATTCTCTTTGTCAGCATACCATGGTCTTTTCTTTATATGTAAAATTCTTTTATTAGCATTTCATAGGTTTGACTTTATAAAAAGATTTAATAGAGTTTAAAAAAAATTATTCTAATATACTTTCAAAAGGGGGTGCTACTAGGTACTAACACATTTTGCCTTTTGCCATTTTTAAAATGTAAAAAAATGACAATTTTTTTTTTGCCTAAAACACGGATTTTGGTAAAAACTTACCTGTAAAATCCTTTTCAGCGAAGGAAGGAAGAGAGACACAGTATTCATTACTGATGGGTAGGCGGAGCCCCAGATCAGGATGTCACCTCAGATCAAAAGAGTGCTGACTGGCTGGCCCCTCCAGCTCGGGCTCCTCCTACTCAGCTCCAGTCGTACCAAAGCTTTTAGGAAAAGAGCCAAGATCACCAGCGGAGCAACATAACCCCTTCTGAAGGAACTTCAGAGAAAAAACACAAGGATACAGGTTATGCATGCAAAGAAAGCCAAAAAACCACAGAGTTCCAGGTACTACTCACGGAACCTGACTACTGCGATGAGCTGGCGATGCTGGAACAGAGCCTTAGCGCGCTGACCTCAGCCCAGATAATCGCTATCAGATAAGGGTCGCGCTGCATCTGAAAACATCAACACACTTCTGCCTTGGGAGGGTGCTGTGTCTCTCTTCCTTCCTTCGCTGAAAAGGATTTTACAGGTAAGTTTTTACCAAAATCCGTGTTTCAGCTGCAGATGGAAGGAAGAGAGCCACAGTATTCATTACTGATGGGACGTCCCAAAGCAGTTCAAAAATAAGGGTGGGAAAAACCAACAAAAGGCAGAAACCCAACAACCTTAACAACAAAGCGCAACCAGCGCTAAACACAAGTTCATCCAGAACTTTAAACTACAGCTGCCTGCAGGACCCTACGTCCGAGGGCTGCATCAGCGGAAGCACTGACGTCCACTTTATAAAACCTTGTAAACATGTGGACAGAGCGCCAAGTTGCCGCTCGACAGAGCTGCACTGCCGAGGCACCTTGATGAAAAACCCACGATGAGGCCACAGCTCTCGTGGAATGGGCTCGAATCTTAATCGGGCAAGATTCACCCCGAAGGCGGTAAGCTTCCAAAAATAGCTGACCGGATCCAACGAGCTATAGAATCCTTGGAGGCTCGTTGACCACGCCGACGACCTGCTGGAACCACAAACAGGGAGTCCGTCTTACGAAAACCTTGAGTAATAGATAGATAAAACTTCAAGGCCCGCACTAAATCCAATGTGTGTAAATCTCGCTCTTTCGCATTCTTCGGATCCGGACAGAGTGAAGGCAACACAATATCCTGGTTAACATGAAATTGTGATACCACTTTAGGCAAAAAATCACCCAGAGTGCGAAGCACTACACGATCCGGAAAAAACTCCAGAAAAGGAGGCGAACAAGAAAGAGCTGCCAACTCAGAAACTCTCCTCAAGGAAGTGACTGCAACAAGGAAAGCCACCTTCCAAGAAAGTAAAGAAAGGCTAGCAGAAACCATAGGCTCAAAAGGTTTATGCTGAAGAGCCTCCAAAACAAGGTTGAGCCGCCAAGGAGACACGGGCGCCTTCCGCGGCGGAAACTTACGAGATATACCTCGGAAAAAGGAGAGCACGTCTCTATTTGAAGCAATGGTTCTCCGGAACAATAAGGACAGAGCAGAAATCTGACCTTTCAGGGTGCTGACTGCCAAACCCTTGTCTAGCCCATGCTGCAGAAAAGCCAACAGGTTGGGAATGGAAAATTTTCTCGGGTTCCGAGAGGACCCCAAACACCACGAAAAGAAGGTTTCCCAAATTTTGTGGTAAATCCTAGTAGTAGCCGGACTTCTTGCAGCACGAAGGGTAGCAATGACCTCGGCTGAGAAACCTCTACGGGTCAAGATTTCGGTCTCAAGAGCCACGCCGTCAAACGCAGGGACATCAAGTCCGGATGACAAACGGGCCCCTGAGTCAACAAGTCCGGTTGAAGAGGGAGTGGAAAAGGAGGTGCCGCCAACAGCGACATTATTGTCGAGAACCACACCCTTCTTGGCCAGTCTGGAGCTATCAAAATAGCTGGAATTCTCTCTAGTCTGATCCGACGCAGTACTAGAGGAAGTAAGGATGTCGGCGGGAATACATAGATCAGCTCGAACTGATCCCACTGAGCCACTAGAGCATCCACCGCCACAGCCTTCGGGTCCTTGTACCTGGACATGAACGTCGGTAACTTGGCATCGGACCTGGATGCCATCAAATCCACTTGGGGGGTTCCCCAGCGAGAGCACAGTAGTGCAAAAACTTCCGGGTGGAGGCTCCATTCCCCGGGATCCATCCTTCTGCGACTGAGAAAGTCCGCTGTAATATTCTGAACCCCTGGAATGTGAATCGCCGAAATGGCTGGCACACTGGCCTCTGCCCAAATCAGAATTCGGGACACCTCTACCATGAGTCTGGAACTCCTTGTCCCACCTTGGTGATTGATATACGCGACAGCCGTCGCATTGTCTGTCTGCACTCGGACTAGCAGACCGCTCAAAGGGACCGTCCAAAGTTGGAGGCAAAGGAAAATCGCCCTCAATTCCAGGATGTTGATCGGAAGAACAGACTCTTCCGATGACCATACCCCCTGAATCCAGAGATTGTTCCAAACACCCCCCCCCCAGCCCGTCAGGCTGGCATCGGTGGTTATGACCGACCACTTTGGAGGGAGGAAAAGCTTTCCCAGGGATAACGCTCCTGGACATAACCACCATCCTAGGGATTCTCGCACCCTGTGAGAGATGATGACGCTGCAATCCAGCGAACCTTGCGATTGATCCCAACGACTCAGAATGAGCCTATGGAGAGCTCTGGAATGAAATTGGACAAACGGAAAAAACCTCATGGACGCCACCGTCAGACCCAGAAGGCGCATACCTTCCGAAGGGACACTGCTGTCGCAGACTTCATAGTCTGTACATGCTGGAGCAGACATGCCTGCTTGTCTGGAGGTAGGGACAACACCGCCCGTACCATGTCGAAATGCATCCTCAAAAACAGGATTGCCTGCGACGATTCCAGAGACGACTTCTCCTTTGAAGCCACAACCGAAAAGGCCGTCCAAATAGGGACGAATCGTAAGTCCCCGTCTTTGAAGGATTGCCATGAAATTTTGGCGTCAGAATCGTTGTAAAAATTCTGGGCGTTAAAGCCAAGCCGAATGGTCGAGCCACAACCTGGGTGAGGTCTTCCGATGGGAACATGCCAAAAAGCGTCGCGAATGTCGATTGATCGTTCTGCGACAGGGCTGCCATAACTGAGCGAAGCGACTTCATGCTCGGCTCTGACGGAATGTCAGAAGTCAGTCCGCCTTAGCGAATTTTTTTTTTTTTTTTTTTTGCCAGCTTCTGCCTTAACAGAAGTTCTGTTTCCAGGGTATGCGGAATTTCTGAGAATTCCCCCCCTTTTTTTTTTTTTTTTTTTTAAAAAGAGAGAGACGACACAAACCCCCAGAGGGTTGGTCAGATCATCCCTTGAACCGAAAAGGACTGCCGATAACTATCGGCACTAGTCCTGCCAGACGCAGAAGTCACAGCTCTGCGCTGCGGTAAAGCTGCTTCTTTTGCCTTTGCCTTGGCATCAGCTCCGTGAGGTCAGTCAAATAGCTGACCACTTTCTAAGCTAAAGATAGCAAACCCTGTTGGAAAACTGCGTTCCATCCAAGTCACAGTGCTCTTCTGACTGTAACTGCCGAGGATTGCGCCCTGGATAGCAGTGACGCATTATCCTTCAACTAGAAAAGCCCATCTACCTTGATAGAGGGAAACTTGCCACGCCGACCTTAGACGGTCCAACCGGCTCAGGGGAACTTAACAAGTACACCTAGATCCTTAATACCGAATCTATGATCCACGGCTACACAGATGGAAATTGTTGCCATCTCCGTTCTTCTGTCCAGCGTGTCCTGCAGACTCGTCTTCCCTTTTACCAGGAAGATTTGCTAAGCTGGAATGAAGGAACATTCACTTCAGGAGAAGGGGTCCAATTAACAAATAACTCCGTAGAAAAACGGATACAGTTTGTAAGGTCATCGCGACCCATGCGACCCTTGCAACATCCGGGCCGACTTACCAGGACGACTAGTTACCTCCTCCGGTAACTGTAACGTCCACATGGCTTCCACAGAAATTTTAGTACGGCCCCTGAGAGAGGCAGGGCGTCCCTGCCGATCCTCCTTGACCGAATCGGACTTCTTCGCTAAGCGAGAAGGAAAACACCGATTTGTGTCGCTCCCTTGAAAGGATCTAGTTGACACTCCATAACCTAAAAGGTCATCAATAGAAACCAGTGAAGGCCTTCATTTTGACACCATTGGAACCTCTGACCGTGTATGAGTCGAGGTCTGCGTGTCAGATACGCGAGGCTGATCCGTAACGGATCTGGGAGAGGGTCTCTGACATGCCCTTGCATAGTATATGGCAGGATAAACCTGTCAGTAACCAGAGCAGTACTTAAATAAAAAACAAACGCTGAAGGGTTAAAGCTCTAAAGAGAGAGCTACCCCAGCTGTCTCCCATTAAGAGTTAACCTCCTAAGAAGGGGTTAAAGTAGCTGACTCCCCACAACCTTGATAATGAAAAAGGGTGTGCGAATCTCAGGCGCCTCTTATAAGGTCGCAGCTGCAGGACAGCCATGCCACACTAAACAGAAAACGTTCCACAAGATCGCTAAAAAATTGCGCTGTTTTTTATAACGCAATGACCGCCAAAGTTGTCAAGGAGATCGCTAATCGCTTATGCGATTGCCCAGATTGGCAGCCACCAGCGACACTAAAAATGACACACAAACGATCGCAATATTATGCGACGCCATCAGGATCGTCAGCGGAAACGTATAGTGGCAGCATTAATGTCGCAGACTCCCCACAGCCTCTTTATTAATATTAAAAGAGTGTGCGAGCCCCTTATGCGAGAACAGCCGCAGGACAGCTCAATCTGTCACTCACAAGTGCCCCAGACGGCGCCCGCGCTGTGGAGGTGAAGGGGTTAAGCTTCTGCCCGGCGGGCTAGAAGCGACTCACCAAGCTGGACACGTATTCTAGCCGGGAGGGGAGGATACGATCCGGGGAGCTTTCAACCTACAGCGCTTTATCAGCAATAGCCACGCTGTGGAGGTGAAGGGGTTAAGCTTCTGCCCGGCGGGCTCGCTTTGTCAGCAATGGCCGCCGCGCTCTGCCTCCGTGTGCTCCATGTAGAGGAGCCGGAAATGGAGGCTGCAGTAAAGCGCGCTCTCAGAAGCGGCGCGAAATTCAAAAAATAAAAAGAGCGCGTACTCCCCTCCTTTCCCTCGTCCTGCAGGCATCCTCCTGCGGACATAGAAAAACTAGTCATCGGCATGTATAATGTACAGCGGCTGCCGCAGCAGTCGCTAAAACACTCACACACATTTTACCAAAATGTGGAGTACTCACCAGCCGAAACGCCACAGGGACCCCCAGGGGTTTCTGGCGCTATGCCCATGCTTCCCCCCAGGGCGGGAAGCGCAGTGACCCCAGTGTGTGGTTTGCGCCCCCGCCAGGGAAACTCTCCTCATCCCCCAGGGCCGGCAAGATTCTGCAGGGACCATTATGTAGTTACAGATCCGCCAAGGGAGAGGCTGGTGAATCATGATAAATAACAGCTGTCACAGCACGCTGAGCATATGATACATGTAATAGCGCTGCCATCAGACGCTAAAGCACTCACACATTAATAATAACATTTTGTGTGGAGTACTCACCAGCCAAAGCGCCACAGGGACCCTCAGGGGTTTCTGGCGCTGTGCCCATGCTTCCCCCCAGGGCGAGGGACGCAGTGACCGCACGTGTGGTTTGCGTCCCCGCCAGGGAAGCTCTCCTCATCCCCCAGGGCCGGCAAGGATTCTGCAGGGACTTTGAGTAAATACAGATCGCCGAGGGAGAGGTTGGGGTACAGCAGCGCTGTACCCGATACCTCTAGACCAACTGTGATCCAAGTCTCCTGTCCGAATATAAAATAATAAAATCTTCTGAGGAGCTGCATTAGCAGCGACCATCCTCTGGACCTCAAATCTTAGACTGGAGCTGAGTAGGAGGAGCCCGAGCTGGAGGGGCCAGCCAGTCAGCACTCTTTTGATCTGAGGTAACATCCTGATCTGGGGCTCCGCCTACCCATCAGTAATGAATACTGTGGCTCTCTTCCTTCCATCTGCAGCTGAAATATAAAAGGAAACGTGTCATCATGAACTTTAGCCCCTTTAGAGATCATCTCATCTTCAACTTGCTTAACTGTTCACAACACTAATTTTGACCAGTGGCGCCAAATCTTTTACATGCAGCCATATGTCTATCTTTGGCTGGAAACACACGTTAAAGTAAAATGAAGTATTAATACAAAAAAAATACAACATACTTATTCTCTCCCTTTTAGCTGTTAAAAAAACCTCAAAACCTGCATATGTGATTTCTCTCTAGAATGTATGCAGGAAAAAAAAATATAATGTTTTGGGGTTACATAATATGTGCAATGACAAAAATCGAACCAACGGATTTTTGTTGTTCCATTTTCTAGTGGACCATTGGTAACCATTTTGCTATCACAATATGAGGTAATGGTTTATGGATGCGTAAAGATACAAGTTAATCAAATTTCTAATTTTGCGATTGTGCCTATGATGTCAATAACATTCTCTACCAAGTGTGAATATGTACGGTAATTAGAAAAAAAAGTAGCTGATATATTGGGTGAATGTGCGTTTATTCGCACCCTGCTTAGTCTTTATCATGTGGATGATTCATTGACATTTCACAGCAATTCAGTGCTGATGTGTCTGACTAAGCAGAGTAATTCGTGGAGAATGTTGTAGTGATGCCAATCCTCTTGAGGAAAAAAGGATTTACTAAAACAAGAAGAGATTGATTGCATGTGGCCAGACCTTGCGAAAAGGAGATCAATTGCAATCCATTCTAGCTCTTCAATTACAACAGCCAAAACCCACATGAAATCCAAATAAATGCAATAAACAAAAAAAAAAAATTGTAACAAAGATGGCAGTGTGTGATGACTTGTAATTCACACTACATTATTATTTTCCTTTACGTCAGACCACGCTCTGTTCCAGAAAATGCCATCAAGTCCTGTGAGAAGTACAATACTACTATGCTCGCAGACAAAGAACGCTATAACATATTCTGTGGACTCATAGCAAGAAGGTAGTATGTATTGTGGTAGATTGGCTCGCTTGGCTGCACATGGAGGTAGACACAGGTACACTGCAGCTTTAAGAACTTCCTTTGGTTTATTGTAGGCAGCATAAACGAAAGTGTAGTAAAAAAAACACAGCCCTCTGGGCAATACAGGAAAACAAAACAAATGGTGGCAGAACAAACAGTCCTTCTGTGGGCGGGGTTCCTCCTGCTCAAGGCTGGCAGAACACACACTCTTCAGGTTTACTTGAGTGATCTCTCTCCAGGCACACACTGAACACCGAATGCTCTTGCCTACAGCCATTTAAGCCCAGACCTTGTGACTCCTCCATCATGTGACTGATCACATGTTCCTGACATCACACAGGTCCTATCAGGACCCTGCAGGTGGCGATACGGTGGACCCCTCCCACCCGCTCTATGGAAGTCCATTAAAACCAGCCCATAACAAACTCATTTAATCCTCTCAACATGTAGTTTGCTGGAGAAAACTACTCTGGTTTTACATCACTGACGCCATCATGAGGAGTGACACGTATATCCCCTCCATCACTTCACCAGTGACTGTCACAATATTTTATTGGAAGACATGCTTGTTCCTTTAGAGTAGAGAAGAAATGGAATCAACATCTTAAACATGAACCTGGCATTCTTTTCATTAAGACTGGGTTAAGACATTTCTTAACTCATCAATAGCATCTTGCCATTCCACTGAAGTCTGCCTTTTAAAATGTGCTGTTCAACTATGAAGGGGTAATACTTCTCTCTGTGGAGATCTCCAAGATGGTATTGGGAGACTCATAAGCCATCCAACGCTCTCTGAATAAAAGAAAGCTGGCTCTTTACGGCAACTTACTGGAGGTAGCTTTCCTATAAGACAATGATGGAGTCTATTCAAATCAATAAGTGCTGAGCTGCAGTTCTTGGCAATAGCCACTACTTAGTAATTGGAGGAGTGCTGTTCCCCTCTGTTCACAGCTCCAGCAACGGTCGGATGTAAAGACCTGATCAGTGGGCCACCAATTTTATCGTGATGCAAAAGGGTACATTTATACAGGAATGCTCATTTCCTGATGATTGATAGCCTGTTCACACTGCTGAAATCACCCAAACAAGCAAAAATCATTCTTAAAAAAAGGAAAAAATTAATAATAAATGAATAATTTTTCCTAGGCAGCACATCATCCTGTGTAACCAGCTCATGTTCTACCGAGAACAGTGACAGCCTCTGTGTACAAAATGATATTACTGATCAATTCTATGAGAATGGTAGACGCGGTCTGCCAATCTAAACGACCCCTGAGAGGCAAATACGACGATAGTCATTTAATAATGCAGATCATTCTGTGTAAATCCACCTTAAAGTAGGTAATCAACAGCAGAATCCTAGTCAACCATTTAAGGTGAAGTAAGGTTGACCAAGTGACTTTCCGTTAGGCTAAGAATTACCGGTCAGTCACTAAAACCAAACTTATGCCAGTAAAGTAGTTTTACAGAAATACTCTGAAATAATATATTTTCATGTTATATGCTTTACATTTCTCCACAATAGCTTACCCTATACTTCATCCAAACTGGAAATTGCATGACCAATACTTTCACAGTACAAGAGTATTCATGGATAACAGAAGTCCAGCAGATCATGACCACTAGATCGCCCCATGTCTAATACCGTTCAACTCCACCCTGCTGGCTGTGTGACGATGTGAAACCGTACATCAGACAGGTTGATGAGCAGAGATGGCAGCTCCCTTTCCATCAGGTTTTCTTTTACACCTTGTTTCAGCGGCTCCTCCTAGCTCTAAGCGACTGGCTCATTTTGTACATTAATACCATCACTTTATATTTAGTGCAGCTCAGCAAATTAATAATGTAAAATTTTATTTGATCACATTACAGCCTGGAAAACTTCTTGGATAATCTGTGTTAATGAATACACAAACGATATACAATTATGTATCAGACACTGACTGCATAAAATTATGACATAAAGAAGATGCCCTGGACATAAGACATTTGGCATGTATGTCCATCAATTACTTAAATGGGTTGCCAACCTTTGGGGAATGTTTTTGTCCTTACTTAAATCCATGCAATTGGGGCTAAAAATCTTTTTAGCAATTGGGTTTCATTAAAAAATATTCCACCGTTTTCCTCCTATAGCCTTTATATTACACTGTCTATTGCTGGGTGCAGAATGTGTTAATGGGGTTGGCCACATTATCTTTATATTATCAGATGTGTTGGGGACATCATTTTTTGGTACTTCCCTATATAGGTATGACCAGTTCTCCTCCTGCTCTTGTTAATGCAGTTTTCCTCACAGACTATGCAGCTCTCCAATCCACAAAATGGCTGCTGGTGGAGAAGCATGTGACCAGACCTGTCCATCAGCCTCCTCCAATAGAAAATCAGTTTTATAATGTAATGTTTCCAATTGGATAAGACTAATTGACAGGTCGGGTGACATACTCCTCCAACAGAAGCCATTTTATGGACAGGAAAGTTGTACAGTCTGAAAGGAGAGCTGCATTAACAAGTAGGAGGAGAACCTGTCATATTTATATAATAGTAAGTGCCACAAAATCATGTCCCCAAAACATCTGCTAAAATAAATATAATGTGTACAACCCCATTAACTCATTCTGCAGCCATTAATAGACAGTGTAATACAACGTCTACAGGAGGCAAACGGTGCAACCCCTTTAAGATTCTACAGATGGGGTAAGAATGTACCCTGTGTTACCTGGAAGGCTTGTGCAACTCACAGACACAAGTCAGAAGTTTTAATCTGGTAAGGGCAGATAAAGTATGCCTGTGCAGGAGCGCAACAGAAGCAAGAAGGAGGATGTCATCGCTAGAAGATAGGAGGCGCCGGACCCAGACCGCGACACCCATTGGAATGGACCGCATCAGGCCGCCCCGGGCGAATATAATAACTCGTTTTTCTTCACTTTCAGGTTACATGGGGGGGGGGGGGGGGCTTATTAACAGCATTCCAGAATGCTGTAGATAGGCCCGTGTTGTGAACGTTCTGGAGACGACTTCTGAGCGGAGGCTCCCTCTGGTGGTTGCTGACGGTATTGAAGCTGTATTGAATGACAAGGCTTCCGCACCTGGAAGCGAGGACTGGCAATCAGGAGAGACGGACTGGGTTGATACAAGTGAGCTGCCTTCCCATGATCCTCGCCGGTGATCAATTGTTGTTTCCTGGTCCATTTTGAAGTCAGCTGGTGTCTTGCTTTCGTCTGCTACTTTCAGATAAGTTATTTGTTGCTTGTTTCTATCGTGTTTGCTATTTCCATTTTTTGTCTGCACTTTTATGGGAGGTTAGCCGGGCTCCCTCCAGGGGCCTGTGCTACTCTCTGTTTTTCAGTAGCCACTATTTGTTCAATTGCTCTGTCCTTGCTATTTAAGTGGCTGCGGGTTAGCTGCTTGTTCACACCAGAGATCTGATTTAGCGGGTGGCGAGATCGTGTGATCTCAGCATTTTTTGAAATCAGAAGTGTTGGAATTTTTCTAGGGTTTTGCTGGGTTGCAGATAGCATTCTGCCCTGTCCTATCTAGGCAGTATTTGGCCCCAGCGTTTGCTCACTCTATTTTCTGCCTGTGTTTGTGTTTCATCTTGTCTAACCGCCATTATATGTTTGGGGGCTATCTATTCCTTTGGGGAGCTACTCCGGGGCAGTTAGCTTTCCTGTTTCTATCTTCAGGTGTAGCTAATCTCTCCGGCTGTGCCGAGGCGTCTAGGTCGCCGTAGGTACGTCCCACGGCTGCTTCTAGTTGTGCGGTTAGTTTAGGGGCCTGCAACCTTTTAGTTCCCAACCTCTCTGGTGTTCAGCTGCCTTGGCTGTTTTTTGATCCTGTTCTCCTCAGCTACCAAACCATAACAACCGGACTATGTTCCCTGGTGTGACGGTGGCACACAGCAGACATTCGTACAATGGCACCACTATAATATAGAGGAATGTGTGCCTTGGTGTGTCGGTGTCACACAGCAGGCTCCGTACAATGCCACCACTATACCAGACTAGACCATGTACCAAATCATAACACCCCTGATTGCGGTGGCTGCAGCTTATCTATGAAAAAATAGGTGACAGATTCCCTTTAAGTATGCCTGTCATATATCAGAAGTTTTGAGTCAACGTGAATCTGCTGGCAGACAAATACTTACTTCTCCCTGAAGGTATCTTTTTCGTGTTCACTCCACATGTTCATGACCTGCCGCTCCTTGTACACCTTCATGGGGTCATCCATCAGGCCATTCATGTTGATGAACTTAATACGCTGCTGCTCGGCATCAAACAGCATGGGCGGGATGACTGCCAGCTGACGCATCTGTCTCTCCAGGTTCTACAAGAAATTCACAATTATAAAGAAGAAGATACCACAGGCAAAATAACAGCAAGCCTATTCACAACCATCCACTGTTAGATTTTGGAATTGTTCTTATGTGTTTGACAATAACATGTCGGGATTTGGCCACAACTGACCATAGCTGGCAGAATAGCCTTTCTAGGAGTTATCTAATCCATGACCTCTAGTAAAATCATGTTAGAGACAGTTGTCAAGCTCTTCTTGCAAGTCCTTGTTGAGTGATTTACGTAGGTGTCTGAGGTTGGGTAGATACAAAAAGCAGGTGCCAATGAGGAGTCTGGCTATAATAGAGGTCATGTAACCAGCTGTCAACAGATTCGCACTACATCTGAAACAACGCTGTGAGTAGTCACAGATACCAGACTGCCTCAGTGGACATATAGGAAAGATGTGTATCTTCGTACCGTGTTAGCCAGTAGATAGAAAAATAGATATTTTTCTATCTACTGGCTAACACGGTACGAAGATACACATCTTTCCTATATCAAAATGGAGGATACCAGAATGTACCACATCTTTATGGAACTGAAACCACTTCTGAAGAAACGTGCACAAATGGACAGCGACATTTTTTTCTTATCTAAATGCAAAAAGGAGAATCTAATTCCCAAAGGACTCTGGATTACAAACCCAATTCTTCACACCTACAATACCCATTATGCACAAAACCTTTGTCACAGGACTTCTGAAAGACTAAGGAACCATCTTTTGCATGTCTGCTACAGCATAAGGAGTAAAGTCCAAGGACAATTGGAAACTCTGAGGAAAACACTTACAGAAAGCACAGAGCAAAAATTACAACAATACTACAACAAACTACGGACCTTTCTGATTCAAAACAAGGAAAAGAAACTACACAGATTGCGCCTCCATTCCGGACTCTATACAAACAGATACAAAACAAAACCAAAACCTGACAACTCTGACAACCACTCCATTCCAGACACAAAAGCATCTAACTGTGTCATCAATCTCTCAGATTACAAACCCAGCAAAGTGGAGCTTGCCGTGCTTTCTAGAGGACTCTCATTTTGTCCTACTAAGGCCCTGGATAAAACCGAACTCTGCAGTGATATGGAACATTTTTTCAGGAGACTGCGCCTGAGGGAATACTTCAATGATACAGAAGATTCAGATAACACTCGGACTGAAGGAAGAGGGATCCCAATAACCAAGAAGAGGTCAGACTGGACACCTCCACCTGGACGTAACCCTCATTTGGATAAATATATAGACTCATTCAGACATTTGATAAAATCCACCATCATAGCCACCAACAAGAGACAAGCCTCCAACATCAGTGCCCAGGAGAGAAAGGCCATACAGTCTCTGAAAACCAACAAAGAAATCATCATTAAACCTGCTGACAAGGGAGGTGCAATAGTCATGATGAACACACCAGACTATATGAAGGAAGCAAACAGACAACTTACGGACACACGCTACTACAGAAAACTGGAGTCGGACCCTACACAGGACTATTACAAGGAACTAAGCAAGTTGGTATCTTGTCTGTCTGACAAATCCATAAGAGCTGATGACCTGATACCAGAAAGTCCAAGAACAGGGACATTCTACATGCTTCCCAAAATCCACAAAGCCGGAAATCCAGGGAGGCCGATTATTTCATGTGTGGACACCCTTACTGAGCAGGTATCTGGATGGGTAGAGGGTATTCTTAAACCCCTGGTAAAGGATACACCCAGCTACATTCAGGACACAACTGACCTACTGAATAAACTAGCAGCAATAGGTCCCCTACCAGAAGGAACCATCCTGGCCACCATGGATGTGGAATCTTTGTACTCTAATATCCCACACCAGGATGGATTAAATGCCTGCAAAGTCTTCATGGGAAACACCGGGAATGATGCTGATTCTGTGGTGAAACTCACAAAATTCATCCTCACCCACAATTACTTCGAATTTGACAACAAGATCTATCTTCAGGAGACTGGCACAGCTATGGGAAGTAAAATGGCTCCACAGTATGCAAATCTTTTCATGGCCAAGCTTGAAAGCGAATTTTTGTCCTCCTGCCCCATCAGGCCTCGGGCCTACTACCGCTACATTGATGACATTTTAATCATCTGGACGGAGTCTGAACAACAGCTAAAGACGTTCCATGAACAGTTCAATCAATTTCATCCCACCATCAACTTAACACTTAACTACTCCAGCACTGAAATTAACTTTTTAGACACCACCATTAAGCTAAAGAACAATGAAATAGAGACATCCCTGTATCAGAAGCCAATCGACCGTCCAACATATCTTAAATGGGACAGTTTCCATCCTAAACACATAAAAAACTCTATTGTCTACAGCCAAGCCATCAGATACAACCGTATATGTTCCAACCCCATGGATAGAGATGAACACCTTGGTCGCCTCAGAAAGACTTTTTTGAACCAGGGCTACCATCCAAGAACAATTGAAAACCAAATTACAAGAGCCACCAGAATACCAAGGAATCACCTGCTACATTACAAAGCTAAAGAAGAAAATAACCGGGTGCCTCTAGTGGTCACCTACAATCCAAGTCTGGAGATGCTAAGGGGAGCTGCACGGAAACTACAACCTTTACTACAAAAAGATGCCCGATTACAATCCATATTTCCAGACCCCCCACTACTATGTTTTAGGCAGCCCCCAAATCTAAGAAGCATCATTGTCAGAAGCTCCCTGTCCTCCCCAACAGCTGCAGGAACCTTTCCTTGCAGACAAAAGAAATGCAAGACCTGTACATCTATAATGACCACGGACAGGATAAAGATCCCCAACTCCCATCAGGACTACAAGATACCAGGTACTTTCAGCTGCATCACATCTAATGTGGTGTACCTAATTATATGTACTAAATGTCCAACTGGGGGTCTGTATGTGGGGGAGACAGGGCAAAAACTGAGAACAAGGATGAATTCTCATCGCCACACGATAAGAGAAAAAAGAATGGATTTACCTGTGGCCAAACACTTTTGTATGCCCGGTCATAGCATGACAGATATGGAATTACTTGTATTAAAATCTAACTTCAAATCTGAGAAGGATAGAAAAGTCTGGGAATATAAACTTATGATGACCTTTGACACTCTTAGTGCTGGGATGAATATATCCCAGAGTTTTATGTCGTTCTACAACAATTAAGGAATCTGCCTCCCTGACCTTTTAGGGTCATCACAACACAATACCAGACCCCAATCAGAGGGTAATAAAACCTTCACTCCTTATCTATGAACTAGTCATATTTATGTTAATCCCTCTGCCATAATGACAGTTCTGCTTCATGTCACTTGTCCTACCTATTGCATTTTTTCTGTGCTATTTTGTGTATAAATATGTGATTCTTCAGATGTTGTATTAGTCTATGCCTGATGAAGAGACCTGAGTAGTCTCGAAAGCTTGCAATTTGTTACCATCTTTTCAGTTAGCCATTAAAAGGTATCAACCACTGAGGACTCTCAATTCTAAATATTTTTCAGTGGACATAAAAATGCAAATGTGCAACTGAAGAGGACAGATTCCCAAATAACAGTCCACACTGGTCTTTCTTGCACTGCACATTTCCTATACTGTATATGGGAAAGAAAAAAAAAGACAGGTGACTATGCACAACTGAACATCTAATGTATACGTTTACTGTAACTTAATTTAACCCATTAAGGGGTTATTCTCAAGTTGTTTCTTAAGCAGTTCTGATGAGTAGCAGAGCTGTAGTATTAGTAGAACTATAAAGCTCAGCACAAGTTCTGCTGTAAGGGTATGGCTCCACGTTCAAAGTGAAAGTCCGCTCCGCCCAAATCCCCGCCCCCTTGTCAACGCGCGGTGAATCCGGATGTGCTCATTGAACACATCCGGAATCACCGCAGCGCTACATAGCCCTGTGTTATTTCCCATGCGGCGACGGAGCATCGCCGCGAGGGAAAAGGACATGCTGCAATCTGAAAAGATGCGCCGCATGTCCGTTAACGCAGGTCTGCCGCCTGCATGTTTTTACGCATAGTGGAGACGGGATTTTTTGAAATCCCCTCCACTATGCTGTAACATCTGGACGCTGCGTGTTTGACGCTGCGGCTGTACACAGTGTCAAACACACGGCGTTTACTGACCGTGGAAACATAGGAGGAGGGATTGTGATTACACAGGACTGATAAGAGCCCAGTCATGAGCTCAGAGTGTAGGAGGTGAGCAGTTAATTGCTGTATACACATCAGTGGGCTGGAGAGAGATTTGGCTGGCATGTTTTAAGTTAACCCCTCTCCTGGAATGCAACTACAGAGCATATTGGCCCAGGCTCCATGGAAACAAGCTGTACACTATGTAAGACAGAAGCCCTCATTGCAGGAGAATGATAGCAAATCTAAAAAGCAAATCAATTGCAAACGTGTTTATTTTCATGCAAGATTACTCCTCTAAGGATCAGGACACTTTTTGTTCTTGCGCTTCCATTTTTCCTTCTCCTTTTTCGAAGAGTTTATTATAACTTTCTCATTTTCCCATTAACATAGCTGTATAAAGGCTTGTTTTTTTGTGAAATAACGTCTAGTTTTGATTGACAACATACTTTTACATGGTAAAAACAATACGAAACTACAAAAAAAAATTTAAGTGAGGTGCAATAGTGAAAAATAAAAACTTAATTCTGCCAGTTTTTGAGTTTGGCTTTTATGGCTTGTGTTGTAAAAAATGACCTGGTAACAGGAATATCAAGGTTGGTACAAATATGTCAATACCAAACATGCATAGTTCTTTTCCCATTTCTATGGCTTAAAAACATTCTGAACTTTAAAAAAATATATCAAATGTGCATATTATTTTAATTTTTTTTTTAATTTACTGGGCAAAAGGTTCGTGATTCGAATTATTATGGGAGTACAGGAGTACCATCATGGCAGCCCCAGGGGCGTTCAGCAGGGAGCTGCCATGGAGACTCATGGGAATGGACAAAATAAACACCAGGTAGGATTGCACAGTTTAAGTGCCGCCGTCAGTGATTGACAACCTGTTAAACGCCATAACAGCAGTGAGCGGAGCTCCCTCTCTCCAATGTCCATAGAATTCAACATTTAGATGTATCTTAACACCTTAGTTAATTATTTATTTTACTCACTTATAAAGCGCCATCAATTCCACAGCTCTTTGCAGACATTTTTCATCACTGTCCCCCAAGGGGCTAACAATTTAAATTTCCTATCAATATGTCTTTGGAGGAAACCAGAGAACCTGGAGGAATCCCATGCAAACATGGGGAGAGCAAACTCCTTGCAGATGTTGTCAATGGCAAGGCTACAATGCTGACCACTGAGCCACTATGCTGACCCTAGTGCTAGTTGGTGGAACGAAACATAAATGCGTTCTCCGGCAATAAAAAAATTAACAAGAAGGAAATGTCATTATAATTAAAGTAATCAATATTTTTAATCAGCAAATGACAATGGTTTTGGACAGAAACTGTCCGGTACGAACCCCGAACTTTTAAGTTTGGATTCGCTCATCTCTAACGCTGCTCAAACCGGGGGTTCATGAGTCACAGCCTATGTGTATAATTGCAGGTATGTATTTTTTCCTCTGAAATGCTCAGGAGACTAGATTAGTTGAGGTGATTGAGAGGTGTCTTCCATAGTGACATACTTGTCAATCTTCTAGAGCGATACTAGGAAGAGCAGGTCAGGAGCAGTTGGCGCAGGACTAGTCTCACCTCAATCTATGGTCCCTGGTCAGATAATTAAAGGGGCATATAAGAGACAAATATCCTGGCTGCACTCATGCTGCCCACAGTGACAAGTTCCCTTTGAAATCTGCAAAAAACTTGATTGATTAAATAGTGTATTATGGCACTGTCAAGTAAAATTGACCAATGAAGCATCTATTCTAGTGTATGACCAATTTTCAAACAAAGAAAAAAAAAACTTCAGGGACGTTTGACAGAATTTCAGTTCACTGAGGGAGGAAACCGCTATGTAGGTCTGCCCAGACGAAACACCTCATTTGTAAAATATGGCTGGCGTCACTGTGGCAGACATCATTGCTGTAATGAAGGAACACTTGACTTTTGGATAGATTTTGGCAGTCACCCAGATCGGAATGACAATTACCATAAATACTAAATTATTCTCTCACAAAATGTATCATTTTTACATCAATACCTCCCATTATCATTGGAATAGCAATGTCACACAAAAATACATTTCCTTTATTTCCAAAATGTTCCCAGTATCAAAAGCCTGTTAGAAAGGTTTCACAAAATGATTCTATTAAATTATGAATCCAGTTATTTGTTCAACATTTCCTGAGGACAGCTTCTGTAGTGGCGGCTATTACACCCCCTGGGACTCATCAAAACTGCCAACACCCAATCACAGTTCAACGTTCTCTTCTCCAGGGCAGCTTATGAAATGAAACCTGAAATCGGATTGGTCAGGATGGGCAACAGTGCCTCATATATCAAGCCGACGGGAAAGAAAAAAAAAACTGCGTAGGGCAAGAATGGAGGCGGTGGGGAAATGCGAAGAAACGCTGCCCATCGGACCGGACCGCAGGGATTTGCATACTAGAAAATAAACTTTACAAAGGTATTTTTACATGAAAACTGGGGTGTCAGGAGAGATCATAGGTACCCATAGATTAGTTATGGGATGCACTATGCAATGATATCTTTATCTCATATGGCTAAAATGGGGTGACCGATTCCCTTTAAGAAAGGTAAAAAGGAAAATCAATGCAAACACCAACTGAAAGGATATTCCCATCTATCTCTCCTTTCCAGATCCAAAACTTGTAAGTTTCCATCAACATGACTGTATTAGGGCTTGTTTGGAAAGTCATCACACACTTTACTATACACGTCTATGTACCGAAAAATGGTAAAATATTCTAGGTGAACTGGTGAAAAAAACATGAAATTCCATTGTTTTTTTGGGGTTTTGTTTTTATGGAATTCATTATTGGTGAAAATTATTATTCTCCAGGTTGGTATGGTTGCGGAGATACCAAAAATGTAGTTTTCTTACTATTTTCGTTGATAGAAATTTTAAACTCAAAATTTTCTGAGACCTATAAAACTTCTTATTTCTATTGGGGGTTTGTTTTTTGTTGGGGTTTTAAAATGGTACCACTTTGGGGTAAAGAAGATGTATCGACCACTTATTATTGTGTTAGTGTGGGAGGTGTGGCAATTAAAAAATGACAATATAATTATGACTTTTTTTTGCTTTTGTTTTGCAACACTTATTGTATAGAGTAAACAACTTTATACTTTAATACATGAGGATTTCAAGAAACTGGTTATACCCAATATTATTTTTTACATTTCTTTATTTGTAACTGAGGAAAAGGGGAGTAATTTTAATGTTTTTTTTTTAAATATAAAATTATTTTTTTTTTTTTTTTTACCATAAGGGACTTGAACCTGCAGTTTGTTTGATCCCTTGTACAATATGCTGCAATACTTTAGGTTTGCACTAAGTCATAATCAAGGTCTCCTATCATGTCTGGCCATAAGACAGAAACCCATCAGCACCCTGTGATCACATTACAGGTGAAAAGGCGGCAATGGACTCCTGGATTGGATGACTGGACAGAATTGGCGCTGTCCGTGATTAACACACGCATTTCAGATAGCTCCGGTGGCTGCTATTGGAGGCAGATGACAGCGGTCCTGTGTGGAGTAGGGTCAGCTACCGGTCTGTTCCCCATACCTCAACCAGTTCCATGACAGACAAATCTGTAATGGAGTGTTAAAGGGAACATCACGTGAAAAAATGCTATTAATCTGCAGATGTAGTAGCGTTCTACACCTGCCCGGCGCCAGCACTTAGACCCCCGATGCCGGGAGGACATTAACTTGATTCCCCCTGCAGCATTCAGGTTTTAATCATGGAGGTGGCACCGGCAATGGTCCAGTCACCTGACACTAATGATGAGCTGCGGTCAGTCAGCGCTAGGGGTGCAGTTACAGCTGCCGCTCTCTGTACAAAGAATATTAACTGAACAAGCACCAATGCCGCTCCACGACTGAAACCCAAACACTACTAGGAGGAATAAAGTTATTTCTTCCCCGCAGCGGGAGTCTAAGCATTAACACTATGTCTGCAGCCTAATAGCGTTTTTTCACATGATAAGTTCCCATTAAGTGGTTATAGGGGTTATCTGGGACCATTTTATTTTTACCATGGGCCTAAGAACTAACAGGCAAGTGGCTGCTAGCTACCTGTCTGATCTGACCCCTGACGATCTCTGGTGACTAAGAGATGGTGATCCTGCAGCTTCCGCTGACATCACGTCGACATAGCAGCTGCTTGTCTTCTGCTCTTCTCAGTTGACAGTGCGGCTGTTGATGCCATGCCGATTGACAGACGCCCCCCTCTAAAAGCGGGAAGCCGGCTGTCTATCAACATGACATTGATAGTCACACCCCGTTGACAGAGTAACCCATATGAGCAAGTGCTGCTTTGTTAATGTGAAGCAACAGAATCGCTGGCAGGAGCGGTCGGTGAACGCTCTGAGCTGGTGTTGGGCAACTACTTGCCTGTTCCTTCTTAGCTCCATAGTAAAAAAATAAAATAAAATAGTCCCAGATAACCCTTTTAAGTAACAGTATATTACTAGGATATTCCAAAAGATTGTTATAGAAACAATGGTGATATCCAATTTAGATTGGAGTTATTTTTCAATTTCATTTCAGATGACTTTTGCGCTCTGCATAGGTGTATTTGAACTATAATACAGTTTACTGGACATTGCAGCAGAGGAAATAAAGCAGAAGGAATCCTTACCTCCTGCTCAGAGAGGCCGTCAATGATTTCTGACACTTCATGCTCACTGCGTGCGGCAGATAAGGACAGACCGCTTCCCCTTTGTCCTACCCTGCTGAGAGATGGAATTGAAATGTTCAACCATGTGTAGTGATGCACCAGCAGGTTGAATGGATGAGCAACTTAACATAGCCACAGCAGACATTCATAGTACACTTGATACCCCAGGCTCTCACTGAATGTAATAATACTTATAAGCTAATGTTTTTCACCCTTTCTGACTTTATTCCAGACATTCAGAGATGCCGAACAATAATACAACAGTACATGGAAACATGCCAATGCTAAAAGTTGAAAAACATTGTCAACCAGAGCAATATTTTACTTTCTTCCATGTTTCTAGATAAAAATAGAAACAGTATGATACAAGAACATAATGAATCTGAAATACTCTATTACTCTCTGAAGGACTAATATTACATCAAAGGCTGTGGTGTTTCAGAGAAAAACATACTTTAAATTCCATCAAGGACTGAGATGCACAGAAGACTAGTCAGACAGGCGAGTCTCCGGAAGCTTCTCCACACCTGCTCCCCTGGGCAGGTCTCTCCCTGCATGCGTTCTTAGGGAGAGACCTGTCAGATTTTGGCAGTTGGCGGGGAGAAGCCACCAAGGTCACACATGTTCGACTAATCTCCCATGAGGCTTGGTCCTGGACAGCTTTTCAACTATGTTTTTCTCTGCAGTATTCATACAGCTACCAGTGTCAATTACTCAAACCCCATCGCTAATTAGGTTTATCAGAAAAATATACAACATTTCTGCTGTTTACAATAAACCAAGAACAATCTAAATAACTGAAGACAACTAATATAACAAGTGGTTTCTTCAAATTGTACAAAAAGTGCCACACTTACTGACTGACAGTGTCAGAATTTGAAGAGCCCCTCTGGCTATGCATCATGTTTGAAGCAGATGTTAAAGGGAATCAGTCAGCAGGTTTGGCCGATGTAAGATGCAGCCATCACCTTTCAGGGCTTATACACAGCATCCTATAATGCTGTATATAAGCCCCCAACCCAACCTGGAAGAACTGAAAAATAAATTATACTAACCTGAGGGGCGATCCGGTCCAATGGGTGTCGCTCTTCTTGGTCCGGCGCCTCCCATCTTCTTGCGATGCCGCCCTCCTACTTGCTTCATGTTGATGATGCGACACTGCGCCATTTACACAGGCTCTCCAGCATCGCGTTCCTGCGCAGGCGTACTTATCAGCCCTATTGAGGGCAAAGCAAAGTACTGCAGTGCACAGGCACTGGGAAAGGTCAGAGAGGCCCAGCGCCTGCGCACTGCAGTACTTTACTCTGCCCTCAATAGGGCAGATAAGTACGCCTGCACAGGAGCATGATGCGGGGGAGCCTGTGTGGATGATGCAGCGTCGTGTCATCCACAAGAAGCAGGCAGTAGGGCGGCAATCATAAGATGGGAGGCACCGGACCAAGACCAGCGACAACCCTCGGACCGGACCACCTAACAGGTGAGTATAATAAAACTAATTTTTCAGCTCTTACACGTCAGATCTGGGGCTTATATACAGCATTATAGAATGCTGCAGATAAGCCCTGAAACGTGATGGCTGCGTCTTATATCGGCCAAAACTGCTGACGGGTGCACTTTAATAGCCAGACACCAAATTCTGTCAGAATTCCTAAGAATCTTGCCCATTTCTTACGCGCAATGGCGTCCAGTTCACTAATGATCTTAGATTTGTGTACTGCAAACTCACATTAAATCACATTAAAGATTTTCTTTGGACCTCAAGTCAGGTAATTTTGATGGCCACTCTAGAATCTTCCAGGACTTCTTCTGAAACAAAGTCTTGGTGGACTGTGAAGCATGCTCGGAATCATTGTCCTGTTGGACGGTTCAATGACATCCAAAGATCACCTTCATCAAAAAAGGCATGCTGTTTTTTCCTAGGATTTCCTGAGAATTGATTGAATGCATGTTGCCCTCCACAAACTGCAGGTTTCAAGTGCTAGGGGAAGCCCAGCAGCCCCAGAGAATAACCTAGCCACTTCCATGCTTAACTGTATGCAGGGTGTTCTTTTTAGCTGGTGCTTCATTCTGCCTCTTCCAGACAGTCTGTTGATCCATAGGCTAAAAAGGTGCAGCTTTGACACATCACTTCACACAACAGCATACAAAAACTTCTGTGACTTATTTATTTGGTTTTGAGAATACTGGAGCAGACTTTTCTTGTGCAAATGGAAACTCTGGAGCCTGCCACCAAATCTTGCTGCACGTCTGTTGCAATACCTCAAGCGTTTATGATCACCTGCCTCCTCAGAAATCTGATGGCAGCCTTTTATAGCACCCTCTTTCTGCCACATCCAGGTAACATGGTCAGTGTTCCTTTAACATTGATAGAGGAACACTCACTAGGCTGCACAGTAATGACCTTTTAACTTTTTGGCTCCCTCTCTTGACTCTCTTAAAGAAAATCAGAGTCAACATAACCCATGGCCAGCATACCTGATGCAACTTATAAATGTGTGCTTATAAATGTGAGCTGGTAACCAAGGTACACATCGGGTTTCCAGGCGCTGTGCGGTGCCTAAGATGCGGCCATCACCTTTCAGGGCTTATACACAGCATCCTATAATGCTGTATATAAGCCCCCAACCCAACCTGGAAGAACTGAAAAATAAATTATACTAACCTGAGGGGCGATCCGGCGATCAGGGGCGATCAGGCACTTTTCAGTGCCTAAGATGCGGCCTATAAGGATGGTTTCACAGGTAACACGTGTTTACTGGACAGCGATCTCGCCTTATGTGTGTGGCCAGCGGGACCACTAAAAAGTCCTGATGCACACACACAGCAAGCCGATCGCTTTCATGTCGCTCAAGGAGAGATTCGCATTAGCTAGTGTCACACAGTCTTGGTTGTGAGCAAAGCAACAGCTATCTCCCCAGCGATATCGCTGTGTGTGACATTCAGCGACGATCAGCCCCCTGCTGGGTATCGCTGATCGTCGCTGAATGTCCTGGACATTTTTTTGATCGTTGGTCTCCTGCTGGCCAGCACGCATCACTGCGTGTGGCAGGCAGGAGACCAGCGATCAGCTGGTAACCAAGGTACATATCGGGTTTCCAGGCGCCGGGCGGCGCCCGGAAACCCGATGTGTACGTTGGATACCAGCGCGCTGCTGCAGGGGAGCTAGTAACCAAGGTACACATCGGGTTTCCAGGTGCCGCGCAGCGCCTGGAAACCCGATGTGTACCTTGGTTACCAGCTCCCTGCACCAGCGGGCTGGTATCCAACGTACACTGCGGGTAACTAAGCGACGTTACCCGCAGTGTCGTTGTCCTGATCGCTGCCTGAGCTGCCTGTTTGGCAACTCAGCAGCGATCATGTAGCGACACACCAGCGATCCTGACAAGTGCATATCGTTGTCGGGATTGCTGGTGTGTCGCTATGTGTGACGGGGCCCTAACACGGCCAGTAAGTGACATCGCTGGAATTAGGGTCTCTACCTATACATTACTGATGCTCTCAGATTAGGTCACAAAGGGAATTTGTCACCACGTTTTTAAAGTCCTTTTATTTGTTCATTTAATGGAAAATAATTGTACTACTTAACCTGTAATGTGCATGGCAGTTGTAAGAAGGTTAAATGTGATATAGATTTAACACCAACCTCTGCATGCGTTCCTGAAGCTCCCTCTGCTTGCGGATCTCAGGGAATTGCTTCTCATAATACTCCCTTATCTTGCTCTCCTTTGCTCTTCTGCGTGGATTATTTTCAATACGCTCCACTTTTTTCTCCCAGGCTTCCATCAACTGGTCATATCGCTGACAGAGTTTCTGTTCCTGCACCAGAAAGTGATCCATTAGAACATGCAAATCTGTAACTCTGACCCCAATACATGCTTCCCAATGTGCACTGGCACCTAAAATAAGCCACAGATTATAATAACCAATTACACAACATAAAAGTAGTATACACAGCAGAAGGCACCATGTTCTCTTCCCATCATAAACTACCATTATTAGAAAAAAACATGGCCCAATTTGGATCCTGACAGACCTATTGACATAAAATGATGCAAGTCAGGTTTTTTGTATTTTTCACTGGAAAAATAGCTGGCAGACTGTACTTGTCGTCAATTTACCAGAACTCAGTGGCACCTGCACATGGATTCAGGCCAACTCTGTGCTGCATTTGTACTCACACCTCGAAACTACAGCAATTAGTTGTGATCCACGTACAATTAGCTTAACCAAGACACAACACTGATCAACTACACACAGCAATGATGGGAAGGCGGTCACAGAAGAATTATCCATGGAGCACAGGAATACACAAGGTGCACAGCAATACACAAGGTGAATAGCAATGCACAAGGCGCACTTTATTTCCCTGCATACTGATAATCTAGCTGAGCTGGATCTATAGTGGCTGCCTTCATTACTCTATGTTATCACTTTTTTTTTATGATTGTTGTAATTTTATTTTTTTTAGGTTTGTTACCTTTCTGACACAATTGATACTACATCCCTCACAAGTGTATATATATATATATATATATATATATATATATATATTATATAGTGAGACAGTGAAGGAATATGTGTTGAATGAGGTGTATATTTCACCTAAGTACTTTGCTGACTGGTATGAGCGAAATGTGTGGCTTTGTAAACCTGGTGGTAAAGAAAGGTCACTACACCTGCCATTCAGTACACGCTTGCAGCTCAGACCTGAATCCACTCAGGTGTTGATTAGGAAGCCAGAAGTAGGTGCTTGGGAGCACAGTCAGAGAGCTCGCTTAGTCTGGACACAGGAGGGGTCCAGGCACAGAAGGTGTCTCCAGGAGAGTATGAGCTGTCTCAGTCTGGGTGCTCGATGTACCCCGGACACAGGAGTAGTCTCTGTGAGAATCCATGCGGATAGCTGCTGAATAGGAGGGGAGCTCTCTCAAGTCTGGACGTTGAAGGTGCCTTCAGACACAAGGAGGAGACTCTGTGAAACTCCATGCTGGTAAATACTGAACATATGTGTTGTTTTGGCCCAGGCTGTTAGAGTCAGGACCCGGATAGATAGGGAAATCTATCTAAGTGCAGTTGTGTAGCCCTGGTACACAATACCAGGAGGATGAGTGGAGAGGTAACAGTTAAGGTCTCTTTATGACATCATGTACACTTCTGACACACCCAGCAGGGGTGTGGAAGGGAGTGATTTAGTCAGTCAGTGTCCGGACTTCAGAGTGAGAAGTCAGTTTCCTGTCCTTGGACAGAGTAGACGTGTCCAGTTTAAGTCTATCATCAGTTCAGAAAGTGGAGTCTGGTGTAGGTGTCTGTATACACCTTAGTCTAGTCAGAGCTGTGCCCCACTGGAAGAAAGACTGAACTATCTATTAAGAGACAAGCAAGGCGAAGGGCAAAGTGGAAGGAAGGTAATTGGAGAAGTGCTTTTGACTTGGAAAAGTCCTGCACGTTGCAACCGGTTACTGGGGACCGAAGGATCACTATTGTACAGCATAGTGAAGAGAAAACCAGGAATCTACCGGACCCTAGGTCGCGGCAGACAAGCCCCTTTATAGTCAGAACGTAGCTGGAGTCAGGGGGTGTGAAGACTTTGAGTTGTGCACGACAAGAAAAGGATTCAGCTCCCTCGCAGGAAGGCTTCTAACACAAATTTGACTGGGCAGAACAGCTAAAGACTAGCTGGAATCATAGAGAGGACTACGCTTCAGGCTGGTCGTACTCAGCTTCATTGGAAAGTAAAGGAGGCCCCTAACTTGCTTATCTGTTGCCTCAAAGCTCATCCTCCATCAACCCCATCAGCCTCCCTGGGACCTGCCTTATCATCCTGCAAGTAAAGGTATGGAAAGACGTTGACTGTGTGAGACTGAGTTATTATTGCATGCCTGCACAATCCACACCTAACTACCGACCTGAGGGAAGAGTCCCACCTGTAGGGGACCCGACATCTAGCTGCATCACCATCCCCTCAGAGATCGATAGCAGCGCTGGTACAAATTACCAGAATACTACAGGTGGCGTCACGAACTGTACATACATCAATCCCCTGTAAATATATCCCCAACATACGCCAGACCGCCAGGGCCACAGACCGAGCCACAGCTACCTGTGACAAACCCCATAGACTTCCATGGGCTCGGCTCTGAGTACCCCATTGCCCTGGTAACCCACAATTGTGGTGGCGGGTCGACACAACTACTTGGCGTCACGAACAGGATACGAAACTTGCAGCATTGCGAGCCTGTGTGCCTGTGGAGTGTTTTTGTGAAAAAAGGATCGTTTGCACTTTTGGCGCCAAAATCGCCATTTTTGTCGCCATATTCGCGCCCTCAGGCGCTGGAGAAGAAGGTGGGCGTACCTGAAAGAGCGCGCAAAGTCTTGGACACGCCCCGGCTCTGACTCATCGGCAGGTCCTGCAACAGGAAGTGAACGCTCTGACATCAGAGCGCCTGCGACGAAGGTCCTGTTCCCACTGCTGTGCCTGTGAAGTAGCAGCGTCTGAAACCGGTAGGCTCCGTTTAACCAAGGGGGCGCTAAGATGTCACAACAACCGGCTGACAGTGCGGCCCCGGCCGGAGGCCCCAATCCCGCACCGTCTGGTATTGTAGCGCCAGATGGGGGCGCAGGCCCTGCACCCAGTCCGGTAGTCCCGATCATGCCACTAACGCTCCCATATATGCCTGGGGCGAAATGGCTTCCCCAATACAGCGGTGGGCCAGGCACATTAGCAGGCTTCAAGCGGAAGTTATGCAGCATCCTAGAAATGTACTCTATGCCTGAGAGACAAAAAGCTGCTGTGCTAATAGGGCAGCTAACTGGCGCTGCTGAAAGGGAAGTGGAGACTTGGGATACCGTTGATCAGGAGTCGGTACCTGCGATCTTCCTTAAGCTACATGCCATATTTGAAGACCGCACAGAAACGGATCTCCGGATGGCCTTCTATCACTGTTCACAACAGCCAGGTGACAGCATCCGGGACTATGCTTGCCGACTACAGGGAGCCCTGAGAGCCCTCAAGCAAATTAACAATTTAAATGCTATCGACGAGAATAGAATGCTGAAAGAACAATTTATACAGGGATTGAGATCCCCAGAGGAACGCAGAACTGTAAATTGGTGGTCCTTAGATCATCCGGATGCTACCTTTGATGCCCTAAAGGACATGGCAATAAAAGGGCTGCGGCCCCTGGGCAAACCTGAGGTGGCCACCCAACATCATCAGGGTGAAGTCACTCTGGAACCGGCAGTAACCCCCTGTTCCCCGCTAGTGGCTGAAGCCAAAGCGCAGGTGACACCTCCTAGTGAATTGGACTGTCTGCGCTCAGAGGTGCGCCAGCTGACTAAAAATCTGGCCGCTGTGATGAGTGCCCTACAGCTGCGGAAAGAAGAGGAAGGGAAGATCTTGCTAGCTGACTGCCCAGAGGACGTTCCGTGGATGCACCGGAGAAGAAAGAAGACGTCGCCCCCCCGGAGGAGGACAACGCCACCCCCAGGAGCAACCTCTGATCAACACCCTTCTCGTCGAGAGATCATCTGTTATCGCTGCAACCGGAAAGGTCATCTGTCTACACAGTGTCCTTTAAACGGGCAGAACCTGGGTCCAAGGGCCAACACCCAGGAGAATACCCGTCAGGCCCCCTAGACTGGAACCGCAGGTATGTGGGCGGGCGACCCTACCTGTCTATTATTCTAGATGGTATTGCTGTTCCAGCATTGTTAGACACTGGGTCCCAGGTGACCCTCATACCTGATGCTCTATATACCAAGTACTGGTCAATGGACAGTCTTAAACCTCCGAGCCTTGACTTTACTGTGTATGCTTCGAATGGTCTTCCTGTAGAAGTACTCGGAACAAAATGTGTAGATGTAAAGGTGGGCAGAGAGGAGTTGAAAGACCAAGGGCTTCTGGTAGTAAAGACTGTAAATGAGGAGAACGGTTTAAATATCATTTTGGGTACTAACATTATCGGTAATTGTTTGGGAGAAGTTGTGTTCTTGCTCCAACAGCTCGCTGAGATTGCCCGACCAAGGCAGAGAGGAGTAATCCAAAGAGAGATCCGGGCCCTGGTGTGTCAGCAGCAAGCGAAGCTTACCGACGGCGAAATTGGTAATGTACGGGTCACTGACTCAGATCCTATTGTGATACCCCCAATGAGTGAAATGATCATTTGGTGCAGGGCGGCCATAGGTCTGAGGGGACAGAATTACCAAGCTGTAGTAGAACCCCACCATTCAGAACATAGACCTACACTTATGACTGCTAGGGGAGTAGTAGAAGTGGTGAATGGAAGAGTACCGGTACGGCTTCTCAATTGGGGAGATGATGAGGTAAATTTACCCCGTTATGCAACCATTGCTAAACTTCATGCTGTTGATAATAATTCTATTCTCCCGGCTGAGTCCTTAGACTCCTGTCAAATAGAGGAGGACAATGACCCAGCCACCCAGGTGGCGGAATGGTGTCAGCAACTCCATGTTGGGACGGACACCACTCCCGCTCACCAGAAGCAAGGGGTATTACGGGTGGTGCAAGAGTACGCCCAAGTGTTTAGCAAAAATCCACTTGATTTTGGGACAATTAAGGGGGTACAACATCATATCCCTACAGGCAGTCATCCTCCCATCAAAGAGCGGTATAGGCCCATACCTCCAGCTCATTATCAGAAGGCTAAAGAAATGTTGAATGATATGAAGAAAGCTGGGGTGATAAGGGATAGTTGTAGTCCCTGGGCAGCCCCTCTAGTTCTGGTTAAAAAGAAAGATGGTAGTATGAGAATGTGTGTGGATTACAGGCAGGTGAACCGCATAACACACAAGGATGCATACCCGCTACCACGAATAGAGGAATCATTAGCTGCTCTGAAAACGGCTAACTACTTTTCTACCCTTGATCTGACTAGTGGTTACTGGCAAGTGGCTGTGGCTGAGGAGGATCGTGAGAAAACGGCTTTCACCACCCCAATGGGGCTCTGTGAGTTCGACAGAATGCCGTTTGGGCTCAGTAGTGCCCCAGGAACATTTCAGAGAGTGATGGAAAACTGTCTGGGACATCTCAATTTTGAAACCGTGCTGCTATACCTAGACGACGTTATCGTGTATTCCAAGACATATGAGGACCATCTGAAGCACTGGCAGAAGTGTTTGAGTCCCTGTCCAGGTACGGGATGAAATTAAAACCTCAAAATGCCATCTACTCAAGCAGAAGGTACAATACTTGGGGCACATCGTCAGTTCGGAAGGAGTAGCGCCGGACCCAGAGAAAGTCACTGCCATCCAGAAGTGGCCGGAGCCGAAGAACCTTAAGGAAGTGCGACAGTTCCTGGGACTAACGGGTTACTACAGGAGATTCGTGAAAGATTACACGAAGAAGGCAGCTCCTTTACAGGACCTCCTGGTAGGACAATCTTTAAAGAGCAGAAACCCTCCTTTCAATTGGGGTAAGGAACAGGCTGAAGCATTTCAAAAGATGAAAGAGATCCTGACAGGTGATGAGATTTTAACCTATCCTGATTACAGCCAACCGTTCCTGTTGTACACCGACGCCAGTAATGAAGGGTTGGGAGCCGTTCTCAGTCAGAAGCAGAATGGACAAGAAAAAGTCATCGCATATGCTAGCAGAAAACTCAGGCCAACTGAAAGGAATCCGGAAAATTATAGCAGCTTCAAGCTAGAGTTTCTGGCGCTGGTCTGGGCCATTACTGAAAGATTTAAGCACTATCTGGCCTCCAATAAGTTCACGGCGTACACAGACAACAACCCGTTAACGCACCTGGAAACCGCCAAGCTGGGTGCCATGGAGCAGCGATGGATGGCTCGGTTGTCCAATTATCAGTTTACTATCAAGTACCGGGCAGGTCGAAAGAATGCTAATGCTGATGCGTTGTCCCGAATGCCGCATGACTCTGACACGGAAGAAGAATCGGACGACCTGGAAGAAATTGAGCTACCCGCGTTCCATCGAAATGGGGTAGTCCACGAGCATCAAGTCCACAGAAAGCAGTATGGTGCAACATTAAATCCTTTACCCCATCATAGTTGGAAAGAGACTCAGGACAGTGATCCAGTGGTCAGCCGCATCAAGGAGTTGTTAAAACAGGAAGGCTCCTCCTTGGAAAAGGATGCACCTATGTCAGCCAAGCTCCTGTGGAACGAGAAAAGCAGGTTGTTCCTATACCGTGAGAAGTTGTGCAGAAGATACGTCAACCCAGAACCCATGAAATGGTCTGGCAAATAGTGGTCCCCAAGACAGACGTCCCAATGGTGTTGGAAGCGTACCACGATCAAGCAGGACACTTTGGCTGGAGGAAGCTGGAGACCCTGTTGAGATGCCGGTTCTACTGGGTAGGGATGCGCAGCTCTGTCGAGAGGTGGTGTCGGAACTGTGGACCCTGTGGTCTCAGAAGAAAGGACTACGGTAGTCAAAAGGCCCCCTGCAACCTATTCGGACGACTCGTCCCCTGGAGATTGTGGCCTGGACCACGTCAAATTGTCGCCAAGTAGATCTGGATACTCATACGCCTTGACTATGGTGGACCATTACTCCAGATTTCTGGTGGTTGTTCCAGTGAAAGACCAGACCGCAGTGACGGCCGCGAAGACCTTTCAAGCAAGCTTCTGCAGACCGCATGGGTATCCCGAGCAAGTCTTAACCGATCAGGGACCTGCTTTCGAAGCTGATTTATTCAAGGAATTCTGTCATATGTACGGGTGCAAGAAAATAAGAACAACACCATATCACCCTCAAACCAACGGTCTTTGTGAAAAGATGAACCATATTGTCCTTGACTTGTTGAGATCCATACCGTTGGAAGACAGGAATCGATGGCCGGATTTACTACCTGATTTGGTTGATTTGTACAACCATATACCTGTAAGCTCAACTAACTGCACTCCAGCCTATCTTATGAGAGCAAGGCCCGGAAAACTACCAATGGATCTAGAACTTGGAGTGGTAGAACCGGAGGCAGACGACGCTGTTGAGAACTGGGACGTCAATCGGCAAGAGCAATACAGAAGAGTACAAATCTGTGTGGAGGAAAGTCTTAATAAGGCACGGGAGAAACAGGAAGATGTTTACAACCGAAATGCTCCTGCCAAGCCTCTGATGCCTGGAGAGGTAGTATTAAAAAGAAAAAGAAAGATGCATAAACTGGATAATCAGTGGGAGCAAGAACCCTACGTCATACAAGATTCTAAATACGACAACAGAAAAGTTTGTGTCGTCAGTAAAGACGGAGGAAGAACAACGACCACTGTGTCCAGAGATCATTTGAAGTTGTGTCCAGAACACTTAAAGAGTTGTGAAAAGAACCCTGTCCTCAATCAAAGAGAAAGAAAGGAAGAGGTCATACACACCGATCTGGGAGATTTTCCTGCGGATTGGCCCCGACTGGGAGATGCTGTGATAGTTCCAGTGTTGCAGTTTTATCAGCCACAAGAGGAAGTTTTACCTCCAGTTGTGCCTGTGGTGCCAGTTGAGCCCGCTCAGGAGTTACCCATCCCAGCAACACCTCAACCTGTGGAACCTCAAGATGGATCATCTGAAGCAGCGCCCCATACTATGGGATCTCCTGGTGAAGCTGACTCACACCGCCCAGCCATCAGTACGCTTGCCAGATCCATAGAAAGGTTAAGGCAGTTCTATAGTTTGCCGTTACGCAGTGCAGACAGATCGCAACTTGTTATACCTGAAACTACACCACGTAGATCAGAGAGAATCACAAAAGGGAAATTACCCATTAGATATCAGCAGTGATTATAACGAATTTATGTGAACATTGTAAAAGTCTATATATATAAATGTGTTTTTTCTCTATTATGTCTTCGTTTAACAATGGACTCAGAGGCTGAGGACTGAGCCAGCCCAAAAACTGTATCCTGTACATAGTTGCACTAAAGTGCCTTCTTAATGGTTTCACATGAACCCTTAACTCACCTCTGAACCAAAAACCCGTGTGGTGTGGCACTGAGTGAGGTCTGCATTTGGATGTCCTGCAGCCCACCCAGGACCCACGTTGAAGGTTTGGTGCGGGTCCTTCACAAGTATCTTGTATATATATTTATTAAATGCTATTTGATACTTTTGTATTTCTATATGTAGAATGTTATTGTTCGTAACGTTCAAGGTGTTCTCACCTCCCGGATGGGAAGATGTTATTGTTTAATGTTTATTGTATGAACAAAAATGTCTCTTTATATTTTACAGCCCGGGAGTGCTGTCGTTTACCATGGGGAATGTGTAGCCCTGGTACACAATACCAGGAGGATGAGTGGAGAGGTAACAGTTAAGGTCTCTTTATGACATCATGTACACTTCTGACACACCCAGCAGGGGTGTGGAAGGGAGTGATTTAGTCAGTCAGTGTCCGGACTTCAGAGTGAGAAGTCAGTTTCCTGTCCTTGGACAGAGTAGACGTGTCCAGTTTAAGTCTATCATCAGTTCAGAAAGTGGAGTCTGGTGTAGGTGTCTGTATACACCTTAGTCTAGTCAGAGCTGTGCCCCACTGGAAGAAAGACTGAACTATCTATTAAGAGACAAGCAAGGCGAAGGGCAAAGTGGAAGGAAGGTAATTGGAGAAGTGCTTTTGACTTGGAAAAGTCCTGCACGTTGCAACCGGTTACTGGGGACCGAAGGATCACTATTGTACAGCATAGTGAAGAGAAAACCAGGAATCTACCGGACCCTAGGTCGCGGCAGACAAGCCCCTTTATAGTCAGAACGTAGCTGGAGTCAGGGGGTGTGAAGACTTTGAGTTGTGCACGACAAGAAAAGGATTCAGCTCCCTCGCAGGAAGGCTTCTAACACAAATTTGACTGGGCAGAACAGCTAAAGACTAGCTGGAATCATAGAGAGGACTACGCTTCAGGCTGGTCGTACTCAGCTTCATTGGAAAGTAAAGGAGGCCCCTAACTTGCTTATCTGTTGCCTCAAAGCTCATCCTCCATCAACCCCATCAGCCTCCCTGGGACCTGCCTTATCATCCTGCAAGTAAAGGTATGGAAAGACGTTGACTGTGTGAGACTGAGTTATTATTGCATGCCTGCACAATCCACACCTAACTACCGACCTGAGGGAAGAGTCCCACCTGTAGGGGACCCGACATCTAGCTGCATCACCATCCCCTCAGAGATCAATAGCAGCGCTGGTACAAATTACCAGAATACTACAGGTGGCGTCACGAACTGTACATACATCAATCCCCTGTAAATATATCCCCAACATACGCCAGACCGCCAGGGCCACAGACCGAGCCACAGCTACCTGTGACAAACCCCATAGACTTCCATGGGCTCGGCTCTGAGTACCCCATTGCCCTGGTAACCCACAATTGTGGTGGCGGGTCGACACACAGTAAGTGGCTGGACAAGCCCAGGTCTTATGTTTATGATTTGTTTTTATCTGTTTGCTGTGGACTTTAATAAAGCTGGTTGGGGCCAGTTTTTTTTTACCAGAACTGCTGTCTGAATGAACTGTTTCTGTGCCACTCAGTCTACCCGGACGGCGATCTCAGAGCTATATCCCCTGAAAAGCTTACAATTGGCGGAGAATGCTGGGGCAGCACAGTGGCTGATACAATTGGTGCTGGAATGTGCGTGCAGCACAGTGGCGAGAGACAGCAATAAAAGGTGAAGTCTGTTGAAGCAGCAGCAGAAAAAAAAAAAAAAAAAAAGTGTGTCAGCAAAAGAAACGTCTGTTGGAGCAGTCTTAAAGAGACAGTAGCCCTAATAGAGTTTGCAAAAGAAAAAAAAAAAGTGTGTCTGCACAGCAAAGCTGAACTTGTTGTGGAAAAGACTGTGGAGTGTGCAGCAGCAAAGGAAAAGTCTGTTGGAGCAGTCTTAAAGAGACAGTGGCCCTAATAGAGTTTGCAGAGAAAAAAAAAAAAAAAAGTGTCTGCACAGCAGAGCTGAATTTTCTGTGGAAAAGACTGTGGAGTGTGTATGTCTTGAGTGAAGACTGCCGTTGTTGAGACAGAGAAGTCTGACAGCATGGATGACAGCATGGAGGCGCTGTTTGAACAAATGGCGCAACTTAATGTGCAACATAAGACTGCCGTGGTTGAGACAGATAAGTCTGGCAGTATGGAGGAGCTCGTTGAGTACCTGGTCCAGGCCCAGCGAAGCATGCAGCAGAGCATGGAGCAGCAGCGCCTGCAGCACCAGCAGCGCATGCAGCAGGCCCAGCAGCAATTCCTGCAGCAGCAGGAGAATAATCGGTTGTTTTTTGAGCAGGTTGCAGCACTACAAAAGACTTGCAGCGCATCGTCCCAAAGTAATGTTGCAAAGTCACCTGCATTGTCCGCTGTAAAGAAGGCGGTAAGACGGTCCCTGAAAAAGATGACACCTCGTGATGATGTGGAGGTATATCTCACTAGGTTTGAGGGACTGGCAGAGAAGGAGAATCTGCCCCTATCTGAATGGGCCATGATGGTCGCACCCTATCTGATTGGAGAACCCCAAAGGGCCTATGCTGACCTGAGCGAGCAGGACAGCCAAGACTATGCCAAGCTGAAAGCAGAGATTCTTACCCGGCTGGGTGTTACGGTGACAGCCCGTGCCAGGGGAGTTCATGACTGGAGATGCAGTTGGGAGTCTGCAGTCAGCAAACTTGATTATGGAGTTGAAAAGGTGATAGTGAACCGCTACACCCGAGCATGTCCTCCTGAGGTACAGCCAGAGGTCGGACAAGGAGACCACCAGGACGCCAATCGTCTGGTCAGCCTGATGGAGAAGGCCTTCGCCAGCAAAGACTGTCTCCGTGACCAGCCGTCTGAGAGGTCGTCACTTCAGAGTTCCCGGACGCTGAACTCTCGCGGTAAGAGCATTCCAGCTGTTGGGGACATGGGGTATGCTGATAAGCGGGTTCAGGCCCGAGGGGACATGTGGGTGGAAAAGTGTGATGGACAGTGTTGGAGATGTCGTGAAATTGCAGCCAACTGTCCAATAGAGGGGGAGCCTATGTATTGTGGTGTTGGCAGATCCCTCTCTCTCTGCGCAGAACCTGTGTGTGTGTCCACCTCAGCCGAAGAGACTGGACCACAGGTATGCACGGTGGTTGTAAATGACTGCCCAGCACAGGCCCTCTTGGACTCAGAGAGTCCAGTGACTTCCGTATGTGACAGCCTGATTGATAGGGACTTCATCCCTGATAAGCACCTGAGTATGGTGTGCATCCATGGAGACACCAAAGTCTACCCAGAGACTGCCGTGGACTTGGTCCCCAAACTCAGGGAGGTTTCATATGAAGTGGGGGTAGTGAAGAACCTGGTGCAACCCGTTATATTGGGTAATGACTTTCCCCGATCTAAGGATCTCTGGGGGAAAAATGTTTCTGATGGACAGTGTGATGAAGCTCCTATTGAGGGTGCGCAGTCCCGAGGGGCGGAACACAATGCTAGTGGGCCGTTAAACTTATGTGATAATGATGATGATGATGATGATAATAATGATAATGATGATGATGATAATGATAATGATGATGATCATGATAGTGATGATGATACTGATCATAATCATGATAATGATATTGATAATAATGATGACTGTGATAGTGATGAAATTCCTTTGCAGGTGATGTTGAGAGACGAGGATGGTGGTTCTCGGGAACCGAGTGTCCCTGACTTACCTGTGTCCTGTGACAATTTTGAGAGTGAACAGTGGCAAGACCCCACTCTTAAAACGGCACAGGAAAAATATAATTGTTCTAAATGAGGTTTCCCAAGAGCCTGGCTCTGAGGAGAGGTTTCCTCATGTTGCCATAAACACTCACCTGTTGTATAGGGACACTGAGGTCCAGGGAGAGGTCGTGAGCCAGCTCCTAGTGCCTGAGCTATATGGAAGTATAGTGCTGGGGTTGTCACATAGTCACATACTTGAGGAAAACCAGGGACCAGATGGTGAAGTTAATGTTGTGGATGACATGTTAACTAAGGTTCCAGATCAAGATGTGAATGAGAATGAATTGTATAACCCTGACAGTGAGCAGGATGTGAATGAAAATGAATTGTATAACCCTGACAGTGAGCAGGATGTGAATGAAAATGAAGTGTATAACCTGAAAGTGAGCCAGATGTGGCTGAGAAAAAGGGGTCAGACAGTGGTAGTGATAGTGAATCATCTGATGACAATAAAGCAACCAGTGCAAATGAGGAACGCATGGTAGCAGAGGAGGTTGAGAGTCCTGAGAAGAAAGCTGATGCTGACCTTACAGCCGGACAGAAGATGGCATCTGAAGATGTTTTACAGTTGGCCGGTTCCCTGGCGAAGACTAAGGTGAAAGGAGGAGAGCTGAGCTTTAAAGGCAGGACTCTGAAACTGAACACAGCACAAGTGGATGCTGTTGAAGATGAGAAGTTATCAATGTGTGGTGTGGATCTGCATCATGCCAAGGACTCTGAGGGTGATGCTGCAGAGGTGGAAAAAGCCATGGAAGTGGTAGACACCAAACCAGATGCCTCACCAGAAGCTGAGGTCTCAAGTGAAGCTGTGAGGAACAAGACTGAAGATGTGGGGACTGACTCTGCCCCGGAATCTGTTTCTGCCGGAGACAGCGGCGTGGACGGTGTACTGTCCGGATCCGTGGCTGCAACTCGCGAAGCTCGGGCCGGAAGTTCGGTGCCCGGTGCTCCATCGGTGTTCCCGAGCGACACAAAGGATCTGGATAAATCCCAAGATGAGATTTTGAGACATCAGGTTGGCCTTGGTGAGCTCAAGCGCATTTTCATGGAGTCTACACCTGAACCACGTCCCAGTGAGTGGGAGGGGCGATGTGTCGCTCCGTTGCCGCTGCAGACACACAGGAGCTCAGATGGGATGCAGAACGTGGTGGAAGAGAAGACTGATGGTAGGGCTTCTGAGCATGTCCTACCAGAAGAGCCTGTACAAGAAGAGGATGAAGTATGTGTACCGAAAAAGAAAAACGATCAGCTCCCTCTACAGTGCCAATCGTTTGAACAGTGTGGCTCAAAATGGTCAGAGACCATGACAGAGGCACTTAAGTTCTGTGAAATAGAATTTATGAATCAACTGATATTTAAGAAAGTAGATGTGCTAAAAAAGGTTCAGGGGGAATTAGAGAAAGCTGAAAAAAAACCTATACCTCCTGTGACAGTTGGTGACACAGGGTCAGTGCCCCAAAAACAGGAGGTACGAAAGTTTCTGAGGAAGAATCAGCAGAGGTGTTCTGACGTGCCTGGTCATACTTCTCTGGTGAGGCACTATACCGAGACTGAGGCTGGCACTAAGGTCAAGCTGAAACCGTGCAGGACACCCGAGGCCCGCAGAGAGCATAGGCCTGGGAGGGTACAGCGTAGTGCGGTTGCTTTAGGTGAAGATACAGATGACAATGGTGAAGATGAACTTGGTGTTGGCCATAACTGGTCCGGAGTTCACTGTCTCTTTAGGATTGTTGACCAGCCCTCCGGTCTGGATGACCAGCCCTCCGGTCTGGAGAAGAGGGGGGGGATATGTGAGACAGTGAAGGAATATGTGTTGAATGAGGTGTATATTTCACCTAAGTACTTTGCTGACTGGTATGAGCGAAATGTGTGGCTTTGTAAACCTGGTGGTAAAGAAAGGTCACTACACCTGCCATTCAGTACACGCTTGCAGCTCAGACCTGAATCCACTCAGGTGTTGATTAGGAAGCCAGAAGTAGGTGCTTGGGAGCACAGTCAGAGAGCTCGCTTAGTCTGGACACAGGAGGGGTCCAGGCACAGAAGGTGTCTCCAGGAGAGTATGAGCTGTCTCAGTCTGGGTGTGATGTACCCCGGACACAGGAGTAGTCTCTGTGAGAATCCATGCGGATAGCTGCTGAATAGGAGGGGAGCTCTCTCAAGTCTGGACGTTGAAGGTGCCTTCAGACACAAGGAGGAGACTCTGTGAAACTCCATGCTGGTAAATACTGAACATATGTGTTGTTTTGGCCCAGGCTGTTAGAGTCGGGACCCGGATAGATAGGGAAATCTATCTAAGTGCAGTAAGTGGCTGGACAAGCCCAGGTCTTATGTTTATGATTTGTTTTTATCTGTTTGCTGTGGACTTTAATAAAGCTGGTTGCGGCCAGTTTTCACCAGAACTGCTGTCTGAATGAACTGTTTCTGTGCCACTCCGTCTACCCGGACGGCGATCTCAGAGCTATATCCCCTGAAAAGCTTACAATATAAATATATATATATATATATATATATATATATATATATATATATATATATATATATACATACACACACACACACACAATATATATATATATAAAAAATGTGAGCACTCCTATATATGGGAAAGTCAGACGCAATCGGCCAACGCATCATTCGGCTATCAGCCATGTAGTGTGTATGGCCGGCCTTCGATGCTCAAACTAAAGTTGTGGAAACACTCCACCTATATGTTTTCTGGTGCATTGTAATAAGGTGCATCGCTTGAAGAAGGGGACGTCCCCCCAAAATGTAGCATAAGAGTTTGCGAGCTACCATCGTTTCTGCGGATGCTATATCGACACTGAGAAAATTTCCATATTATGTAATATGGACGATAGACCATAAGGCTGTGTGCACACATTGCGTTTTTTTCAGTGCAGATTTGTCACAAAACCTGATTCCTGATGCCAGTAAAGGGAATGAGAATGCTGAAGTCTCATGCACATATTGCTTATTTGTGACTTACAGATTGAAATTTGCCATGTCAATTCTTTCAGCGTTTTGGCTGCAGATTTCAGTCACACTAAGAGGCGGAGAATTTTCTGCACCAAATAGTGTCCCGCTCATCCCTACAGACATGTGCACATACCCTAAAGGTCTAGCGTAGGACGGCATCATATGGGGGACTATATCGGATGAATTACATTTCTATTCATTATCGTCTACAGTAAAATATTTTGGGTGCAAGCCTTTCCAGCATGTGTATTTATTCTAAGCATTGTGATAACCCCAGTGGGGGCCTTGGAACTACTCCATAATGCTGGTGTCTGGTTGTAAGGGGAATATTCTTGGAGTCACGGCACTGTTGGGAAACCTGGAACACAACTACAGTAATGACTGCTTGGATGAGGGTTTTTGCTTCCTAAGACTCAAATAAAAACGCCATAGCAGTTGGCAAATGTATTTTCATTCCTCCCCGTCTGATTTACTTAGCATTTTAAAGGCTGCCAAACTTTTCATAGCTGTACTAAAACAGTGCTGATAAGAAATATGCATCCACGAAAATGAAGAACACAAACTTCTACAGCTCATGTTACTCTACATCATCTAGAATGTAATCCTCTTTATCAGCAAAAGGAAAAGCAGCCAAGGCAGCTCATATATAGCCGGTGATTTCAGAGTCCTGCTTTGATGGGAATCTACCCTTAAAGGAGAAGTCCTCAGGAATATCTTCTATGGAAAATCTCAGGGTGAAAATCTCATGAGTAAAATATAGATTTTTCTCGATTATTTTCCTTAGCACCTGTTAACCATGGATGATTTAATTCCCGGTATATCAGGCCACCTTCCTTCACAACTGAAGGGAATACACTGATTTTTACAGGTCTAGTTTCCTTGTAAACTCCCTTGCAGACTGAGTTACAAACGTTCTGTCACTGTAGCCCGAATAATAGTAAAATATGTTACGTTCTGAGTCCTGAAGCAATAAAGCTCGAGCTGTATATGAAGAAGGACGCCGGTCCTTCATGTCCTCTGCGATCGCTGACAGCAGCCATATCATTTGCTTAGCGAGAATCAGTCAGTTTCCAGAGATAATTATCCTCAGTCATCCACCATAACAGAGTATTTTATGAGTGTGTTCAATTCTGCTTCTCCTAGAATATGAAGGGGTTCCAAACAAAACCTCAGCGGACACAAAGCTGATGTTTTTTTCCTGCATTTTTTCCCTGAGATTTTCCAGTGTGCACAACACATTTTACATCATTTTATAAAGTTCATCAAGACATTTGCATGATCAATGGTAAAATATTCCTTCTATGCTCAACTTAATCTTAGGGCAGAAGAAGGAGAAGAACAGGACATTCTGTATTCTATTTATTTGGATGCAAATGGAAAACAGATTTTCATTTTGCACTGCAGTTTAGAAAGCTTTTACAGTTTAGATTTTGTTTTTCATCTGTGGCCTCATTAATATTAGTGCTTTATTGATATCCCTGAGAAACATTTGTCTCTTTAGGAAAAGAAAATCTTACTGACAGGTCCCATGTACTATTAGATCTCACTCACGTCCAAGTACCATGGAGGGAGTAAAGACTGCAATATATGGACTGGCCGCGAGTCTCCTGACCCAAACCGCACAGCATCGTAGGCTATTAAGTTCTGGTCAGAATGAGGCCTTCGTATATGTGCATTATTGAGAAGAAGTGTCAGATCAGTACCCGCTATAACTTTCCTTTTATAGAGAATAGAGATACTAAATACCCGATTTGCCTGTAGAAAAATCGAAAATACATTTGCTTTCAGGCATCGATATAGGTTTCCTTCAATTGTATAATGCAATTACATCTTTACTCGGCTTTCTGAATACAGCTGGCTGGCAAGAAAAGAAGCCTTTATGTTCTCAGTAGGCCGTGGTGATCAGTCAGAAAGGAGCGTTAGACTTCTGTACTTTTAATTAATTCTACCTTGTATTTCGCTGGATCAGCGTCTGGGCTTTTGTGCCTTGAAACATTAAGCTTTCCTCTGGCACCAAAACCCTGCACAGTCGGCACCTCAACCTGATAATAAGCCTTTTTATTTAACCATCAGTACACTGCACTAATAGAACCACCACTCATAAGCCCATTACATTTCTATTCCATTTTCTAATTTACCCCTTGGTTGTCACCGAGCCTCTCTGACCTCCAGCAACCTGCATTTCGTAAGCTAATAATGTGCCACCGTCTAAAAATTATGGAAGCTGCCACGTTTTATGCACGTTACTACTATTAGCAATGCAAATGCTATTGCCTTCACATGTGACGTCCCCAACTGATATAGATCTTCAATAAGGCCTTGGGAGCATCTAGCTATTCTGGAGGAAAAGAAGTACACTCAGAAAAGGGACATAATACTTCAGAGTCATTAGGACTCCATCACAGGTCAGTGTCTCCACTATGTGTGGTGACAGTTTTCACACGTACTGGAGTCACTTACACACCTAGACCCATTTAAATCTATGGGGCTTCACACGTCTGTGTGATAACAAAGACCATGTGTCCATGTGAGCCACACAAGGACATGTCCGTTTTTTTTTTCCAGCATCAGGAACCTCAGTAGGTCTAACGGAAGTGCCATTTCTGGGGCGGCTGAGGGCTGGTTTTATTAGGTCAATATCCATGGACCTTCCCAGCCTATTAATATCAGCCCATAGTTGTCTGCTTAGCTTTTGCTGGTTATTAAAAATAGGGGGGCCGGTGTCTTTTTTTTTTTTAGGATCCCCCATTTTTAATAACCAGTAAACGCTAAGTAGACAGCTGTGAGCAGATATTAATAGACTGGGAAACTCCATGGTTATTGGGCCCTTTCCATACTAATAAGACCAGCTCACAGCTGTCTGCTTTATCTTAGCTTGTTATTAAAAGTAAGGGGGACGAATAGCCCCATTACTGTTTTTTCCATTACTGGAAATATAAGGACGTGTGAAGGAGGCCTTAGGGCCCAGTCTCACATAACGACGCTGCAGCGATCCCACTGACGATGCGACCAGATAAGGATCGTTGCTGCGTCGCTATGTGATCGCTGGTGAGATGTCAAACAGACCGATCTTCCCAACGACGCAGCAACGATACGGACGACCATAGCGACCTTCGTAATGATGTCGGAGGTCGTTGAAACCCTGTCACACTACATCTATTCTGACAATACAGCGCTCGATGTGGGCTGTACAGTGTGATGTTGTAGGCACACAGGTGTGGTTTAGCGCTGCCTTTTCTGCGCCCCCTCATCTCCGATTGGTGGTCATTACTACGTTCTAATTGGCGGCGCTACTGCTCATTGTTCTTAATGGCGTGAAGAAGGCACCGTAGCTGCGCTCCTGTTCATTGTTCCTGACCACAAGAAGAAGGCAGCCTAGTAGCACGTGTTTTGTTCCTGCATGCGTCCTGGTTTACGGATCTTAGTAGCATTCTCCGGTTGCGACTCCAAAAGCGTTTTATATATTCTCCCACGGCCTTCCTTGCAGACAAGGACGCCAATCAGGACACAGTAGCAACCACCAATCGGAGCTGAGGGGCGCGGAAAAGGCACCGCAAAAGCACGCCCATTTTCTAGCTACAGGTCGCTAGAGAGGTCGTTGGTAAGGTGTCAAACAGGACGATGCATGCGACGCAGCGGGGCCTCAACGACCAAAAAAATGTCCAGAGCATTCTTGCACGACCAGCAATCTCACAGCAGGGGCCTGATCGCTGGTACGGGTCAAACGTAGCGAGATCGCTATTGAGGTCGCTGTTGCGTCATAAAATTAGTGACTCAGCAGCGATCTCGCTATGTGAGACGGGGCCCTTAGTTCTGAAAGACACTTAAAGAGCTATTTTTGTCTAAAGAATCGCTATTAGATGATCAATATTAGATAAGATGGAGTTGGCCTGCTGGAACCCTCATCAATTACTAGATTGTGGCATGTCCAATATGTTGCACAAATCGCTATTCACTGGCTATAGTACTGACAAAGAGCCAAGCACAGTTGAAGATTGAATGGAGAGGTCGACAGGTGTGTGTCAGGCCCTTCCCACTCATTTCTATACCATTTCTGTAAGTCTGAAGTAGATGGATGTAGCTGTGCAACTACATGGCCACCTCTGCTCCACCTGAATACAGCTTCCAGTGGCCGACTCAATTGCCAAGATTCGGTTGGGAAGCTATTTTTTAAAAGTAAGTGTATGTTCCTGTAGACTGTGAACAGGGTCCTCTCTCCCTCTGTACTTGTGTGTCTTGTATTGCTCATGTTTATTGTACTTGTCTATGTATGCCCCTTTTTCACATGTAAAGCGCCATGGAACAAATGGCGCTATAAAAATGTATAATAATAATAATAATGTTCCAGAGGTAGGACCCGCATCATTTTTGTTTGTCCAGATGAAGTTTTGAACTTTGAAATGCGTTAACAAATAAACCACATTTCTGGATACCAATTATCTCTCATCCTTGATCCACTGGTGGCGCATAATTAACCCTTTCTTTGCATTTTTGGTTTATAAATCGATTTGTGGGTCTGCAACAGCCTTAAGCCTATTAGTGGTTTTGGTCACACAACAATAACAGGAGAGTACCATTGCTTTTGGTCGCCCCACTGTTACTCGGATAAAAAACTACTACGTTTATTGTTATTTCAGCTTTATTCACCATTCTAGGGATTGTCTCACAGCTTATAGACATCATAGAGTGGGTCCATTTCTAAAAACCAGAATGATGAGTGGCTCTTACTGAAGTGGACACAGCCACATGATCAGCCATTTACTGAATCGCCATTGTGTAATAGGGGTAACATCTGATTGCTGGGGGGTTACATGAGCACAGCATATGCTGTATTTTTTCCGGAGCATGCCTTAATATTTTGACTGCAGGTCTCTACAAAGTAATACGTTATGCGCTATTGAACATGAAGCAGTACACTGCCCACTACTTACCCATTGCTTCCGGGCATGATTCCTTCTTTTAAAATACAGAATGAGCTTCTTACGCATTGTCTGGTTTCTAGAGTAGGAAAAGTGGAAAATATGAAAGCATTTATTTTCCAAATTGTTTTACAAGTAAGATGACATCTAGAAAGCATTGACTGCATGATGTACTTACATTTTAATATTTTCGTGGTATTGCTTGGTGTCTGATGGCTGGTTGTACAGTGGCTGTAAGGAAAATCAATGTATTCACAACACCATCTACCAGAACTTCCACGAATCATGGAGAAACATTACAGAGTTGTAAGTCCCTAGTATTAGTGCTAGATGCCAGTGATGCTGCCCACCTGTGATAAGCGACATGTAAAACATTTTAGTTCCGATGTATCATGAATGAGACGTACCAGTTCTACATGAGGTCCCAGACCTTCCAGAATCCGATGAGCAGCCTCTGCTTTTTTCTGCAACACAAACAGATCATACTTCTAATCAGATCCAATATACTCACAATATTAATGATAAATATGCAATCCCAAGTTCTAACCTGTAGTCCAGAGGGCCTGAGAAAATGATACATGTCTGCCACCTTCTAAAGTTTCTGTTCACATCTCTTTATGTGAACACATTTCACACTTGCACCAAGGAAACAACCTGTCCGTGCACCAAACTTATGCAGGGCCCTCTGTATGTGCCAAAGCAGTGTCCATGTGGTATAATTTTCTAATATACAACGGGATTTATTGATATGTGTCTCTACAGTCTAGCAACCTTCCATCAGGGATCTACATAGTACACAGAGAAGGGTGGAGAAGAGGGGGATGAAGCTGCAGTGCATCTCCGGTTCTCAGGCTTTCAGTGGGAGAAAAGTGAGGAATATCAGATTAGCGCATTTTAGCAAGCATGCAGAGATGGAAAAAATACAGACGCTAGAAACAATTGTTGGCTACATTACATCTAAAGCTAGCTGAGGGACAGAAGGCTTTTTAATCAAAAAAAATATGATCAATATGCTCTGGGGAACTGATTGCATTACTTTCTATACAAAGTGCATCATTTACACTATTCTACGGCTTTAAAATAGCACGTTCTGTTATTGTGTGAGCCTTTTAGACTGGTTAAAGCAATACCTTTTTAAAAGAAGCCAAGGGAAAAAAAAGTGCATAAATAAATAAAAATCAGCAGCCAGATATTGTGGCACGGTGCACACAGCTCATGAAGTTTGGTATTAACAACATTCACACAATTCATATTCTTCACTCAAAACATTTAGAGTTGAGAGTCCTCAGTGGTTGATACCTTTTAATGGCTAACTGAAAAGATGGTAACTGGCTAACACGTTACAAAGATATACATCTTTACTGTATCACTCAAAACATTACATTTTCATAGCAGGGCAAGGTAGCCACCTGGTGGTTTTTCTTCAATACTACAAGCACAAAACACATACATAAATAAAATAAACCATGATAAATCTTATTAAAGATTTGTAACTAGTTCAGGACAGGCCATTTTTCCCCCTTCCTGACAAGACACATTTTTCTGGTATTTAAGGTACATGCGCTTTAAAAAAGGGACCTAAAACATTTTTTTATTTGGATATTCAAATGATTTTTGCCGCTTTTCTCGGGATACAAAGTACTTAATTTTTATGTCCTTTTTATATCCCCTTTTTTTTTTAGTAGAGCCATAAAGGATTGCTGAAAACATTTTAAATTGTGTTCCCATTTCCACAGAATGGTAGAGTTGGAAGGGACCTCCTGGGCCATCCCGTCCAACCCCCTGCTCAAAGCAGGATTTACTAAATCATCCCAGACAGATGTCTGTCCAGCCTCTGTTTAAAGATTCCATTGAAGGAGAACTCACCACCTCTCGTGGCAGCCTGTTCCACTCATTGATCACCCTAACTGTCAAAAAGTTTTTTCTAATATCTAATCTGTGTCTCCTCCCATTCAGTTTCATCCCATTGCTTCTAGTCTTTCCTTGTGCAAATGAGAATAAAGATGATCCTTCTACAATGTGACAGCCCTTGAGATATTTGTAGACAGCTATTAAGTCTCCTCTCAGTCTTCTTTTTTGCAAGCTAAACATTCCCAAATCCTGTAACCGTTCCTCATAGGACATGGTTTGCAGACCGGTCACCATTCTGGTCGCTCTTTTCTGAGATGTATATGTACATAGTGGAGGGGCTAGAAACAGTCACCCAGACCGGTGATGGCTTTTTTTTTTTAAACTACTTCCCATTCTCATATTAACTCCAGTTGCAGGAGAAATTCAACTTCCTACCTGTAGAGCCGAGCTCTGACTTCCCTATCGGCAGTCCAGCTATGTCTGACAGTCAGCTCCCCACATCAGCAGCTACATTATCTCATGCAAGCAATTAACTCCGCATTGATGCTTTAGAACGTCAGTGCAGAGCAAAGGGCGGACTGCTTAAAGGGGTTGTCCACTAATCAAACAACCCATTCTCAATCCCCCAAATTCCCCAAATAAAATAATACCTATACTCCCCTTCAGTGCTGATACTGTCCCAAGGGCTCGCTTGACATTATGTCACATGATCCCGGTGGCCAGTCAGCAGCCACTTCACTGTACCCTCTTTCAGATGCAACTGATATACAAAGGAAGTGAGAGCTGCAGGTGCTTTCTCACTTCCTCCAGATGTCTGATTTATAATAATAATCTTTATTTTTATGTAGCGCTAACATATTCCGCAGCGCTTTACAGTTTGCACACATTATCGTCGCTGTCCCCGAAGGGGCTCACAATCTAGATTCCCTATCAGTATGTTTTTGGAATGTGGGAGGAAACCGGAGTACCCGGAGGAAACCCACGCAAACACGGGGAGAACATACAAACTCCTTCCAGATGTTATCCTTGGCGGGATTCGAACCCAGGACTCCAGCGCTGCAAGGCTGCAGTGCTATCCACTGAGCCACCATGCTGCCCATATTTATCTGAAGGAGGTGAGCGTAAAGCAGCTGCCTATTGTCCACAATGTCACGCAAGCCACGGGAGAGCCAGTGCCCACACTAGTGGAATGGCACCAGAGGTGAGTATAAGTGTTATTATTTTACATGGGGGAACACAGTGATTGAGAAGGGGTGGACATTACAAGTAAGTCCTGACAACCATTTATTGCTAATGGAAATGGCAGACAATTCACCGAAATCTTCTCAGAAGAAACTTGTTTTATCCCATTTTCCCAACAAATAAGTGTCCCCATTTGTTCATCTTGTAGATTTGACCAAACTGCAACAACATGTACATTATAGAGCTGGGGACAATGATCATTTAGCAGACAATTACCAAATGCGAATGGTCAGGCGCATTACTTTAGACAATGAGGCTCTGGCAGGTCACTTTAAAATCTATATATTTTCAGTAGATAGTATAGATAGAACTAGCCAACGTAAAATTATAGGAAAAGCTTAATTTCTGTGAAATCCTCTCAAAGATAAAACAATATACAGAAAGCATAATAGTATTTATAATAGCAATGTGATCTACTGTAGGTGGAATGTGGTCTTCTTTAAGAAGCGGTCTTTTAGAAGGTTTACGTTATGGCAAATAATCCATTTACACACTTGGATAGGCTATATGTCATCAGATAACGGGGTATGAATTCTTTGTTATCCATTTCCTAACAATCACCATGACACAGAACAGTGAGCTGAAAATTAAGAGGAAATAACCCACTGTTATCAAAACACTTTCAACAGAAATGAGAAGTTTGGGGAATTTCTGAATGACTGCTACTCTACAAATGTGCCAGCTGTATAGGGTTTATCAGGGACTTTAATACTGGTAGCCTATCCTTAAAGGGGTTTTCCAGTCTAGGGCAAATTTTTGGCAAGAAGTTTAGCTTGCAAAATATTAACACCGTGTGTATTAGATAGTTTTCGGATTAAGCAAGCTACATTGCTTGCTAATTGCTTGAGCCAACTAGTTACTCTTAAGCCCGGGTCTCACATAGCGATACACCAGTGATCCCGACAACGATCAGGATCGCTGGTGTGTCGCTACATGATCGCTGCTGAGCTGCCAAATAGGCAGCGATCACACAGCGACACTGCGGGTAACGTCGCTTAGTTACCCGCAGTGTACCTTGGATACCAGCGCCCTGATGCAGGGAGCTGGTAACCAAGGTACACATCGGGTTTCCAGGTGCTGCGCGGTGCCTGGAAACCCGCTGTGTACCTTGGTTACCAGCTCCCTGCATCAGGGCACTGGTATCCAAGGTACACAGCGGGTTTCTAGGCACAGCCCCGCGCACCTGGAAACCCGCTGTGTACCTTGGTTACCAGCGGATCGCTGGTCTCCCGCCTGTCACATGCAGCGATGCGTGCCTGTCAGCGGGAGACCAGCGATCAAAAAAATGTCCGACATTCAGCGACGATCAGCGATACCCAGCAGGGGGGCTGATCGTCGTTTGAATGTCACACACAGCGATATCGCTGGGGAGATCGCTGCTGCGTCACAAAACTAGTGACTCAGCAGCGATCTCGGTAGCGAGATCGCTGTGTGAGACGGGGGCTTTACCATTTCTCTTAATGTTTGGATTTGGCATGCTACATATGCTGAATCCTAACAGTGAGTTATATGCATAAGTAGCGATGAGCGAATGTGCTCGGATAAGGTGTTATCGGAGCATGCTCGGGTGCTAACCATATGACTTCGGCCTGCTCAAAAAATATGATCGTGTCCCCGCGGCTGCATGTCTCATGGCTGTTTGCCTAACGAACAGGTAATCCCTGCATGTGTTGCGGCTGTCTAATAGCCGCGAGACATGAAGCCACGTGGACTCAAACAGACGGTATTTTTCTAGCACACTGAAGACATTCTGTTAGCACAGGAGCATGCCTGAATAACACCTTAACCCTGCACATTCACTCACCACTAATGGTCATCCATCTGTGTGGAGGGATTGGATATAACCTTGAGTGGTCCCCCCCCTACATTGTACACCAGACACCGTTCCATAGATTTCGTAGTGGCTGTGCCTGGTGTAACAGTTCACTACGACTTTATCCTACAGCGGTGACTAAACGCACCACAGATCCAACAGTTGACCACACACCTTCAACAGTTCATTGGCAGAACATGGCCAAGTGAGCAAATATAGAAGGCTATCCGAAACATAAGCCATTGTTTTTAAAGAAGCCAATAAGGCCCTCAAATCCCTTTACATTTATCATATTGAAATTTTAAAACATGGTTAAAATGTTATAGATCACATTCCAGATCAGAGATTTGCATATAGCAGAAATAAAGAGTCCAATCCAACAGCAATAACAGATCATGCTCTGAAAGACCTGTCATATGGGGGGGAGGATATGCTACATGGTAATGGCATCCTAAACGATGTACAGTCATGGACAAAAGTTTTGAGAATGACACAAATATTAATTTTTACAAAGTCTACTGCTTCACTTTTTCTAATGGCAATTTGCATATATTCCAGAATGTTATAAAGAGTGATCAGCTTAACAGCAATTACTTGCAAAGTCAATATTTGGCTAGAAAATGAACTTTATCCCCCAAAACACATTTCAACATCATTGCAGCCCTGCCTTAAAAGGACCAGCTAACCTCTTTTCAGTGATTGCTCCATTAACACAGGTGTGGGTGTTGATGAGGACATGGCTGGAGATCAATCTGTCATGATTAAGTAAGAATGAGACCACTGGACACTTTAAAAGGAGGCTGGTGCTTGGCTTCATTGTTTCTCTTCTGTTAACCATGGTTATCTCTAAAGAAACGCATGCAGTCATCATTGCAATGCACAAAAATGGCCTAACAGGGAAGAGTATGGCAGCTAGAAAGATTGCACCTCAGTCAACAATCTATCGCATCATCAAGAACTTTAAGGAGAGAGGTTCCATTGTTGTCAAAAAGGCTCCAGGGCGCCCAAGAAAGACCAGCAAGCGCCAGGACCGTCTCTTAAAAGTGTTTCAGCTGCGGGATCGGGCTACCAGCAGTGCAGAGCTTGCTCAGGAATGGCAGCAGGCAGGTGTGAGTGCATCTGCACGCACTGTGAGGCGGAGACTCTTGGAGCAAGGCCTGGTCTCAAGGAGGGCAGCAAAGAAGTCACTTCTCTCCAGAAAAAACATCATGGACAGACTGATATTCTGCAAAAGGTACAGGCAGCGGACTGCTGAGGACTGGGGTAAAGTTATTTTCTCTGATGAATCCCCTTTTCGATTGTTTGGGACATCAGGAAAAAGCCTCATTCGTAGAAGACAAGGTGAGCGCTACCACCAGTCTTGTCTCATGCCAACTGTTAAGCATCCTGAAACCATTCATGTGTGGGGTTGCTTCTCAGCCAAGGGAATCGGCTCTCTCACAGTCTTGCCTAAAAACACAGCCATGAATAAAGAATGGTACCAGAATGTCCTCCAAGAGCAACTTCTCCCAACCCTCCAAGAGCAGTTTGGCGATCAACAATGCCTTATCCAGCATGATGGAGCACCTTGCCATAAAGCAAAGGTGATAACTAAATGGCTCAGGGAACAAAACATAGAGATTTTGTGTCCATGGCCTGGAAACTCCCCAGATCTTAATCCCATTGAGAACTTGTGGTCAATCATCAAGAGACAGGTGGACAAACAAAAACCTAAAAATTCTGACAAAATGAAAGCATTGATTGTGCAAGAATGGACTGCTATCAGTCAGGATTTGGTCCAGAAGTTGATTGAGAGCATGCCAGGGAGAATTGCAGAGGTCCTGAAGAAGGGTCAACACTGCAAATATTGACTTGCTGCATTAACTCATTCTAACTGTCAATATAAGCTTTTGTTACTCATATGTTTGCAATTATATTACTGTCTGTGATAAAAACATCTGTCAAAACACACATAAAAACCAGAGGGCAGCAGATCATGTGAAAATATAATATTTGTGTCATTCTCAAAACTTTTGGCCATAACTGTACCATCGTAGTGCCACAGGAAACATCACAACAGTTTCTCAGCTTGTGATGGGGTTTCCCGAGCCATGGCGGCCTATTATGGGTAACAGAGTGGTGAGAACAATCGACCAACTCCCCGATTGCTGCTGCAAGGGAAATATTGAGTTTCATTCATAACTAAGTTTCCATTTGTGAGTTATATTTTCCATACTTACTAATATAGTTTTATATAGACGTTTCAGTCTCAGAAGTGCAGAATGTGGCATACTAGTCCTTAATGCACTCAGTTACTCTATGTCACATGCATTAGCCTGCACTCCATCGCAAGGTCTGGAAATTATGAAAACCATGACCACATGACAGATGGTCATCACTGTAGTAAACAACTCCTCTGGTGAACACAACCTTGGCAGTTGTACGGACATATCGAGCTGATGCCTCGGTCATATCCTATTGCTTAACACTCTGTCTATTGGTCTGTAAATATATCTCCATCGCTGCGGACTCCAGGACACCAGTTATTATCTGAGGAGGATTAATAAGAACATGCAGATACAATAGAGCAGCATGAGACAGCACATAAAGCAAATCCAAGGTGCTCTTAACGCTTTCCTCCAACTCCAGCCTCCAGTAATAACAGCCTCAATGTATGTATTCTGGCGGATATAGCTACAATTAAAAGGTCATCCTTGGAGGCCCCATGGAGAAGGTCAGACAGCAAAGCAAACATTGTGGAGGAAGCCCTTGTGGCTAATCCTGAAGGATGCTCATAACACCAGCACGGAAGGTGGAATTATCCGTAGATTATAATAGCGGAGTCTGAGCTGAGAAGACAATTACTGCAGCTTTCATGACCCACAGAGAGAAGAAAAAAAAACTGCAAAGAAAAGTGAACGGAAGAAGGAAACACTGGAGAAAGCAGCGGCTCTGAACAAGGTTTTGATTTACTGCAGACAATTTTCTAAGAACACAAGGAAGAACAGCATGATCTTATCTCATCTCTACAGTAAATAGCAAAACCCTGCAAAACCATCTAACCATCGCCATCATGTATCTCACTACAGCAATTTGTCATCCGTGGCAAAACACTGCTGTATCATGAATGCATGTCCCACACAGAAAACCTGCTACAGAGTATGGCACAAGACATGTGACTAGGCTTCACAAACCACTTTCAGGCCTCATTCAGATCCCGTGTTGTAGTCATTTTAATAACGAATACAAAAAGCACCCGTTATAATCTATGGGGCTATGCACATAGCCATGTTTTTCACAAAAAGCGTGTACATGCAAAACACATGGAGACATGTCTGTTTTTTTTCGAGCAGCATGGATGAGGATGTGCGCACACAAACAAAACTCCAAGCACCAATCCCTTGAACAAATCTCCAAATTCCAACTCGAAACACGAACTACACCTCCAACTCCAAACCAGGCAGTAAGAACTAACACTGGCAATTACTAAGTGCCAGAGAGAAGAATATATAGCAGAGGTCATTGAGGGCCACAAACAGCAACCAGGCCTGAGGTATGGTTAGTGACTTATGATTGACTTATGACTGCATCTTTTTTTTTTTTTTTGTATATCTCTCCATATATCAGGGGTGGGGAACCTCAGGCCCATGTGCCTTTACTGCCCTCGATGACCTTTTATTCGGCCTCATAGCAGATTTCCGGGTACCACAGTATTTGGGCCGGCAGCTGTGTTTTCACGGCTGTCGGCTCATTCATTTCTTCTTGCTCTGTGAGCACATGCATGCAGTATTCACTACAGAGCGCTGAGGCACGTGCAGTGAAAGATTAAGTCCGGACACCAGCGCCAGTGGCATTAGCGTGCAATTTGTATGGTCCCCAAGGATGGGTTAAAAAATATCTAAATGGCCTTTGGCAGAAAAAAAGAAAAAAGGATTCACCACCCCTGCTCTATATATTCAATAAATAAAGATGAAGTTAAAAACGGACACACGGATGACACACTGATGGTAAAACCGGACACACAGATGACCCTCTGATGGTAAAAATGGACACACGGAGGACACACTGATGGTAACAACCTGACACTCTGAGGACACACTGATGGTAGAAATGGACACACGGATGACACACTGATGGTAAAACCGGACACACAGATGACCCTCTGATGGTAAAAACGGACACACGGAGGACACACTGATGGTAAAAACGGACACACGGAGGACACACTGATGGTAAGAACGGACACACGGAGGACACACTGATGGGAAAAACGGACACACGGAAGACACACTGATGGTAAAAACGGACACACGGAGGACACACTGATGGTAAAAACGGACACACGGAGGACACACTGATGGTAAAAACGAACACGGAGGACACACTGATGGTAAAAACGGACACACGGAGGACACACTGATGGTAAAAACGAACACACGGAGGACACACTGATGGTAAAAACGGA
>JARQOD010000001.1:807610655-807642934 GCA_033576555.1 Oophaga sylvatica
TCTCACGGTCCCCCCTGCCCTTTCTGTATCAGCCCCCTCCTTGGAAAGCCTTGTGGGCCCGCAGATCCAGTTCCCCAAACAACATGAGGAGGCCCGGAAAGGGGGAAACCCCGGTCTAGCTTTCCATTTTAAGCAGCGACCCTGTAGATAAAAAAAAATAACTTTATTAAGTCATGGCAACTGATTGAATGTGAAAAAAGCAAATTCTTTGTAATGGGAAAATAAAATAAATATAAAACCCAAAGTTACTTTTTTTTTACAGTAAATACAAAATTAAAGGGGTTTTTTATGTCAAAAAAAAAAGTAATGAAAAATTTCTGATCGGGGCGGGGAAAAAAAGGGGGCAGCTTTTTAAAAAAAGAAAGCAAAACAAAAATTTTTTGATAAAATTAAAATTAAAAAATCCAAAAAATTAAAAATGGGAAAAAAGGGTTTATTCCTTTAGCATGTACTCGGCAGCCGAGGCCTCCCCCAAAAAGTATGCGTTGCACATAACCCGGCCACTCCGAAAAAAAAAAAATTCAGGTAGTTATGCCTCCCAAAACAGTTAAGTCTTGAAACAGGTATTCATCTTTTGCGCAAAAGCGCCCTATAAAACGGGGAAACACTTTCACCAAAAGGGAAAACCCCCAACAGAAAGGGGAAACAACACACTGTCACCCCACGCTCATTTGGCTGTAAAAACCCCCTGGGGCTATATTCCTGGAGTTCTGCCATCACACAAAACAAGGGGGAAAAGGGAGATCCCCCCTATTTTTTCCCTTTTATAAAAAAAGGGGGGTTTAAAGCCAGCAGATCACACAATGAAATGCGAACTGATTGGGGGAAAAAACGCAAAAATTACATAAAAAAATATTTCCCAAAGGGTTTTGCCACAGCTTTCCCCCTTTTGGGTCTCTTTCTAACAAAGTAAGCCTTTTTACAAGTAATTTCAATGAAGAGGCAATAAAAAAACAGGCCGTAATTTTTTACAGCTGGTAGAAAACACGTACTATAATTTCCTAATTTTTTAATAAAACCCCCAAAATTTTGTTAATAAACTTGGGTACGGAAAATTAAAAATTTAGACCCCCCTTTTAAAATTTTCACTCTTTGTTTCATTGCAGCCATTTGGTAAATTGAAGAAAAAAAAAAACGTTCTTTTTTCTCATTAATATACACTATGCACCCCATCTTGACTGAAAAAAACAGAAACGTAGAAATTTTTCCAAATTTATGAAACAAGAAAAACTGAACTATCACATGGTCATAAGTATTCAGACCCTTTGCTCAGTATTGAGTAGAAGCACCCTTTTGAGCTAGTACAGTCATGAGTCTTCTGGGGAATGATGCAACAAGTTTTTCACACCTGGATTGGGGGATCCTCTGCCATTCTTCCTTGCAGATCTTCTCCAGTTCCATCAGGCTGGATTGTGAACGTTGTTGAACAGCCATTTTCAGGTCTCTCCAGAGATGCTCAATTGGGTTTAGGTCTGGGCCAGTCAATAATGGTCACAGACTATTGATACATAATGGATACAAAGTATCCAGCACACACAACTCAAACGAGAAGGTATTCATAAAATCTCAAATTTTATTGATATAACAATTAATATACAAAATCACAAAGTTGCAGGTAAAGAGGAAAGGAATATACCCAAGTAAAGTGAACATTAGGTGATAAAGGGACATAATCCAGGATCAGGGATCATATAACAGTCATATATCCATGTATCTGCAGTAGGATCACATCATCCATAATCCTCAATGTAAAGTGCATAGTGCATACATGGAAGAAAATTCAGCAGTAATCCAAAAATCAATGCATACCCATGATAATCCACCTGTCCACGATCTCACCAAGCCCTGACGCACGTTTCGCGTACCAGCTTTCTCAAAGGGAAATGTGCATATCATGTCTCAAACCCGGTCAGGTTTATATGGTGTGAATACTCACTATTAGACCAATGGTAATAAAATCCACGCCCCCAGCTCTCAGGTGTTACCCACATGTTCCCTCTGATGGATTAAGTAGCGCATGGCACCACCGTTCCCGGATCTGAGCCTTCAGCATCCGGCACTCAGCTCCGGCAGGCGGATGTGACGTCATGGAGGATTTCTTCCCCGCATGCCGAAGCTGAGCGCCGGATGCTGAAGGCTCAGAGATCCGGGAACGGCAGTTGAAAGAGGACTTAAGCCCGAAGTCAGAGATCACGGCGTAGTGCGCATGCCATTTTGTTGAAGCCCATTATCTAGGAGCAACCTCCCAGTGTCACATCTGCATGTAAGCTAGTTCATAAGCCGATAAGCGCACCTTACTGGGTACAAGGGGCATGAGCTTACAGCCACACACACTATGGGGCAAGAAACCTTCAGAAAATATACCTCAAATACAATGCCATATCCTATTTAAACGACCCAATCATAGTCATATCATGTAAGTCATCTTATTACAGATAATTACCACATATAAAGTACATTAAAAATTAACAACAAATAAATGGTCAAATTGAAGGAAGGAGAGGAACAGGGGAAGAGAGAGAGTGGAGCAGAGAGGAAAGATACCAACAAATATTAATATCTGGACATAGTACATAAACATAAATGGAGTATCTTATCTCAGGAGTTCAGTAGGCAAAAGTCCCCATTTCATTTCCCTCTGGCATCTTCCAGCTTGAACATGTGGTCATCAAATCCAAGGTACATCATAGTGAATAAAAAGCACCACAATCCCAACCAAGACATATATGGAATCATTTTTACTAGAGTAAAAGAAATAAAAAGAATATTTAAAAATATGAACATGCCTGATGGTGTACTCCCTAGTAGCATCGGCCGTTGCAAAGGTCTTTGCCCTAATGATGTTGTGTTGGTTACATGCTAGGCAGTTCCCGCATGGGAAACAACCCCACCTCTGTTTAGTAGCTCCAAATGGAGTACACCATCAGGCATTATATCTCTTGCACGCCATCGTATGTCATATACTTTGCACAATGTCCGTGCTCTAAGACATATATTGGCCTGACGTCTAGGGAACTGCGCATTAGGGCGAGGGAACACGTTAGGGACATCTTGGCGGCGGTCGAGGAGGAGGACCTTTCGTTGCTAAAAACTTTACCCAAACATTTTAGGGTGCATCATAATTCGGACCCATCTGGTCTTAAAATCAGAGGTATAGATAGGATACATGGTGGTATAAGAGATGGCAATATGAAATTGATTCTTGCACAGTCCGAGACAAGATGGATTGTTGAGCTGGGCACTATGGCCCCTGCAGGACTTAATGAAAAGCTTAGATTTGCTCCATTCCTGTAGTTTTTCTGTCTTTTATTATTTGTTGTGTCTGTTCATATTTTTAAATATTCTTTTTATTTCTTTTACTCTAGTAAAAATGATTCCATATATGTCTTGGTTGGGATTGTGGTGCTTTTTATTCACTATGATGTACCTTGGATTTGATGACCACATGTTCAAGCTGGAAGATGCCAGAGGGAAATTAAATGGGGACTTTTGACTACTGAACTCCTGAGAAGAGATACTCCATTTATGTTTATTAATATCTCCAGATATTAATATTTGTTGGTATCTTTCCTCTCTGCCCCACTCTCTCTCTTCCCCTGTTTCTCTCCTTCCTTCAATTTGACCATTTATTTGTTAATTTTTAATGTACTTTATATGTGGTAATTATCTGTAATAAGATGACTTACATGATATGACTATGATTGGGTCGTTTAAATAGGATATGGCATTGTATTTGAGGTATATTTTCTGAAGGTTTCTTGCCACATAGTGTGTTCGGCTGTAAGCTCATGCCCCTTGTATCCAGTAAGGTGCGCTTATCGGCTTATGAACTAGCTTACATGCAGATATGACACTGGGAGGTTGCTCCTAGATATTGGGCTTCAACAAAATGGCGGCGCGCATGCACACTATGCCGCGATCTCTGACTTCGGGCTTAAGGCCTCTTTCAACTGCGGCAGGCGGATGTGACGTCATGGAGGATTTCCTCCCCGCATGCCGGAGCTGAGTGCCGGATGCTGAAGGCTCAGAGATCCGGGAACGGTGGTGCCATGCGCTACTTAATCCATCAGAGGGAACATGTGGGTAACACCTGAGAGCTGGGGGCGTGGATTTTATTACCATTGGTCTAATAGTGAGTATTCACACCATATAAACCTGACAGGGTTTGAGACATGACATGCACATTTCCCTTTGAGAAAGCTGGTATGCGAAACGTGCGTCAGGGCTTGGTGAGACCGTGGACAGGTGGATTATCATGGGTATGCATTGATTTTTGGATTACTGCTGAATTTTCTTCCATGTATGCACTATGCACTTTACATTGAGGATTATGGATGATGTGATCCTACTGCAGATACATGGATATATGACTGTTATATGATCCCTGATCCTGGATTATGTCCCTTTATCACCTAATGTTCACTTTACTTGGGTATATTCCTTACCTCTTTACCTGCAACTTTGTGATTTTGTATATTAATTGTTATATCAATAAAATTTGAGATTTTATGAATACCTTCTCTTTTGAGTGGTGTGTCCTGGATACTTTGTATCCATTATGTATCAATAGTCTGTTTCCACATCCCTACTTTTCATGCATGTTTGGATTCTCTTCTATAGTGAAGGGTCCTATTTAAGTGCAATACTATGTTTTTGGACATTTGTTAGTAATAATGGTCACAGAGTTGTTCTGAAACCACTCCTTTGTTATTTTAGCTGTGTGCTTACAGTCATTGTCTTGTTGGAAGGTGAACCTTTGGTCAAGTCTGAGATCCAAGGCACTTTAGAAGAGGTTTTCATCCAGGATATCTTTGTACTTGGCCGCATTCATGTTTCCTTCAATGGCAACCAGTCGTCCTGTCCCTGCAGCTGAAAAACACCCCCATAGCATGATGCTGCCACCACCATGTTTCACTGTTGGGAGTGTATTGGGCAGGTGATGAGCAGTGCTTGGTTTTCTCCACACATACCGCTTAGAATTATCACCAAAAAGGTCTATCTTCATCTCATCAGACCAGAGAATCTTATTTCTCATAGTCTGGGGGTCCTTCATGTGTTTTTTAGCAAACTATGCGGGCTTTCATATGTCTTGCACTGAGGAAAAGCTTCCATCGGGCCACTCTGCCATAAAGGCCCAACTGGTGGAGGGCTGCAGTGATAGTTGACTTTGTGGAACTTTCTCCCATCTCCCTACTGCATCTGTGGAGCTCAGTCACAGTGATCTTGGGGTTCTTCTTTACCTCTCTCACCAAGGCTCTTCTCCCATAATTGCTCAGTTTGGCTGGTCAGCCAGGTCTTGGAAGACTTCTGGTGGTCCCAAACTTTTTCCATTTAAGGATTATGGAGTCCACTGTGCTCTTAGGAACCTTGAGTAATGCAGAAATTCTTTTGTAACCTTGGTCATTTGTGTGCCTTGCCACAATTCTGTCTCTGAGCTCCTTGGCCAGTTCCTTTGACCTCATGATTCTCATTTGGACTGGCACTGAGAGGTCTTATAGAGACAGGTGTGTGCCTTTACAAAGCAAGTCCTATCAGTTTAATTAAACACAGCTCGACTTCAATGAAGGAGTAGAACCATCTCAAGGAGGATGACAAGGAAATGAACAGCATGTGACTTAAATATGAGTGTCTGAGCAAAGGTTATGACCATGTGATATTTCAGTTTTTCTTTTTTTAATAAATTTGCAAATATTTCTACATTTCTGTTTTTGTCAGTCAAGAAAGATAGGGTGCAGAGTGTACATTAATGAGGAAAAAAAGATTTTTTTTTAACTTACCAAATGACTGCACTGAAACAGAGTGAAAAATTTACAGGGGTCTGAAAACTTTCCGTACCCACTGTATCACCCAAATCTGCTTTTATTAGCAGATAAACATATTTTAAACGGTTTTCATTGATTCGAGAGTTTTGTAGGCTGGCTTTGTAATCTGTGCAGAGGTCATTGCGCAGGGAGGATGAGGTGCGAGATCGAATTGTCACCTCTTGTCAAAGGAGGATCCTGTGTTATTTGGCTCAAGCTTTAGAAATACAGATACACATTGGAAAAACACAAGCTACACCGGCCAAATGAATTAAAAAAGTTCCTAGTAGGGGCCCATATGCAGCAGATGACTATACTTTAAACTATGATGAATGTTTGAGTAAAATGTAACTGATTAATTTTGCCAACCAAATGACGCACTGTCATTACAGATTATGAGAAAACGACTTTTGAATTTCTTCCACAAACATAAATTATTGTTCCCTGAAAAAAATTTTGTATCCTTTTATAAGGCATAGAATACACATGACATAAGATATGTCATCAACATCAGACCAGTGAGGGGGTGACAGTGGCCAACTGTAAACATTGAACAGAGGTGACCGGCACAGCTCCAGTCAATGGACAGCTGTGAAGAACTGCTGATCTGCAGTACCTGAGCGCAGCCACTACTCATTGTACTGTGCTAATCAGTGAAGATGCTGGCTGATCTGATGCTGATGACCTATCCTGAGGATAGGCTTTAATAATACATGCACAAACAACTAATTTATTATAAAGAATGACATACAAAATGAGCAGTCTATTAGAGTACGTGCCCACGCTCAGGATGCAGCAGCGCTTTGGACGCAGCGTATTTTCACTGCGTCCAAAACGCTGCATTCTAATCACGCAGGTAAATTCGCATGTATTCACTGAACAGTGCGGATTTAATGCATCCAATACATTCTATAGTGGAAATTTCTGTTGCAGAGAGATTGACATGCTGCGGCTCGGAAACCCACACCGCTGATGAATTTAAGCAACATCAAATAGAAGCACGGTGGGTATGAGATTTCTATAAATCCCGTCCACTGTGCTTGTATTGTATCGTAGACCGCAGCATTTTGGACGCAGTGCAGGTGAGCTGCGTCCAAAACTCTGCTATTCCTGATTGTGGGCACGTATCCTTTTTATTTCTTTGTGTAAAAGTCAAAGGCAGTGTCAATTTGTTTCTTTGGGTCATAGATAAATCTCAATAGCCAACTACAAAAAAAAAAAAAAAATAGTGAGAATCAGATAACAAAATTACCATCACATAAAACATTGGAAGACAGACAGTAAAATCATCAAATTTGAAATAGGCGAGTGTAGTGTGGCTATGATGTTTTTATGGGATTAACTACATGCAAAATCAGTCATGTAAGGCATATATAAAGCAACGAGATCATCATTTATTTACTGGTATGACCGTATTAAAAAAAAAAAAAAAAAAAACCTTCAAGAAAGGCAAAGCACTCAAAAAGAGTATGGAATAAATCCTACCATAAATTACTTAAAAACTTTACATTTTGGTAGTTCGTTACATTTATTGTTAATGTTATAAACTTCTGAACATATCTTGTGCTTAGCTAGGCCAAAGGGCTTATGTTATGCAAAATAGAAATCAGTTATAAGAAGGGCTGTTGAGTCGTAGTCTGAGTCCATTCTTTGGTGGAGTTGGAGTCGGTATAAAATGGACCAACTGTAAGGTTCTTTGTCTCTGTTGACATGTTCCTTGAAACTCAGTTTTCCGTCGGCCATTTTGCTTTCTGTCTTTCTGCAGCTCTTGCCCTCAGTTAATATGGAGTTTCCAGTTTTCATGTTCCCGCCCTGATTCTTCCCTCTTGCTTCTTAAGCAGCCTCAGCTGAACAATCAGTGCTCCTGAATCAAGCCTCAGTCAGTCTGTGACCTGACTCCTGGAAGCCTTGGACTTGTACTCCAGCTATTCCCTACTGAGGAACCTTGGGTAACACTTTTGGACTCTGGAAACCTGCTGTTTGGTGAATCCATGTTTGCAGAGGAATTACGGTACAGAGAAGAGATCCTGAACCTGCTTTGGAGATTTATTGTAGTGCTTGAAGTTACTCTGGCCTGCTGTGTCTCCTGTCGCTGTTCCTGCAAACTGTGTGAACTTTTCAGCATGCTTGTATGAAGTAATACAAGTCATTTCAACCTATGTCTCCTGTGTTTTCCTCGCACCCAAGCACAAGACGCTATAGGAACTGTACACTATACATGACAAGATTCAGGAGCAATGTTTAGTGTCTGCTGGGTCTGGGAAAGCCGTGTCTGCTGTGACTGTGGATATCAGATGTCCGTTTAATACCTTATGTGATGACAGTGGTTGTGACTTCTCACAACCATTCCAGGTGAGCGCATTCCCTTAAAATTTTACTCTGGAGTTTTACCACAGGTAAACACTATTGTTTTTTTTTTTTTTTCCTTTCCTCTTCTCCTTCCAGCACCTCTGCCTTAAAAGATCTGGCAGATGGAGGCCCGCATAAAGGAACTTTGCGGAGTGACTGATACAATCCTTTCAGATGTACAGACTTTAAAAACCCATTTTGCAAGCCTACAGGACCTCACTAATCATAATTTGCAAGTGTTTGGACAGACTACCCAGGAATTGCGAGCCAGGATTGAGGCTCTAGAGGAACGAGCCCAGGCTCCTGCCATAACCCCAAGTTCTGGGATCCCCAAATTACCTCCTTTTCGTTTTGGCGGTGAGCGTGAGAAATTCAGGGGATTTATTAATCAATGCAATTTATTTTTCTCTGCACATGCTTCACAATTTCCCACTGAACGATCCAAAGTGCTTACTATAATCATGTTACTTACCAATAAGGCTTTGATGTGGGCAAACCCTCTGATTGAGACTGAGGATGATTGTTTGAATCACCTTGATGCTTTTATTTCAGCCATGGGGCAGGTGTTTGATGACCCCAATCGAGGTGCAACAGCTGAAGCAGCCATGTTAACTTTGCGCCAAGGTAAGCGTTCAGTAGCCGAATATGCCCTGGATTTCAGGAGATGGGCTCTTGATACCACTTGGGACACTTCCGCTAAAAAATCTATTTTTCGGAAAGGGTTGTCTCCACTGATTAAGGATGAACTTGCTCGTGCCGACCCTCCCACTGCGTTAGGTGACTTTATTAACTATTGTATCCGTATTGATGCTCGTCTGACTGAACGCAGACAAGAGAGATGGTTCGAAAATAATCGCACTAACCTTTTACTACCTCCCTCCTCAGCTAAGTAACCTTTGAGTAGGATCACAAGGGAACCAGAACCTGAACCCATGCAGGTGGACTCTTTACAAAGACGGGTTAGTGATGCACGCAAAGAACATCGTATAAAGGAAAATCTATGTTTCTACTGTGGTAAGTCAGGGCACTTCATTATAAACTGCCCCAGCCGTTCTCGTAAGACTACTGCAGCAGTCATTCACTGTGAGTGTTGCGAGAGGAGCTCTGTCATGTCCGAGCCTCAGGCTCCAGAGAGATCTGCTGCAAGAGATCTTAATTTCTCGGACTTAAACTCTGTTAGTTCTGGGGACGATGACGGTATAAACGCTTCAATTTTTCTTGTCCCAGCTGAGTTGTAAAAGAAACAATTCTCATTGCTTCCTTTCCATCAAACTCTGGGTTGACTCAGTCTGGGTGTCTAGCTCTGCTATGATCGACTCAGGAGCAAGTGGAAATTTTATGGATATCTCCTTTGCTCTGAAACAGGGGATACGTTCAGTGAAGAAGGCTACTCCAGTACAGATGGAGACTGTGGATGGCTCTCTACTGACTTCTGGACCAGTGGATCAAGAAACAGAGCCTTTGAGGGTCCTTATGGGTAAAGATCATCAGGAGAAAATGTCTTTTTTGCTTATCTCTTCTCCCCACTTTCCCATTATTCTAGGGCTACCATGGCTGCAGGCGCAGAATCCTACGATTAACTGGGAGACCAAGGAATTACACTTTCCGGAGAAACAGATGAGTCAAGGAGTTTCAGCTTGCTCTGTTCCTAAAGGAACCATGTCAGTCCCTGAACTACCAGCTGTATACCAGGACTATGTGGATTTATGTGACAAGAAGAACGCTGATCAGCTTCCTCCTCACCGTCCATATGATTGTCCAATTGAATTATTGCCTGGAGCCGAGATACCTTTTGGTAAGATCTACCCCCTAGCGGGGCCCGAGCTAAAAGCTTTGAAGGACTACATAGATGAAAATCTAGCCAAAGGCTTCATACGCCACTCTTCATCTCCCGCAGGTGCACCCATCTTCTTTGTGAAGAAGAAAGATGGATCTCTGAGACCCTGCATAGACTATAGGGAACTCAATAAGGTTACTATTAGAAACCGTTATCCATTGCCTTTAATCCCTGAATTGTTGGAGAGAGTGCGGCATGCCAAAATTTTCTCTAAACTGGATCTCCGTGGGGCCTATAACTTGGTCCGTATTAGACCTGGGGATGAATGGAAGACTGCTTTCAGGTCACGCTATGGACACTTTGAATATCTAGTTATGCCTTTTGGTCTCAGTACCGCCCCAGCCACTTTCCAACACTTCGTGAATGATATCTTCAGGGATCTCCTAGATACATTTGTGGTGATTTATCTGGATGATATTCTAATTTTTTCTAACTCCACAGAGGAACATCATGGACATGTGAGAATGGTCTTAGAACGCCTAACACAAAACCATCTCTACATCAAACTTGAAAAATGTGAATTCCATAGGACCGAAATTCAATTTCTGGGGTATGTACTATCTACACAAGGGATTAGTATGGATGGAAGCAAGACCCAAGCCATCAAGGATTGGCCAATTCCTAGAAATGTGAAGGAGGTGCAGCGTTTCATCGGGTTTGCCAACTTCTATAGACGTTTCATTAAGAATTTTTCTGAGGTAGTGTCACCTATCACCCAACTTACCCGGAAACAGTCTAGGTTCTCCTGGACCCCGCAAGCTCAGGAAGCATTTTCCTGTTTAAAGGATAAATTTACCACCGCACCTATCTTAGTACATCCCAACCCCGAGCTTGCCTTCATAATAGAGGTGGATGCTTCAGACTGTGCCGTTGGAGCTATACTCTCTCAGAGAACAGGTGAGAAGAATGTCTTGCATCCCTGTGCCTTCTTTTCCCAGCAGTTGTCTTCGGCTGAGAGGAACTACGATGTGGGCAATAGAGAATTGTTGGCCATTATTGCCGCCTTCAAGGAATGGAGACACCTTCTTCAGGGAGCTGCACAGCAAATAGTCGTCCTGACAGACCATCGTAACCTTGAATTTATCAGGTCGGCTAAGTGCCTGACTCCTCGCCAGGCTCGCTGGAATCTTTTCCTAAACCAATTTAATTTTGTCATTTCTTATAAACCAGGATCGCGCAATGGAAAGGCTGATGCACTCTCTAGGATTCATTCAGCAGAGACACGTCCACTTACTCCTCCTAAGACTATTCTTCCTGACTCTAGATTCCAGGGAGTGATTCATAATCAAGACCTACTTAAGGACATCAAGGAAGCATACCATGCGGATTCTTTGTTGGCTCAACCCCCAAGGGACGTAAGTCTTGTCTTTAAGAATGGTGTGTGGATTCAGGGACAACGTCTGTATATACCTGAAACAGTCAGATTGAGAGTATTGCAACTCATCCACGATTCCAAGATAGCCGGGCATAGGGGAATTCTAAAGACACAAGAATTTCTTTCTCGTTTCTTTTGGTGGCCCACTTACAGGAAAGATGTCTTAAACTATGTCACTTCATGTGAAGTCTGTGCAAGATGCAAAACACCTCGCTCCTCACCAACTGGTCGGTTGCAACCTCTTCCCACCCCGTCCCACCCGTGGGGGTCCATTTCTATGGACTTCATTGTGGAGTTACCAACCTCTCAAGGGAAGAACACCATTCTAGTGGTGGTTGACCGTCTAACAAAGGCAGCTCATTTTATCCCTTGTGTCGGCTTACCCACTGCAAAACAGACATCAGACTTGATGATTAAGAATGTGTTTCGCTTACATGGAGTACCGGATGAGGTCATTTCGGATCGAGGGGTGCAATTCACTTCAAGGTTTTGGCAAAATTTCTGTGCAGCATTGGACATTAAAGTAAACCTTTCTTCTGCTTTTCATCCCCAGACTAATGGACAGACAGAACGAACCAATCAGACCCTGGAGCAGTATCTCCGCTGTTTTATCTGCCACCTACAGGATGATTGGGTGGATCTACTTCCACTGGCTGAGTTCTCTTATAACAACTCTCAGAGCGCCTCCACTAAGCAGTCTCCTTTTTACTCCAATCTAGGTTATCATCCTAACATTCTTCCTCGATTTCCCATAGATACGCCCTTGCCGGCAGTGGCTGAAAGAATCACTTCTTTACAAAAGAATATGGATCTTCTAAAGGAAAATCTAGAATTGGCTCAGGAAAGGTACAAGAAAGCAGCAGATAAATTTCGTAAACCTGCACCAGCTTTCAAGGTAGGAGATTTGGTCTGGCTGTCAACCAGAAATCTTAAATTAAAGATTCCATCGTCTAAATTGGGACATAAGTACATTGGACCTTATAAGATCAATAAGATTATAAGTGCTGTTGCTTGTCGTCTTCAACTGCCCAGAACTATGAGAATCCACCCTGTCTTTCATGTATCCCTACTAAAGGCTGCAACACCCAATACGTTTCCTGGACGTTCTTCTCCTTGCCCTGACCCAGTGCTGGTTGATGGTCAGGAAGAATTTATGGTGGAAAGGATTCTAGATTCCAGGTTGTACAGAAATCAGTTGCAATATTTGATTAAATGGCAGGGCTACCCAGTGGAGGACAACTCATGGGAACCAGTCAATAATGTAAATGCTCCTCGCCTGCTCCGCCAGTTTCATCAGAGGTACCCTGACAAGCCTGGTCTGAGGTCATCCGGAGGTTGTCCCTAAGGGGGGAGTAATGTAAGGTTCTTTGTCTCTGTTGACATGTTCCTTGAAACTCAGTTTTCCGTCGGCCATTTTGCTTTCTGTCTTTCTGCAGCTCTTGCCCTCAGTTAATATGGAGTTTCCAGTTTTCATGTTCCTGCCCTGATTCTTCCCTCTTGCTTCTTAAAGCAGCCTCAGCTGAACAATCAGTGCTCCTGAATCAAGCCTCAGTCAGTCTGTGACCTGACTCCTGGAAGCCTTGGACTTGTACTCCAGCTATTCCCTACTGAGGAACCTTGGAACACTTTTGGACTCTGGAAACCTGCTGTTTGGTGAATCCATGTTTGCAGAGGAATTACGGTACAGAGAAGAGATCCTGAACCTGCTTTGGAGATTTATTGTAGTGCTTGAAGTTACTCTGGCCTGCTGTGTCTCCTGTCGCTGTTCCTGCAAACTGTGTGAACTTTTCAGCATGCTTGTATGAAGTAATACAAGTCATTTCATTTCAACCTATGTCTCCTGTGTTTTCCTCGCACCCAAGCACAAGACGCTATAGGAACTGTACACTATACATGACACCAACTCCTAAAATATATAATAAATTGGTACAGTAGTACAATGCAGGATGGGCTGTAAATGTTTTCATAATAATTTGGGAAAGTTATAAAATGTCCTATAAATGTCTGTTCTGTTCCTGATCTAAGGATCTCGGCTTTTGGTTGAGATGAATCTGTGCTGCACTTTATGTACATGCTCAGTAGTAAAGCATGTATGTGGGAGTGGAAGTCGGAGTCAGGGAAATTTGATGAGTCGGAGGTTTGGCTTACCGACTCCACAGCCCTAGTTATAAGAATGATACAAGATAGATGGAAACCATTGTATGCCTGTCGAGTATAACATGCACAATATTTGTGTATCTGTTAAAATCTGATCTGGGTAGAGTTTTTAGATTCTCCTCCTTTCCACATGAAGCTTTTAAACTGCATCCCATGTGATAAGAACATAAACCACTATGGCAAGAGGCCAATGTAGAGCACTCAACCACCCTCTATCCTTCCAATGAAACTCAACTCTTTGCCCATAGTGCCCAGCATACCCCCTCCTCCAGTATTTGTTCCTGCACACCAGCTGCACAATTACAATGGTACTGGTGTGGCTGTGCCCACCAGCAAGACCATGACATCATGAGGTTCAGCCTGCCAAGCTACATCACAGCAGACAGAAAACGAGAAGCAGTAGTACTATAGTGATTAACCTCTTCTGAGCTCTCAACAGCAGCGCCATTATAATCATTGCATGTCTTAACAGGCTACACGAAGATTGATTACAATATGCAAGGCAGAAAGCTTAAACAGTGTTCAGATTACACTGCCAAATCACCCTATTGAAACAAGCCTCTACTAAGCAATTTTCCTGCAGGAGAATATAAGGCCAGCTCATTTCCACAGAAGGATTATCCTATAAAGAGGAGATCGCTGGCCACAAAGAGTTACTTTGCCTTATTAACCTGTAGCTGGCGGCTGTGAGGACAAGCAGTTTGGCATAATGTAATAACGATGTTTGTTTGGGCCCTGGCAGATTAGTCAATGCGTTGCAGTAATTACTTTTCCCAAACATTCATATTCAGAACTGCTAACTGCACAGTCCTCTTATTACTGTCAACAGATTATACATCCGGAGCAAACGCGGGGAGCACCTGCAAGTTCCCAAGAGAGTCTTTACTGGGCATCCCTCCAGATTTCTAAAATATGGAGAACTGAAAGTTAAAATACCCACTCTGATCAGCACAGAAATCCCATCAGCTGGCACCTCAAGCAACTTCCTTGATCTCCATATCTGTTAAAGTTTGGAAATAACCTGCATTTTAATGTACTTTATTGTATTCTTAACACATTACTGTACTGTGTGCTAATATATCTTCCTGACCACAGCTCCTCCTTGACATTAGTATAAGTTGCAATGTTAACTGATTTTTGAAAATGGATCTTTCTTCAAATTTTTCATGTTGAGATGCACACAAGTTATTTTTTATTTTAATTTCACCTCTCCATTGCAGAGATCAGCATTCAAAATATTTGTCACCTAAACAGTTAAAAAAAATTAAGTCCAAGTAGCTATTACCAGAGAGATTTCACTGGGGGCGTGTACTTCTTCACCTAACCCTGACCAATCATAGGCATTCAGGAACACACTGGTGAAGGAAGAATATGCCCCCACAATAGCATTGTCAAAAACTGCTCTCCTTACCACAGTACAGAGACATGTGCCAATCTGTGCCTGACAAGATCATCCCAGGCCTTGGTCAGTTCTCCTTTTACTAAGGCCTCCTCTATTGTGATGACACGAGAGCTTTAAGATAGATAGATAGATAGATAGATAGATAGATAGATAGATAGATAGATAGATAGATAGATAGATAGATAGATAGATAGATAGATAGATAGATAGATAGATAGATAGATACAAAAAAAATGAAATTACTCAGAGGAAAATGCTTACAGGGGTTGTCCCATGAACAAAGTACATTTTAATTAATAGATCTTAGAATAATAAGTTCCACAATTGGATCAGTTGAAGAATTGTTCCTGTGCTGAAATAATCTTATAAATGTGCCCCTACTATGTACTGCCTTATTTGCAGTATCCGACCATGCAAGCATAAGTCCATTAGGATAAGTGACTATACAGATGACTTATTAGGGGCTCACATCTACTGCTTTCTGGGATAAATTTCCTTGTCACTTTTGTCACAGGAGCAAGTGTTTCTGCCATGTCTACAGCCCTCTCAGCTCATCATAAATTTAGTAAGTGAAGTAGGATCTCCAGCGGTCATTGGGAGCTTACATCTCTGACATGATTTATGATGAGCTCAAAGGGCTAGAGACACGGCAGAAACACTTGCTCCTGTGATAAAACAAACAGCGAAATGTGCTCCCTAAAGAAAGCAGCAACTGCTGGCCCCTGTTGTGTTGTCTGTATACTCTCATCATAATTGCCTTGTACCCTCCCCATTCTTGGCCAGGAACTGTGCTATGTGCTGACCACAAGCTGGAGCAGCTCTGCATGGTCAGACACAGCAAATAACATAGCAGGGGTATATTAAGAAAATGATTTCAGCACAGGAACATTTTCTTATTATTATTCCACGTTCTATTTAGTTAAAATGTACTTTGCTCGTGGGACAACCACTTTAACTTGTTATTATTAAAGCCTAAATTACCCAGTGTTTGGAGGCGCAAAACCCATAGTGCTTTTGAAGCAGGAGCTTATTGTGTTCACCTCCTTGCAGTGGAAAAGGAATTCCAGGCCTGGAAAGCCTAACACTCCTGGTCTGCACTACGTTTTTGTCTCATTTGGTTGGTTACGTGTGTCGACCCTACACCTATGCTGATAGATTTGTAATGCTTGATAAAATGTTTATTTAAACTAATTGTTCTGCCTGTAGAGAACACAGGAGATATACACATGATTAAAATGAATAAGATCAAAATAATAAATAAATAATATAAATATATTAAAATTGAAATATCACCTGAAAAATGGATGGCAGACCATCCGGATAAATATTAAAACCAACTAGGGAAATTGCTCAATTTTCAGTGCACATTTGTTATATTTAGCACAGCACATTTGGTTTTTATCCAGGCACTCCGCAATTATCATGCTGCACATGTGAGTCAATTTAGGCACCTTGCTATATTTTTCTGGTGCCCTTTTGTTCAGCATCCAGCACAGCATATTGTTTTTTCAGTATAGCACATTGCTCTTATAGTGCAGTTTTATTTTTTCATCTCTTATTTTGTTTGCTGAACACATATTTTTGCACCCAGCACTTTTTTTTGCTGTTTATGGTTGTATAGTAATTTTGTGATTGGCACTTTTTGCACCTTATATAATTTTATATATTTTTTATGAATTTTTCATTTGGTTACTTACCTGGTTATGTTTTCTGAGCCTTATATATTTATATATTCTCATATTTATATATTCATACATTCATATGTTGTGATATATTGTTTTTATATTGCGGTGTGCCCTGTTTTATGTATTATCCATTGTTATTTTTAACATTAATAAAAACCACATGTGGTGTTTTGCATTATGCCAATTATAAATAAAGGCTATTTTACCACTGAAGTATATTTAATTTCATTTTAATTTTATTTCACATAATTCACAAATTCTTGTCCCACTGGTTTGCCATCCCGCCATTTCCCTAGTTGGTTTTTATATTGTTCTGCCTATAGAATAGAAATTACAAAGGCAGAAGATTACATAAATGTCATATTTGGTTCTCCAATTTGTAAATTGCTGCACTGTGAATTGTGTTGCCCAAATGAAAACCTCTTTCTGCTAGATTGAAGCAACATCATGAACCCTGTGCACATCTGAAATTTCCAAATGGAATCCTTTGATCTAACCAGGTTTTATGTGATCTCCTGAAACTGCATTTATCAAGCTCATCTTTCAAATCATGGCTGTGTTTGTAAGAGATTAATGCTTGCGCCCCTACTATTTCTCTTAGATCTAAATATTGTTTAATAAGATACCCCTTTTTAAAGATAGATTTGTGGATGTTGGCTTTCTGTAATCCATAGTAGGAATTGTACCCTTATCAATATATACTTCCAAGTCTAAGAAGACCATGACGGCTTAGCGGAATTTAGAGGTGAATCTCATATTCACAGAGTTATTATTCCAACTGGAAACTCATCACATTGAAGATTCGATCTCGACCACACAACAAAAGCGTTTTCTACAAATGTGACGAAGAAACTGTTAAAGTTACAAAAAAGTTTAAAAAACTAACCGGCGTCCCAATTGCAGTATCGGCTTTATGGGAACATCATCTATTGATGTGAACAAACATCATTCGTAAGTTATCGACAGCATGTCCCCTGTTTACATGGCTAGATGCGCTGCGGAGAATGAGGACTTTCAAAACAATCCAATCAACCAATGCACATTTTGCCGACTCGTATAGTGATGGCTGGCATGTTTACCAGACTCGACAGGAGGGAACAAGTGTTCTTACGAGAGCTTGTTCACCAACTAACTCCATCTACATCCATCTTAGGACAATGAGAAGTCATACAGATCAAAGAAGAAGGACATCATAGCATAAATCATAGCATACTGGGTTTTTACATTGAGAACCGGAAAAAAATGGGGCTGGCTTTCCCCTCCACACAATGTTTAGGACAGTTCCCCACACCTTTGCCTCCTAAACCTCAGTTCTCTCAAGAGTCCTGTGCAGGTTTTCTCAGTAATAGTGATGAGTGAAAGTGCTCAGACAAGGTGTTATCTGAGCATGCTCGTGTGCTAACAGAGTGTCTTCGACGTGCTAGAAAAATATGCAAGAGTCCTCGTCTTCGTGGCTGCAAAATATGCAGGGATTGCCTAACAAACAGCCAATCACTGCATGTGTTGCGGCGGTCAAACCGCGGCGAGACATGCAGCTGCGGGGACTCAAATACATTTTTAGAGAACGCTGAATACACTCAGCTAGCACAAGCCATACTCATAACATCTTATCCGAGATCGTTCGCTCAACACTAGCAGTAACTAATCAGGACCGGGTGCCTTTTCTCCTAGGTCTCTGTAGCTGCCGGGTTGCCTCGATGGTACGTGTGGCCTTTCTGGTAAAGACTGCCATTGTTATGCTCATTGGTGCTGCTACTCAGCTTTCCAAACTTTTCATTAATTTGCAATGGTGCAAGGAGAACATTTCCCATCTCCCCGCTCTACGTACATTCTTCGATGAAGTTATGGCATTACGTCAACAATGTGACCAGAGTTATAAATCCCACTCTCATAAAAAAAAGTGCAACATGGGATTATGGAAGGATTCCTCATCACTAATCACTGTTGAATCCGTAACTGCAATCCATGGGAATAACTGAAGAATCCACCGTCCTCTTTCTTCATGGTGTTAAAGATAGAACATGCATACTGGTATCTTTTCTCATAAAGTCGACGTGAAAGAACTTCATCTTTTACAATGCTTTTTATTTAACAAATGTTATTGGTACTATGAATCGCCACATTTTTCTGCAGCATCAAACTCTAATTATGTTCATTTTTACCCAATCTCCATGTGTAGCTCAGAATGGAATAATTACAGCACACAACGAGGCTCAGTTATACGGCCTCCATATGGGACAGCATTTAGATTTGGATGGAAAATGCAATTATCCCTTGGAGAAGATAGGCAGCTGAGCAGTATGTTATAATCTGGAAATACCATTAGCAGAATTTCTTTTTTTACAGTTACACTTACCCATAGATAGCTTAACTACTGCACTTATATTCCCATTAAGCTAACCGGTGGCGAAGCGCTGTGAGAAGTCTCAAGAATTCTCTTGGAAGCAAAGATCTGCGCAGGATTCAAAACAGACTAAATTACTCAAGCCACAAGAGAGGAAGGATGTATGATCTTCATTATGGCTCGTGATGAGTTTAGAAATAATGTACAGTCTAAACACCGTAATCCGACCTTGATTTTCAGGAAATTTAAGAATTTTATGAATCTTTAACAACAAAAATACTCTGGAAATCATTTACGAGAAAAGGAATATGCAGCAAAAGGCAAAAATGGAATCCTCATCCTCTCAAATACTGTACAGCCCAAAATAAAAGCAAACACTGAAAGCTGTAGTGTGTGAACATGCCTAAAATGAAGGGATTCTCCTTTTTAAGTGTATAGAAGCTGAAATGCAACATTTGGGAGCAGCCACTAAACAGTGATAGAGCAGTGGAATTCTGTCCCCCATTCGGCACAACCAAAATTGATAACAGTTGAACAGCTATCAGATTTTGATGACGTACCCTAAGGCTAGGTGCAGATGGCCATATATTTTCTCATCCAATAGAATCTGGTCAATTATGCAAATCACAATCTGATCAGAGTGTGATCAGATTCTCTCGGATGAGAAAAAAAATGGAGAAAAAAAAAAAGTCTCCATCTTCTGTATTCTGAGAGTCCATTGAAATCGTGCTGCAATCATAAGTCATCCGAGTGCAGGCTAATGTTTTTCACGGACTCTGACTTGAATAGCCAAGGAAATCCAAATATCGGATCAAACTCTGGCATGATGTGATTTTTTTCCCCAGACCGACTGTCCCAGTGGGGGGAGGGGGGAATCGAATAACAGAGTGCCATCTGTCAAAAAGTCTGATTATAACGGTAGTCTGCGTGAGCCCTAAACCTGATAAACATGATGAATTGAAATCCAGTATCCACAAAAAAAAAAAATAACTATCACAGCATGAAAAAAAAAAAGTTAATGCACCGAAAAAAACAGAGGCTGATATTTCTGAATCAAAAAAGAAGAGGGGTGGCCCATTCCGTAACGTCATACCATCAGAAATCAGGTGATCTGACGCAAACAATAAATCTTTCAGAAATTAGAACAATTGAATACAAATGTGTGTTATGTGTTATATAGACCAATAACAGACATCAATAATACAGGAAATCCGTTCCATAAAGGGAATCGGTGCCAAGGTTTTCCCTATGTAATCTGAGAGCAGCATGATGTAGGGGCATTAAAACGTATTATGTGGTCACGATAGGATTGTATTTTTACGGCTCTGCTATTACACATTACAGTGTTAATGGCAGGGAAGATTATTTTGAGATGGGGCCAATGTCCAATGTAAGTTTACATTTGGGGTTTTGACGCTTTTATTTCTTTGACTGAAGTATGTAGCCAGTCTCACTATATGACTGCAGGGGGTGTGAACTGAGAAAAATTCTGATTATGCATCCATTTTCTGACCCACATCCACATGTTTAGTTTCGGGTCTTCAGGCGCTGCATTTTTTAGGCTGGCAGTTATTTCTAGGAAAACACATACATTTGCTTCTAATACAGTAGCAGGGCAGCTGGAAATCTGCAGGGAGGGGATTCAGCATTTGTTACTTGTTTAGCAATGAAATTGCTTCAGGCTGTTGAATCACTGGATAAATATGACCTAGATCCAGACAAGTTACAGGATTTTGATCTCATTCTTGTGCAAGCTGCTCCACGAGGATTAATATTCTATTTCAGACCTGTAAAAATATGTGTTCAGCTGAACTGCCAGTACCTGAGAATATAATATTAATGAACAATTCTTAATAAGCTGCAGATCCAGTTCTGAAGTCAGGCTAAATTGGGAATACAGGGCACAGTTTCCACTTTAAATCCCAGAAAGGGGTTGTCCAGTGAAAGCAAGTTATCACTTATCCTATAACTCGCTGATCGGTCTGACCACTGGGATCTGCACCAATCGACAGAGCGGAACACTTTTATCCCTGTTAGAAGGGGGCAGCAGTGCGCATGCTCGACCGCTGCTGCAATCATTAGCTATGGGGCTGCCAGCACTGCATTCATTAGCTATGGGGCTGCCCAGCACTGCAATCATTAGCTATGGGGCTGCCAGCACTGCATTCATTAGCTATGGGGCTGCCCAGCGCTGCAATCATTAGCTATGGGGCTGCCCAGCGCTGCAATCATTAGCTATGGGGCTGCCCAGCGCTGCAATCATTAGCTATGGGGCTGCCCAGCGCTGCAATCATTAGCTATGGGGCTGCCCAGCGCTGCAATCATTAGCTATGGGGCTGCCAAGCGCTGCATTCATTAGCTATGGGGCTGCCAAGCGCTGCATTCATTAGCTATGGGGCTGCCCAGCGCTGCAATCATTAGCTATGGGGCTGCCAAGCGCTGCAATCATTAGCTATGGGGCTGCCAAGCGCTGCATTCATTAGCTATGGGGCTGCCCAGCGCTGCAATCATTAGCTATGGGGCTGCCCAGCGCTGCAATCATTAGCTATGGGGCTGCCAAGCGCTGCATTCATTAGCTATGGGGCTGCCAAGCGCTGCATTCATTAGCTATGGGGCTGCCAAGCGCTGCATTCATTAGCTATGGGGCTGCCAAGCGCTGCATTCATTAGCTATGGGGCTGCCCAGCGCTGCATTCATTAGCTATGGGGCTGCCCAGCGCTGCAATCATTAGCTATGGGGCTGCCAAGCGCTGCATTCATTAGCTATGGGGCTGCCAAGCGCTGCATTCATTAGCTATGGGGCTGCCAAGCGCTGCATTCATTAGCTATGGGGCTGCCAAGCGCTGCATTCATTAGCTATGGGGCTGCCCAGCGCTGCAATCATTAGCTATGGGGCTGCCAAGCGCTGCATTAATTAGCTATGGGGCTACCAAGCGCTGCATTCATTAGCTATGGGGCTGCCAAGCGCTGCATTCATTAGCTATGGGGCTGCCAAGCGCTGCATTCATTAGCTATGGGGCTGCCAAGCGCTGCATTCATTAGCTATAGGGCTGCCAAGCGCTGCATTCATTAGCTATGGGGCTGCCAAGCGCTGCATTCATTAGCTATGGGGCTGCCCAGCGCTGCAATCATTAGCTATGGGGCTGCCAAGCACTGAAATCATTAGGTATAGGGGCTACAGCAAATGTGTTTGTAAGTAGACACTGTTCATTTCTACTTCTGTGTTAGTTCCATGTCTCACACTGGAAACGTCCACTTTTATACACTAATCTCTGGAGGCAGATTCTCTTGAAGATCAGTGTCTGCACCAGAGTCTTAAACAGCTCATTTACATATAAAAAAAACATGGATTTCTCTGGAATAAGACATTTGAGTGATATCTGCAAAGCATCATTTTTTTCAAGCTTCCTATGACCTACATGCCCATATAGATTTCCTTTAAACAAGTTACAGAGGAACTAAACTTTCATTCTTATATTTTATAATTTTGTCCAGCATGGAAAGCTATGAAAGATGGGCAAACCCGAACAGGAAAGTTCGGGGTCCATGTTGAACACCTACTGTTCGGGCACAGACCCCAAACACGGACTTCACCAGAAAGTCCGTGCTACGGTTAGGGTTTGACACCTAGAAAGACGGATTTTGGTAAGAACTTACCTGTAAAATCCTTTTCAGCGAAGGAAGGAAAGGAGACACACTAGTCATAACTAGTGGGTAGGCGGAGCCCAGATGGGATAGACACCTCAGATTAAAAAAGTGTTGACCGGCCCCTCCAGCTCGGGCTCCTCCTACTCAGCTCTCCAGTTGTACACAAGCTTAAGGAAGAGCAATATCACCAGCGGAAGCAACATAACCCCTTCTGAAGGACTTCAGAGACAAAAAACACAAGAGTACAGGTTATGCATGCATTTAGGTAAAAACCACACAGTTCCAGGTACTACTCACTGGACCGGACCACTGCAATGAGCTGGCGATGCTGGAACAGAGCCGTAGCGTGTCGACCTCGACCCAGATAACCGCTATCAGAGAAGGGTCACGCCGCATCTGTAATACAACAACACACTTCTGCCAAGTGAGGGAGCTGTGTCTCCTTTCCTTCCTACGCTGAAAAGGATTTTACAGGTAAGTTCTTACCAAAATCCGTCTTTCAGCAGCAGAACGGAAGGAAAGGAGACACACTAGTCATAACTAGTGAGACGTCCCAAAGCAGTCCAAAAAATATAGGGTGGGAAGAAAACCAGAAAAACGGCAGAACCCAACAACCTAAGAAACTGCGCAACTAGCGCTAAAACACAAGTTAAAGGAAACTTTAAAACTACCGCCGCCTGTAGGACCCTACGTCCCAAGGCTGCATCAGCGGAAGTACTAACGTCCACCTTATAAAATTTCGTAAAAATGTGGACAAAGCGCCAGGTAGCCGCCCTGCAGAGCTGAGCTGCCGAGGCCCCTTGATGGAAAGCCCATGACGAGCCACAGCCCTCGTGGAGTGAGCTCGAACCTTAATCGGACAAGGTTCGCCCTTAAGTCGGTACGCTTCCAAAATAGCCGACAGAATCCAACGAGCTATAGAGTCCTTGGAAGCTCGTTGACCACGTCGACGACCTGCTGGAATCACAAACAGAGAGTCCGACTTCCGAAAACCTTGAGTAACAGTCAAATAAAACTTCAAAGCCCGCACCAAATCCAATGCGTGCAAGGCCCGTTCCTTCGCATTCCTTGGTCTCGGACAAAGAGAAGGCAACACAATATCCTGGTTAACATGAAATTGCGACACCACCTTAGGAAGGAAGTCGCTCCGTGTGCGTAGCACTACACGATCCGGGTGAAACTCCAGGAAGGGAGGCGAGCAAGAAAGAGCCGCCAACTCAGAAACCCTTCTCAAAGAAGTGACCGCTACTAGGAAGGCAACCTTCCAAGAGAGCAAAGAAAGACTAACAGAGTCCATAGGCTCAAAAGGCCCGTGTGTTGAAGAGCCTCCAAAACAAGATTGAGACGCCAAGGAGACACAGGCGCCCTACGCGGTGGAAACTGGCGGGTTACTCCGCGAAAAAAGGAACGCACGTCCCTACGCGAGGCGATAGCCTTTCGGAACAGCAAGGACAGAGCAGAAACCTGACCCCTCAGAGTACTAACTGCCAAACCTTTGTCCAGACCAAATTGCAGGAAAGCCAACAAATTGGGAATGGAAAAAATCCTCGGATTCCTTGAAGAACCCGAACACCACGAAAAGAAGGCTTCCCAAGTCTTGTGGTAAATTCTAGTAGTAGCCGGACCTCTGGCCGCTCGCAAAGTGGCAATGACTTCGGCTGAAAAACCTCGACGGGTCAATATTTCGGTCTCAAGAGCCACACCGTCAAACGCAGAGACTTCAGGTCCGGATGACGAACGGGCCCTTGGGTTAACAGGTCCGGACGAAGGGAAGTGGAACTGGCGGTGCCGCCAGGAGTGACACCAGTGTCGAGAACCACGTTCTCCTTGGCCAATCTGGAGCTATCACTATAGCCGAGATTCTCTCCAGTCTGATCCGACGGAGAACCAGAGGTAGTAAGGATATCGGCGGAAAAACATAGATCAGCTCGAATTGGTCCAACGGAGCCACCAGAGCATCCACCGCCACAGCCTTCGGCTCCTTGTACCTGGACATGAATGTCGGTAACTTGGCATTGAACCTGGATGCCATCAGATCCACTTGGGGAGTTCCCCAACGGAAGCACAGCAGTGCAAAAATTTCCGGATGAAGACTCCATTCTCCGGGATCCATCTTCTCGCGACTTAGAAAGTCCGCCATGATATTCTGAACTCCTGGAATGTGGATCGCAGAGATGGCTGGAACACTGGTCTCTGCCCATATCAGGATCCGAGATACCTCCACCATGAGTCTGGAACTCCTTGTTCCGCCTTGGTGATTGATATATGCCACCGCCGTCGCATTGTCTGTCTGCACTCGGACAGGCAGACCGCTTAAAGGGACCGTCCAGTGTTGGAGGCAAAGGAAAATCGCCCTCAATTCGAGGATGTTGATCGGCAAAACAGACTCTTCCGACGACCATACTCCCTGAGTCCAGAGGTCGTTCCAAACACCCCCCCAGCCTGTCAGGCTGGCATCGGTGGTTATGACAGACCACTTCGGAGGAAGGGAAGACTTCCCCAGGGATAACTCTTTCGGACGGATCCACCATCCTAGAGACTCGTACTTTGTGAGAGATGATAACACTGCAATCCAGTGAGGTCTGCGACCGATCCCAGTGGTTCAGAATGAACTTTTGGAGAGCCCTGGAATGAAATTGGGCAAACGGAAGTGCCTCCATTGAAGCCACCATCAACCCCAGAAGGCGCATACATCTCCGAAGGGACATTGTCGTTGAAGACTTCATCACCCGTGCATGCCGAAGGAGACATGCTTGCTTGTCTGGAGGCAGGGACACCACTGCTCGTACCGTGTCGAAATGCATCCCCAAAAACAGGATTGATTGTGACGGTTCCAGAGACGACTTCTCCCAATTGACCAGCCACCCGAAGTCCTCCAGGAGCTGAAGTGATAGGTCGCGAGCCGTCACCGCCTCCTCCTTTGAGGGCGCTACAATCAAAAGGTCGTCCAGATAAGGAAGGATCGTGACTCCCTGTCTTCGTAGAATCGCCATGAGAGGCGCCAGAATTTTTGTAAAAACTCTGGGCGCTGAGGCCAAACCGAAAGGCAGGGCCACAAATTGGTAGTGATCTTTTCCTATGGCAAAACGAAGGTAACGTTGGTGAGCCCTTCCGATTGGAACGTGTAAATAGGCGTCGCGAATGTCGATTGACACCAAAAAGTCGTTCTGCGACAAGGCTGCCACCACGGAGCGAAGCGATTCCATGCGAAACTTTCGGGTGTGGACATGCCGATTCAATCTTTTGAGATCCAGGATGGGGCGAAATTTGTCCTCCTTTTTGGGACCACAAAGAGATTGGAATAAAATCCTCTTCCCCTGTCCTCTGGTGGAACCGGTACCACCACACCCTTCTGCAGAAGAAATTCGACTTCTTGCAGTAAAGCGGCACATAGCTCGGGCTCTGACGGGATGCGAGATTGGCAATAACTGTTCGGGGGTCGGGAAGAAAACTCTATGAAATAGCCTGCCGACACAACCCGCGTCACCCAGGAGTCTGGGACACGGGAAACCCAAGTCAATTTGAATTGGAGCAGGCGACCTCCCACTCGAGAGTCCTCGAGCGGGACCCTGGCGTCAATCCGCCTTAGCGGGCTTTTTGTCAGATTCCCTCTTGTCTTGACGGAAACTTTGTTTCCAGGGAGTGCGGGATTTCTGAGTGGTCTTTTTTCCCGAAAAAGAGGGAGGACCCGACCCCCAAGAAGGCTGACCGAATCGTCCCCTGGACCGAAAGGACAGTCGACCACTACTGGCACCAGGTCTGCCAGGCGTAGAAGTCACAGTTCTTCGCTGCGGTAAAGCTGCTTCCTTTGCCTTTGCTTTGGCAATCAGCTCCGTGAGGTCAGATCCAAATAGCTGACCGCCCTTGTAAGCTAAAGATAGCAAACCTTGCTTGGAAACTGCATTACCGGTCCACTGTCTAAGCCACAGTGCTCTCCTGACTGAGACCGCCGAGGATTGTGTCCTGGACAGCAGTGACACAGTATCCAGGTTAGCATCATGGCCATATTGGAATGCACTTTCTAGCAATTCGAACAGTTCGTCCACCTAAGGTACTTGAGGTTCACATTTCCTCCGCAAACGGTCCAACCAGACCAGGGAAGCTTTATAAGCACACATGGAGCCTAGCGCTGCTCTGAAACCATGACCCGCGGCCTCGTATATGGATTTTGCCGCCGACTCCGCTTTTCTGTCCAGTGGGTCTTGGAGACTCGCCTTCCCTTTAATAGGAAGTAAAGAAGATTTGCTAAGCTGAGATAAAGGGACATCCACTTCAGGTGAAGGAATCCAATTATCAATCGATTCCGTAGCACACGGATACAGTGACTCAAATAAACGTGTCCCCTGAAAACGTTTGTCTGGACACAGATGCTCCTTCTCCACTGCTTGATTAAACTCACTCAGGATGGCAAAGTCGAAAGTGACTTATGCGACTCCTGAAACATCCGGGCCGACTTACCAGGGCGAGTAGTTACTTCCTGTAACTAACGCCTCCCTCATAGCTTCAATTAAAGCTTCTACACGGCCCGAAAAAGAGGCAGAGTGCCTTTGCCGATCTTCTTTATCCGAATCGGATATTCCCCCTGAACTTAAAGGGGAACCCTCCAAATCAGAACTCTCTGAGTCACTATATGTGAAAGAAGTCACCGGCCTGTGTCGCTTTCTGCCATGAGGGGGTTTGGCTGACACCCAATAACCTATAAGGTTAGACAGGCTATCAATCGAACGAGTGAGAGCCTCCATTTTTACATCACTGGGTCCTCCGACCGCTGCGCTTGACGCGGTCGATGTCTGTGTGTCAGATACGCGAGACCGATCTTGTAGCGGAGTCGGGATATGGTCCGCACTTTGATTCTGATCTGACATGTCTTACCCAGTACAATGGCAGGTTAAACCTGACAGTAACAAGAAACAGTGTGGTTTCTAGAAAAAAATAAAAAGAACGCTGAAGGGTTAACTCTTAAAGAAAGGGTTACCCCAGCTGTCTCACCATTAAGGGTTAACCGCCTGATAAGGGGTTAAAGTCACAAGCTCTCCACAACCTGTATTAATGTGACAGATGTGTGAGCCCCAGGTGCCTCTTATGAGGAAACAGGTGCAGACAGAAAAACGTCCTCAAGGAATGCCACACTAAACGAAAAAAATCGCTAAAATATTGCGTCATTTTTCGCATCTCAAAAATCCTGCGACTTAAAAAGCGTCGCTAACTTTAGCGACGTTCAGTGTGGCAGAGCCCTGCGCTGCGGGGGAGAGAAGTCTTTAAGCTTCTGCCCCGATAGGCAGAAGCGACTCACAGTTAAACTTCGCGGTGCTGTCTTCTTAATCTTGTGCGGGAGGAAACGGAGAGTGAGGAGCCCGGAGCGCTGCAATGGCCGCCGCACTGAGGAGGCAGCCGGAAGAGAAAGCAGAGGAAAATCGCGCTCAGTGAGCGCTTCCTGCCCGGGAAGCGTGAAGCCACGCCCCCGCCTTCAAAAAAGCACGGGACTCCTCCATTCTCCGGTCCCGCGATCCCCGTCCTGCAGGCGTCCACCTGCGGACAAAATATAACAGTCACCACATATATTGTAACAGCGGCTGCCGCAGCAGCCGCTGAATCACTCATACACATTATGAAAATGTGGAGTACTCACCCCGCCATGCGCCACAGGGACCCCCAGGGGTTTCTGGCGCGTGCCCATGCTTCCCCCAGGGCGGGGATCGCAGTGACCCCTGCAGCGCGGTTTGCGTCCCCGCCAGGGAAGCCATCCTCATCCCCCGGGCCGGCAGGGTTCTGCAGGGACCACCATATAGGGTAATACAGATCCGCCAAGGGAGAGGTTGGGGTCCAGCAGCGCTGAGACCCCTGAGACCTCTAGACCACATTTGGTGATCCAAGTCTCTTGTCCGATAAAAAATAATAAAATCTTCTGAGGAGCTGCTTCCAGCAGCGACCATCCTCTGAGACCTCAAATTGAAAACTGGAGAGCTGAGTAGGAGGAGCCCGAGCTGGAGGGGCCGGTCAACACTCTTTTTTAATCTGAGGTGTCTATCCCATCTGGGCTCCGCCTACCCACTAGTTATGACTAGTGTGTCTCCTTTCCTTCCGTTCTGCTTCTGAAACACAGGTGATTGTTGTGTTGTCATGTGCATGACAGCGTGGCAAACACCGCTTCTGATGGTAATATCATTAAAATGGTAAAATCATTACCGCCGGTCAGACAGCCACGGTTCACAAGCTGTCAAATGACAGCGTGATCCTGCAGCTGATATCAGAGGCAAAAAGTTTACCTCTGGTGACTGGCGTCGGGCTGATAGGACCACTACTCTCATCAGCCTACGCCTGCTGCCGCTAATAACAGCAAGAGCAGGTGCGGCTGATGGGAGTATTCAGCATGGTAACTGCGGCTGTCTGACCGGCGGTAATGATTTTACCGCCTATCAGAAGCAGTGTTTGTTGCACATTCATGCACATGACAGCGTGGCAAACACTGGATGTTGGGGTCCCCCATTCAAGGGAATGGGGTCCGAATTTGGATACTGTTCTGGTACCCAAACTTTTTTTTTTTTTTTTTAACTGTTAGGCTGAACCCGAATATCCAGGGGTCCGCCCATCTCTACTCTTCATTCCTATAAAAAAATAAACAGAAAAAAAACCTTGCACGTAAGTGGCTTCCACACTTCTGTTTTTCACCAGTCTCTTAGCCTGCCTACAGCTGCATTGATATCAAAAGAAAGCCATTTGGCGTACAGATGATTGCAGTGAAAAAGTCAGTACCTGTCTCCTTCTCTGAGTGTTGTGTTTAATCTTATCAGAACATATACATTATACAAGTCCGTTAATACAGTGATTTGCAAAGCTTCATAACTTGCCATGCTAGACAAAATGATAAAAAAAATAAAAATGTTTAGTTACTCTTTAACCCCTTTACCCCTGAGGGTGGTTTGCACGTTAATGACGGTCAATTTTTACAATTCTGACCACTGTCCCTTTATGAGGTAATAACTCTGGAACGCTTCAACGGATCTTGGCGATTCGGAGACTGTTTTTTCGTGACATATTTTACTTCACGTTAGTCGTAAAATTTCTTCGATAAGACTGAAAATTGCAAAATTTTTTACACAAACGCCAAACTTTGAATTTTTATGCCCTTAAAACAGAGAAATGTCACACAAAATAGTTAATAAATAACATTTCCCACATGTCTACTTTACATCAGCACAATTTTGGAAACAATTTTTTTTGTTAGGAAGTTATAAGGGTTAAAAGTTGACCAGCGATTACTCATTTTTAAAACAAAATTTACAAAACCATTTTATTTAGGGACCACCTCACATTTGAAGTCACTTTGATGGGGTCTAAATGGCAGAAAATACCCAAAAGTTACACCATTCTAAAAACTACACACCTCAAGCTGATCAAAACCACATTCAAAAAGTTTAACCCTTCAGTTGCTTCACAGGAATGTGAAAGGAAACTTTTTTTCACTAAAATGTAACTTTAGACTTTTTTTTTCACAAGGGTAAAAATTAACCCCAAAATTTATAATGCAATTTCTCCTGAACATGCCAATACCCAATATATGGGGAAAAACCACTGTTTAGGCGCATGGCAAAGCTCGGAAGAGAAGGAGCGGCGTTTTACTTTTTCAACGCAAAATTGGCTGGAATTGAGATCGGACGCCATGTCGCGTTTGGAGAGCTCCCGATGTGCCTAAACAGTGAAAACCCCCCACAAATGACCCCATTTTGGAAACTAGACCTCCCCCCAAGGAACTTATCTAGATGTGTGGTGAGAACTTTGAACCCCAAAGTGTTTCACTATAGTTTATAACGCCCGGCAGTGAAAATAAAAATCCATTTTTCCCCCCAAAAAATGATCTTTTAGTCCACAATTTTTAATTTTCCCAAGGGTAACAGAAGAAATTGGATTCCAAAAGTTGTTGTCCAATTTGTCCCGAGTACGTCGATACCCCACATGTGGGAGAAAACTACTGTTTGGGCACACGTCGGGGCTCGGAAGGGAAGTCGTGATGTTTTGGAATGCAGACTCTGATGGAATGGTCTGCGGGCGTCATGTTGCGTTTGCAGAACCCCTGATGTGCCTAAACGGTAAAAAAAAAAAAAAAAAACACAAGTGATCTCATTTTGGAAACTAGACCCTTAAGGAACTTATCTAGATGTGCCTAAACAGTGGCGTTTTGTGCTTATATTGGTTCCTACGCACATGTGTATGTATATATATTATCTTGTGATATTAGCATCTGTGTGTTATAATTAAATCGATACTTATATTACCTTTCTTTCATTACAGATTTCATAAGGGTCACGGCAGAATATTTCCCTCTCTTTTTTCAGATTCTCTATTTTGTCTCTTTGTTTCATTTATTTATCTTCCTTTTTTCCCCTTTTTCCCTTTCCCCTGGCCTTCTCCTTTACATGTTTTCCTCTTCTCCCCTGCATGCCGGCAATCACTCCTTTCCTTCTATCTGACCCATTTGCGCTACTGCGCATGCGCGCATATTTTTCCTCCCTCTCCAGTCACTGCACTTGGCCAATTATGCCGCTTCTTCCGAGGCAACACGAGCGATACACTACCCCTGCATGAATTACCAGCACCTGACGCCGATCATGTGATCCGATGTCACACGAGCATAAAAGGTCCTGCTTGCCACACTGGACTACCGCTAACCCCAGGATACAGTGCACCCTGTCTCTCCTCCTTACAGGTAATTACCACCCTGTTCACGTGCCTCTTATTGCTCTTTCCTCATTTGCAATTATGTTTGTCCTTCACCATCTTCTCCTGTACCTCTAGGGAATCTGTTTCTATTTACGGGTCATTGATTCCCAATATCTTATAGTCTCCTCTGCCTCAACCTTATCGTCCTAAGAGCAGTTTTTCCATTGATGGCGGTCAGTTTATACCCATGAAGACTACTCCATACGGCTTTCCTGTGTTATTTAAGGGATTCCCTCAAGGATTTAGCGTTAATTATGCTTCACACACTTAATGTATTTTTCAATGTATAATCTAACTACTGGAAGTTGTATTCCTATCACCTTGATCATGCCCTTACGTTTTCTTTTTTTGTATACCATTGAATGTCTTGCTAAGTTTCCTTGTCACTGATTTCTATATTTCTTGTATTATTACACTGTTAGTTGTCATTTTCTCTCCTTTTAGAGCATGCCATTGATAAAGGCCAATATGGCCGAAACGTTGGGATAACAATGTTTGTCGAGAATTCTTTTCCCATTGGAAACAAGACTCCTTTTTGGACTTTTTTCCCTCCTTTGAGTGCTTGAGGTTATTCTTTATAAACAGTGGCCATGCCCAACAAATGCCCCCTTTTTGGAACTATTCTACTGTTTCCTGGTATGTGAATTTTATAATGTAGTGGTATACGCGAGTTGTGTAGTGTTTGTCAGGTTGTCATACGTCAGTTGTGTAGTGTTTGTCATACGTCAGTTGTGTAAGTCAGAAATGAATTTAGTAGTACATGGAGGTGTGGTAGAGTTTGAAGCAATCTTTCATACACAGGCCAGGTTTGTCAGGGCAGGTGTAACAGATAAATGGAGTCCTTGCGTATTCCCCTTTTGTAACACACTCGGCACCTCTTTTGCGACCTTCCTTTTTTTTCCCCAGTTTGACGGACCTCACCTGGGAAATGCTAACCTGGTACGATACAAGCACCTTCAGTTCC